>JARQOC010000005.1:499465761-499940010 GCA_033576535.1 Allobates femoralis
CCCAGTGAATTTATTTTTTTCTTCAGTAAGCTCACAGCAGAAGCCGTGAACTCTACAACCGGCTGCCCCCTTCATGGCGCTTGGTGGAGGTCCAACAGCTTAGTCTGCCAGGGGTCTCCTCGCTTGGCAGCAGCTGACGTCACAATCCACCAGTAGATTCTTAACTTGAAGACAAATGCGCCTTTTTGACAGCATTTTATATCACATCTCAGGGACAAGTAAAACCTTGGAGAAGCAAGGAATGCATTCAGTTCATCCATTTCCGGCAGTTTACGGCACCACAGTGGCAGGGGATCTTGTGCTGGTCGTCTTCAAAATCAAACTTATAGTCATAACAAAGCTGGAAAGACAGACAACATGTTAGGTCACAAATTACCTGAATCTCTCATTCACCAGAACACAAATACCAAGAAGGAATAGAAATGTAAGGAGAAAATCCTAGCTTCTCCTGTAATTAGGATTATGGTATAAATCAATACAGCCAGCACCCTGACCAGTCAACACAGGCAGCACCCTGACCAGTCAACACAGGCAGCACCCTGACCAGTCAACACAGGCAGCACCCTGACCAGTCAACAGAGGCAGCACCCTGACCAGTCAACAGAGGCAGCACCCTGACCAGTCAACAGAGCCAGCACCCTGACCAGTCAACACAGGCAGCACCCTGACCAGTCAACACAGGCAGCACCCTGACCAGTCAACACAGGCAGCACCCTGACCAGTCAACACAGGCAGCACCCTGACCAGTCAACAGAGCCAGCACCCTGACCAGTCAACAGAGCCAGCACCCTGACCAGTCAACACAGCCAGCACCCTGGCCAGTCAACACAGCCAGCACCCTGGCCAGTCAACACAGCCAGCACCCTGGCCAGTCAACACAGCCAGCACCCTGGCCAGTCAACACAGCCAGCACCCTGGCCAGTCAACACAGCCAGCACCCTGACCAGTCAACAGAGCCAGAACCCTGACCAGTCAACAGAGCCAGAACCCTGACCAGTCAACAGTCAGAACCCTGACCAGTCAATACAGCCAGAACCCTGACCAGTCAAATATAGGTAGCACCCTGACCAGTCAATACTGATCCACCTACAAGGTCAATACTGATTGACTGCCAACTCCTCGCTACCTCATTGGTGGAGCCGGCTGTCAATCAGCGTGACGTCAGCTATGCGCCCGTTGACAAAGTGAAGAAGCCGCCCCTCTCTAGACGTGACATCAGCAAAAGCGGTAAAATCGCTCACAGGAGCGGACTCGGATCATCTGTGTCAGTGATGAACGGTGCCAAGCACAAAAGGTAGGTAGGTGGCAGCTACCTGCCTGTTGGCGCTTAGGCACAATTTTTTTTTTTTTTTTTTTTTTTTTTTATAAATCCTGGATATCTTCTTTAATTCTCCAGGTCAGTACAATTATAGTAATATCAAATTTAGACTTTTTCGTTTTTTTAAAAAAAAATGTTTTTCTAATGTTAGATTCAGAACCTTGTAAAGCAAAAAAGAATGTCAGTTCTAAGGGTGTGGTGATGTCATATATGCATGCAGTATTTTTTTTTTATTAAAACAAAAGGCTTATTCAGAAAAAATTAAAATAAATTCTCCCCCTCCCAAAGGGGATATTAAATTGCTTCATTGCAGTGAATGATGAAATTAATGATCTCTAATGACCACAATGTAACAATGATAGTGGTCTTCGGCAAGACCTCTTGCATCCAGGGTAAATCATCAAGGGTGAGGTGTGTCAAAAGTGCCTCTCTTCAGGCAGCACCACTTAAATGCCTCCGTCTGTCACAATTGGATGTTTAAAAAAATATTTCTATGCTGAGATAATCTTATATATGTGTCTCCGCTATGTGCTGTGTAATGGATGTGTCTGACCATACAGGGACATGGTCTAATCATACCACATCTCCTGTGCTGAGATAATCTTATATATGTGTCCCTGCTATATACTGTGTAATGGATGTGTCTGACTGTACAGGGACATGGTCTGATCATATCACATCTCCAAACCAGGGAAGGAAGTAAGATTATACAGATATTACAAATTATTCTTGTTCTGAGGTAAAACATTCACCTGCCTATTACGTTAAAAAATTACATAAAAAAAATCTCATAGAAAGTATTATTAGAGATCCTTTGCTGTAATGTCTGTACATTCTTTTGTGTCATCCCCTGCCCAGAAGATGTGGTATGATCAGACCACGTCCCTGTATGGTCAGACACGGCCATTACACAGTACATAGCAGGGATACATATATACGAATATCTCCGCACAGGAGATGTGGTATGATCAGAACATGTCCCTCTATGGTCAGACACATCCATTACACAGTATATAGCAGGGTCACATGTATAAGATTATCTCAGTACAAAAGATATGCTATGATCAGACCATGTCCCTGTATGGTCAGACACATCCATTACACAGTACATAGCAGGGACATTTATATATAACATTATCTCAGCACAGTAACATTTTATATAACATTTAATTGTGGAAATTATTATTTTGCCAAGATCTATGGATTAAAATGAACATGTGGGGGACACCCCATTGGGCCACAACGCTAGGAGCTACATTTACGGCGAAAGAGGTTAAAGAAATATACCATATATACTCGTGTATAAGCCGAGTTTTTCAGCCCAAAAAATGGGCTGAAAAGTCTCCCCCTCGGCTTATACACGGGTCAATACAGTAATCCTATGGTGGGAGGGGGCGCGGGGGGGGGGCGCTGCGCAGTATTTCTTACCTTGTCCCCCGTTCTGCAGTGCTTTCCGGTGTCTTCCGTGCTCCGTTCCCGGTCTGCTGGGCCTTGTGGTTCCTCCTGGTTGCTCCTCCTTCGGTTCCATCATGGGGGCCGCCATCTTGCTTCTTCTCTCCGCCCCCGGCCAGTGATGTCAGAGCAGGCCGCGCTGTGATTGGCTAGCACCCGTGATCACATGTCACGGGTGCTAGCCAATCACAGCGCGGCCTGCTCTGACATCACTGGCCGGGGGCGGAGAGAAGAAGCAAGATGGCAGCCCCCATGATGGAACCGAAGGAGGAGGAACCAGGAGGAACCACAAGGCCCAGCAGACCGGGAACGGAGCACGGAGGACACCGGAAAGCACTGCAGAACGGGAGGACAAGGTAGGAAGCTGTGTGTATGTGTGTGTGTATGTGTATATATGTGTATGTGTGTGTGTGTGTATATATATGTGTATGTATGGGTATGTGTATGTAAGTAGGCTGGCTGCCAATATAAGCCATACAACTGGGGCTGCTGTATATACCTCTGGGGCTGCTGTATACTACCACTGGGGCTGTATATACTTCTGGGGCTGCTGGATACTACCACTGGGGCTGTATATACCTCTGGGGCTACTGTATACTACCACTGGAGCTGTATATACCTCTATGGCTACTGTATACTACCACTGGGGCTGTATATACCTCTGGGGCTACTGTATACTACCACTGGGGCTGTATATACTTCTGGGGCTGCTGGATACTGCCACTGGGGCTGTATATACCTCTGGGGCTGCTGTATACTACCACTGGGGCTGTATATACCTCTGGGGCTGCTGTATATACTTCTGGGGCTGCTGGATACTACCACTGGGGCTGTATATACCTCTGGGGCTACTATATACTACCACTGGGGCTGTATATACCTCTATGGCTACTGTATACTACCACTGGGGCTGTATATACCTCTGGGGCTGCTGTATATACTTCTGGGGCTGCTGGATACTACCACTGGGGCTGTATATACCTCTGGGGCTACTATATACTACCACTGGGGCTGTATATACCTCTGGGGCTACTGTATACTACCACTGGGGCTGTATATACTTCTGGGGCTGCTGGATACTGCCACTGGGGCTGTATATACCTCTGGGGCTGCTGGATACTACCACTGGGGCTGTATATACCACTGGGGAGGCTGCTGTATACCACACTGCTGGGGGCTGTATACCTGTGCTGGGGTCCACCCTCGGCTTATACACGAGTCAATAGGTTTTCCCAGATTTTGGGGGCAAAAGTAGGGGGGGTCGGCTTATACACGGGTCAGTTTATACACGAGTATATACGGTAGATCCTTTTTTAACCAAAAGATTTTGTTCAAATTTTTAAAAAATACGCTGTATGCAGGGAATAATAAAATATCTATACGGTAATTCCTAATGAGTAATAGCCCCTTTAAGCTGGTAGCCCACCATTTATCACCTATCCACAGTGTGGCAAAAAAAAAAAAATTATGATATGTGGGAGGTCGACCATTTGGACCAATTCCAAGAACAGATGTGTTTGTGTTGCCTTTGTGAATAGAGTGGTAGTAGACATGCACTCAATGTCTATGACAACAGGGGTTACACATGCGCACAAGCGCTCTAATAGACCCATGAAAGTGTAAGGAGCATTGTAAATGTAACCTCACTATCACTCCATTCACACAGGACAAGGGATCCCCATCTCATAATTGGCTATGGAACCAGCTGATCATATACTTATTACCAATCCTTTAAGAAGTAAGTCTAGATTTGCTTGCGTTAGATACAAAATATACAAGAAATACGCATTTGTGATTATTAACAATATTTTTTTTAATGAAGATACAAGCTTGAAATTACCTCTTCACCCTTTTGTATCCTCCGGTTGGAGCTGATTATTATCCTATGCCCCTTCTCAAATGTCACTACCTCAGCCACACAGTTAGGCGCACATGAATGGTTGATGTACCTGAAAGAAAAATAAAACAAAGTCAACATTGCTTTACTACCTGAGAGTTTACAATAATTTATTCCAGTACATAGAAAGTCTCAGCTTAACAAGAATGCAATGTCCTATGAAGGTACTGCCATAAACCGGCGCTGCTGCCTTTCAATAAGAAGCTTAGCGCATAATCATAGAGGATAACTCATCAAGATTATGGCTGCAGGGCAACACTAAAGTATTCCAACTAATAATAACTAGGAATACAGCGCTTGGATACAAGGCTATTTCAATGTCCAAATCACTAAAGCCATCCCCGTATACACATATAACCCCCACTACTAGACTAAACCAGGTATCTTAAGAGCATCACATCACACCATCTCCAGTAATTATTGTATTTTTCGCTTTATAAGATGCTCTGGATTACAAGACGCACCAAGGTTTTAGAGAAAGAAAATAGGGATAAAAATTCATGCAACAAATGTGGTCATGATATACTGCTATGATGAATGATTTGCTGCTTACACTGTTATGGGGGTAAGGTCTCCCAATTCTGTACTAATACTCCCATCCTGAGCCCCTTACAGACACATACAGTGGGTACAGAAAGTATTCAGACCCATTTAAAGGTTTCATTCTTTGTTTCATTGCAGCCATTTGATAAATTAATCATTAATTTTTTCTCATTACTGTACGCTCTGCCCCACCTTGACTGAAAAAAGGAGATTTTTGTGTACTCACCGTAAAATCCTTTTCTCTTAGCCTCTAATTGGGGGACACAGACCGTGGGTGTTATGTTGCTGTCCACTAGGAGGCGACACTAGATCTTTTACTAGTAGATGAAGATAAGGTAGATAAGGAGGAAGTAGTAGGGTGCTCGAAGCTTGAGGTAGTGAGGCAATTCAAATATCTGGGTATCCAAGTATCTCTGCCAATAACGGATTATATTAAAATGAATGTAACACCCTTGCTGATTAAATTGAAGGACAAAGCTCAGGCATGGTGTAGACTGCCTCTTTCGGTGGTGGGCAGGACTAATCTAGCCAAGATGATTCTAATGCCGAAACTCCTGTACGTGCTTCACAATTCGCCACTCTGGATTCCTAGAGATCTTTTCCAGAAAATTAACTCTATATTTAGGCATCTGGTATGGGGGGGTGGCCAGCCTAGATTAAAACTGGAAATTTTACAGCGTCCAAAAGATGAGGGGGGTTTGGCGCTGCCTAATCCATGGATTTATTTTTTGGCAGCCCAGGGGCAACATCTAAGAGGGTGGGCGTCGGATAATGGGAATGCCATTCAAACCTTATTGGAGTATAATATGTGTAGACGCCCTCTAGTATTGAGCCTGGAAGCTGGAGATTTTGGCAATCGTGGGGTGAGGTTCCCTACCTTGTGCCTGATCCAAAGAATTTGGAGGGAAATCAAAAAGCTGAGAGGAATTACGGGTCTGACGCCTTATACTCCAGTATGGAACAATAAAAATCTAGGGGAAATTTGTAAGTTGGGAGATCAGAAGAGATGGGAGTCCCGGGGAATAAAATATGTATCTCAATTGATGATAAATGGAAAGTTGAAATCATTCTCGTCTCTGATTGAGGAGTTCCGGATACCGGCAACAGATGAGTTCTTGTACCTCCATTTTGCTCATGCATTCCAAAAACAAGCTAAAATGGGTAATATAGCTGTTCAAAAAGATGTTGTTTTGGATTACGTCTGTACGGAAGGGGTAACGAGAGGCGTAATATCTACTATCAATGGGGACCTTCTGCATGTGGAGTTGATGCGACATCCTATCAAGGCAAGAGATAAGTGGGAGGCAGATATTGGTCCCATAGAAAATGAAACGTGGGATACAATATTAGAATATGGCCCTAAGCTCTCTTTGAGCGAGCCTGGTAGGATGTCGCAGTTACTTCTCATTCACAGAGCTTACAGGACCCCTGCGTTCCTGTGTAGAATTGGGGTGAGGAACACGTCGGAGTGTATGAGGTGTAGACAGGAGAGTGCGGGGATTTTACACATGATATGGGATTGCCCGAAATTACAAACATTTTGGGGAGATGTGATCGGATTAATAGAGAGGAAGTATGACTGTATGGTCCTAAGGGCTCCACTGGTATGTGTCCTGGGCTATGTCGAAGAAATTAGAGTGACGAGTCTACATAAAATCGCAGTGGCAAGAATGTTATATCTGGCAAGAAAGCTGATAGCAAAATACTGGATCAGGACCGAACCCCCAAGCAAGATGGAATATATTAGACAGGTTGATTATATTGTGGGATTGGAGGAGGCTATATACCAGAAAAGGAGTACGATGCCAGTTTTTGAAGGTACATGGGAACCGTGGAGGAGACGGAGGTAGTTCAACAATGTTGTTTTCCGCACTCTCATTGGTTATGTGCTAGACCGGATGGTTTATGGGTGAAAAAGAAACCGGGATTGTGTGATATATATTGTTCTAATGATATGATATATATATTATTACATAAGATTGTACTGAAATTGTGTTGCGGGATACTGTCTGGTAGGGAGGGGGTGGGGGCGGGTGGATGGTGGGGGGGGTGGAGGGTGTTTGTTTGGGGGGGGGAGGGGAATTAGTTTTGTTGGGGGCTTCTAAGGAAAAAAGAAAAATACTGTAATTATTGCTGTACCGTATATTCATGTTCCATACCTTTTAATAAAATATATCTGATTCAAAAAAAAAAAAAAAAAAGGAGGCGACACTAGGCAGAATCTGAAAAAGATTAACAGTGGCTCCTCCTACTCTGCAGCATACACCCCTGGACAGGCACTGTCCTGACCAGTTTTGTGCTAAAGCATTAGGAGGAATGTAACAGTGATAACATCCAAAACCCATGCCTGTAAGAAGGCAACTATGCACGAGTTCAAACAACAAAAAGAGAACTCAAAACGGCCCGCAACGGCCAACAGGGAGGGAGCTGTGTTCCCCAATTAGAGGCTAAGAGAAAAGGATTTTACGGTGATTACACAAAAATCTCCTTTTCTCCTTCGCCTCATTGGGGGACACAGACCGTGGGACGTCCCAAAGCAGTCCCTGGGTGGGAAAAGCAATGGAACGAGTGTTGTATAAAGACAGTATCCTACAAGTGGGCAACTGCCGCCTGCAGGATGCGTCTACCCAGGCTCGCGTCCGCTGAAGACTGGGTATGGACCATGTAATGTTTGGTGAATGTGTGCAAGCTAGTCCAGGTGGCTGCTTTACACACTTGTTGGGCAGAAGCCTGATGCCGCATAGCCCAGGACGCCCCCACCGGACGGGTAGAATGCGCTCTAATACCAGCCGCAAGTGGCGAGTTTTTGAGCCTGTAGACATCCTGAACTGTGCCTCTGATTCATCTGGCAAGCGTGGCTTTTGAAGCTGAGAAGCCTTTGCGGTTGCCTTCAGGGAGAAGGAAAAGAGATTCCGACTTCCGAAAGGGGGCTGTTCTAGAGACATAAATACGCAAAGCCCTTACAAGGTCCAGCGTATGCAGAGCCTTCTCAAACCTATGAACCGGAGCAGGACAAAGGGACGGTAAAGATATTTCCTCATTGATGTGAAATGAGGAAACCACCTTCGGAAGAAAGGAAGGAACTGTACGTAGAACTACCTTATCCTGGTGAAAGGCTAGGAATGGTGGCCTGCAGGAGAGTGCTGTGAGCTCGGACACTCTCCGAAGGGAGGTGATAGCCACTAGAAACACCACCTTCTGGGATAGAAGGCGGAGAGAGATCTCTTTGAGAGGCTCAAAAGGCGGTTCTTGCAATGCTGTCAGCACCAAGTTTAGATCCCACGCTTCCAGCGGTCGTCTGTAGGGGGGAACCAAACGGGAAACCCCTTGAAGAAAAGTTTTGATTTGTGGTTTTAGTGCAAGTCTCCGCTGAAAAAGAACGGAGAGGGCAGATACCTGGCTCTTAAGAGAGCCCAGGGATAGTCTGGCCTCCAGACCTGATTGCAGAAAGCCAAGAATTCTAGGCAGCGAGTAGGGGAACGGAGTCTGATCACGAGATGTACACCAGGCAAAAAAGACTTTCCAGGTGCGGTAGTAAATTCTTGCAGAGGCAGGTTTCCTCGCACTGATCATAGTGCGAATGACATCCTGCGAGAACCCTGCTTGAGTTAGAATCCAGGTTTCAAGGGCCACGCCGTCAAATTCAGGGCCTGTGAATTCTGGTGGTAGAACGGACCCTGAGATAGAAGGTCTGGCCGATCTGGGAGGCGCCAGGGGGCGTCTGCCGTGAGTTGGACGATGTCAGCATACCACGCGCGTCTGGGCCAGTCTTGGGCGATAAGGATGACTGGAATCCCTTCCTGTTTGATTTTCCGCACTACTCTGGGTATTAGAGGCAGAGGTGGGAAGATGTACAGGAGTTGAAATTGAGTCCAGTCCCGAACTAGGGCGTCTGCTCCGAGTGACCGGGGGTCGTGTGATCTGGCCATGAAGTTGGGAACCTTGGCATTGAGATGTGATGCCATCAGATCCACGTCCGGAGTCCCCCAGCGATGACAAATTTGCCGAAAGACCTCGGGATGCAGGGACCACTCTCCTGAGTCTATGCCTTGGCGACTGAGAAAGTTTGCTTCCCAGTTGTCCACTCCTGGGATGTGTACGGCGGACAGGGTCGATCCCGTGGATTCCGCCCAGTGAAGGATGTGCGTTACCTCTCGCATAGCTTGGACACTGCGGGTGCCGCCCTGGTGATTGACATATGCCACGGCCGTGGCATTGTCGGACTGTATCCTGACGTGAGAGGTCACTAGGAAACATTGGAAAGCCCGCAGTGCCAGGAAGATGGCTCGAATCTCCAGGACGTTGATGGGCATGGTGGCTTCTGCTGGAGACCATTTCCCCTGCGCTCTGTGGTGTCGGTACACTGCGCCCCATCCTGTTAGGCTGGCATCGGTTGTCAGAATCTTCCAGTGACCTGGGATAAACGATCTCCCCTTGGAGAGAGAGACTGGACGGAGCCACCAGTGTAGGGATTGCTTGACCGTCGAGGATATGCGGAACATCCTGTCCAGGGAAAAAGGACTCTTGTCCCAGGACTTGAGTATGGCCAGTTGGAGAGGCCGGAGGTGAAGCTGGGCGAAGGGGACTGCTTCTATCGCAGCAACCATCCTGCCCAGAACTCGCATGGCAAATCGAAGGGATCGAGGTGCTGGCTGAAGAAGGGCGCGAACTCCCATCTGGATAGCATGTGCCTTTTCCATGGGAAGGAGCACCAGACCCCTGGAAGTGTGGAATTCCATGCTCAGAAAAATCAGGGACTGACTTGGGATTGGTGAGGACTTTTTTAAGTTGACCAACCAGCCCAGGCGACTTAATGTGTCTACCGTGATGGTGACACTGAGTTCGCAATCCTTGAAGGTGGGAGCCTTGATAAGTAGATCGTCCAAGTATGGGATGACGACTACGCCTCTGGAGTGTAGTATAGTCATAGCAGCCGCCATGACTTTGGTAAACACTCTGGGAGCCGTGGCGAGTCCAAATGGGAGAGCCACAAACTGATAATGGGTCTGACCGATTGCGAATCGGAGGAACCTTTGGTGAGCAGGGGCGATCGGAATATGCAGGTAAGCATCCTGAATATCTATGGAGGCGAGAAATTCTCCTTCTTCCATGGATGATATGATGGATCGGAGAGACTCCATGCGAAATTGTCGTACCCTCACGTACTTGTTTAGCTGTTTGAGGTCTTACACTGCCCCCTTTTTTGGGAACCACGAATAGGTTGGACTAGAACCCCTGAAAGCGTTCGGCCCGTGGGACCGGAACAATTACTCCGGCTTGGATAAGTGACCTGACCGCCTTGGAGAAGGCACGAGCCTTGGACAAGGCACGAGCCTTGGACGGTAGCCTTGGAGGTACGGACAGAAAAAATCGATTTGGTGGGATGGAAATGAACTCTATCTTGTAACCTGACGACACCAGTTCCCTGATCCACCTGTCCTTTATAATAGGCAGCCAAACTTGATGAAAGTGGGAAAGTCGGCCGCCCACTGGCGGGGCGTCGTCCGGGAATAAGGAGTCATGAAGATGAGAATTTTTGTGATCTGGGTCCTTTGGACTTGCTTTGGCCAGATCTAGACTGCCAGATTTTGTTCGCCCTTTGCGAAGTCCTCGAACCTTCCCTGCGTGGCGAACGACTACGGGTCTGCGCTGGGCGGGAAACGGACCAGCCAGACGAATTCCGAAAGGAACGGAATCGTGCCTGGTTACGGCGGTTATAGGTGCGTTTCGGTTTTTGTTGAGGTAGGGAAGTACTCTTCCCTCCTGTGGCATTGGATATTAGTTTATCAAGCTCTTCACCAAAGAGACGTCCGCTGAGATATGGAAGGTGGGTAAGCGACTTCTTTGAGACTGCATCCGCCTTCCATTCCCGCAGCCAGAGAGCACGCCTGATGATGATGGCGTTCGACGCAGCCACTGCCGCACAATTTGCGGAATAGATAGCTGCGTGTAAAATATAGTCAGCCACGACTGAAGCTTGAACCGCCTGGTCAGCGAGCTCGGAGTTAACTGAACGGAGACCGGCATGTAAGTTGGTTCTCCAGGACATGATAGCCTTTGCTGCCAACACAGTAGTGAATGCCGGTGCTAGGGAGGACCCTGTGGCCTCGAAAATCGATCGAGCCATGTGTTCCACCTGACTGTCCGTCGCATCCTTTATGGAGGAGCTATCTGGCAGGGAAAGAAGCGTCTGTGTTGCGAGTCTGGATACTGGAGGGTCTACTACGGGCGTATCTGCCCAGGTCTGTGTTACCTCTTGCAAAAAGGGGTAACGCCTCTCCAGCGCCTTACGGTTGCCGAATCTCTTCTCCGGGTGTGAGCGATGATTTTTGATTATCGCTCTGAACTCTGGGTGATCGGAGAAATATTTAGGGGGCTTCTTAGTCCTCTGGAAAGCGATCTCGTGCTCTGCGGCATCTGGAGGGGGTTCAGACACCTTCAACACCTGGTTGATGGAAGTGATTACGTCCTCAACCAATGCATCGGTGTCTGGCTGGTTTAGGTCCAGAGACCTATCTGGATCCAGATCTGAGCTGGAGTCACAGAGTCACAGAGTCATTCGGACTCCTGCGTATCGCTGCAGTCTTCTCTAGAAGGGGGTGACCTGGACCTTCTGTGACCCTCCCTGTCAGGGGACGGGTCTGGCGACCTGGAGGCACGGCGACTCTCCCCTGGAGGTGACCGTGAGGTATGAGAAGGCACTGGTGAACCTGATCTATGAGGTCGTTTCCGTCCTGCCCTAGAGGTGGAGGTTACTTCAGCACGACCGCGTTCCGAGCGTCCGCTTTGTTGAGCAGCGGTCTGGGAAGAAGTGTGACTCTGCAGAGCTAAAAGCAATGTAGAGGACAGCCTGTCCATGGATTGTGCCATGGATTGGGACAAAATTGTGGCCCATTCCGGCATGGCAGGGGACGCATCCGTAACGGCTGTGGTCACTGGCACAGTAGTCTGGGCGCAGTCCTGGCAGTGCGGGGATGTATGGCTACTGGGTAGAGGCTTCAGACATGCTGTGCATAAGGAATAGTAGGCTGTGTGAGCCCTGGTCCTCTTACTCTTTGAGCCCGGCATAGTGGTATATACAGGAGCCTGTGCAGGGGTGCCCTGGAGAGAGTAGTTCCAGCAGAGGAGATAGAAGACCTCTGCTGGCAACTTACCACCACCTATGTACTACCAACGACCAGTGTTCAGTGGCCAGCGTTCCTGTCTGTGCCCCCCGGAGACTGTGCTGCTGCTGGTGCCGCTCTGCCTCCACCACGAGGCATGTAATGGATGCCGGGATGTGGAGAGAGGAGGAAGAAGGGGGGCGGAGCGCTGTTAAAACGCGCGGATCTACAGAGAGAGCGCGCTCTGGAGATGCGGTCCGCCCCCTGCTATGACGCTGGTCGCGTCATCCTCGTCATCCGGGGGGCGGGCCGGGGGGCGTGTTGAAGGCGGCGGCCTCGGCGTAGGCCGAAGTCACGGTCTAAATTTGCTTTCTGCGGCCGGAAAAGGCTCCAGGGCGGCGCGGAGGTCCGGGGGGGGGTCCGGAACTGGTCTGGACCCCACCGGAACCCCGGGGCAGGCAGCGGTGGTCTAGTATGGGCCCCTGCAGAGGACCCAGAGTGCTGGGTCCTCTGATCCACCAACATTGGGGAAATGAGGAGGGAGGATCGTCGTCTCAACCTCAACCCGACGTCCCCAACAGTGGGGGGCCGAGGAGGGAGCGGCATGTTAAGGGAAGCAGTCGACCTCAACCAGGCGCCCCCAACAGTGGGGGGCCGAGGAGGGACCATGCCGGGAGTCTCAACAGAGACCCACTTTTCTTCTTCTTGAAGAAAAAAATTCAAAAAGGAAAACATTTTTTAGGAGCACTAAAAAAAAGGAGATTTTTGTGTACTCACCGTAAAATCCTTTTCTCTTAGCCTCTAATTGGGGGACACAGACCGTGGGTGTTATGCTGCTGTCCACTAGGAGGCGACACTAGGCAGAATCTGCAAAAGAGTTAAATGTTTCCTCCTCTGCAGCATTACACCCCCGAACAGGAAGTGATTCTCCAGTTTTTGTGCTAAAGCAGTAGGAGAGTTAACAGATAATAACATTGACACAGGAAGTCTACGCAGGCGTCCTGTGTAAACAAATATACTTAACAAGGTAATAACAGTGTAACAAGGCCTGAAAACAAACAGGCACGTTAGTAAACAGTTAAGAGTTTGCAGAGTAATACTAGTACCACAAGGCCTGTAACTAGGCAGGCACATGTGGAAAACAGTGAAGAGTTAACAAAGTAATAATCGTATAACAAGGCCTGTAACTAAACAGGCTCACAGTACTACAAGGCCTGGAAATAAACAGGCACAAGGTTAAACAGTCAACCAAGTGATAGGCAAACATGTTAACCATGTAACAGCTGAGAGGCTATGTGAACTGTAGAAAAGGCCCACAAGGGCAAAGGGGTGGGTGCTGTGTCCCCCAATTAGAGGCTAAGAGAAAAGGATTTTACGGTGAGTACACAAAAATCTCCTTTTCTCCTTCGCCTCATTGGGGGACACAGACCGTGGGACGTCCCAAAGCAGTCCCTGGGTGGGAAGAACAATGGAACTAGTGACACTGAGCATGGTCAGTGAAGAACTATGCACCGACAGGCGAGCTGCTGCCGTCTGGATGGCACATGTACCCAGACCTGCGTTTGTCGAGGACTGAGTGTAAGCACTATAGTGGCTTAAGTTTGGGTGTAGGCTGACCTTTTGGCTGCCGATACACTTGTTGCGCCGATACCTCTTACCGAACTGTCCGGGAAGCTTCCACGGCCGTACTAGAATGTGCCGTGACCTGCCGGAAGGGAAGAGTCCTTGAAGGTATAAGCGTCTTGGATGGTTAGAGGGATCCACCTGGTTAGGGAAGCCTTAGAGGCTGACGTGTCTTTATGTCTGCCCATTGGAAGAAGGATAAAGGGGAATCCGACCTCTTAGATGGGCGCTGTCTTGGATGCCCAGACGCGTAAGGCCCTGTCAAGGTCCCGCATATGTAGGTCCTTCACGACCGGACGGACTGGAGTCGGGCGCAGCGATGGCACAGAGATGTCTTCATGTAGGTGGAAGGAGAAAACCCACCTTCAAAGAAGAATGGAACCAGCCATAGGACAATCTTATCCAGATGGAAGACTAGAAAAAGATGGATTACATGAGACCGCTGCAATTACTGTTACTTCTGCAGAGACAATAAATGCTACCGAACCATACTACTATTTGGATGAGGATGCTAAAGGCAACATCCCATCGAGGCTGAAAAGATGGTTCTTGTAGTGCCGTGAGGACCAAGTTCAGGTCCCCCCGGGTGTAATCTTGTGGTATGGAGACCTTAAATAGCAGACCCTTCGAAAGAAGGATTTCATAGAAGTCTGGTGGCAAGACGTGTTTGTAAGAGGGTGACGAACAGCTGAAAACCCGCTGTGTAATAGACCCTAAGGACAGACCTGGTCTAGGTCTGAGTGAAAGAAAAGGAGAGTCCCTGGTATGAAGTAAGGCCAAGGGGAATTACCTCTAGAGGTGCCCCAAGCAAAAAAAAACAAAAAACAAAACGATTACCCATGTGTGATGGGATATCGCTGATAAAGCTGGTGTCCGTTCTGTGACTACGGTCGTTACAATATCCTGGAAAAAACAAAAACCCTTGGTTAAATTCTAGGTGTCAAAGGCTAAGCCATTAACCACGGACGTGAGGAATTCTGAGGGAGAACTGGCCGTGATCGAGCAGGTCTGGACTGTCTGTGAGACGTCCTGGTACTGCTGCTCTAAATTGGACGAGTCTGCGCAGCAAGCGCGTGTGGGTCAGGCTGAGACCGCGAAGATGATTCCACAATGTCCTCGTTTGATATTCCAGACTATCCGTTAGTGGTGAAAAAAAAAAAATATAGGAGAGACGGATACCGGTCCAGGCTTGGACTAATGCGTCTGTGCCACTGACTGTGGATCCTGAGACCAGGCCAGGAAGGCCGGGACCGTGGCATTGAGGCGTGACTCCGTCAGGTCCATATCTGTGGTTTCCTGGCGTTGGCGTTTCGATGGAGGACTTCTAGATGAAGGGGCCAGTCCCCTGAGTCCATCCCTTGGTGGATTAGGAAATCCGCCTCCTAGATGTGTACACCTGGTAGGAGAACAGCTGGCATTACAGTGTTCCAAGGTTTCCACCTAGTAAAGGATGTGGCGAACTTGTCATCGCTTAGACTGCGGGTTCCCCCCTGGTGGTTGACATATGCCACAGATGTGGCATTGTCTGACTGTATCCTGACATGTTCAAATGCCAGAAGGTAACTGAAAATTTCAGTACTAGAGATACTGCACGAATGTTCGTAGATTGAGGGGCATCTTCGAGACAAGGCAAGACTACTGCCCTGTGCATGGTGATGGGGGCACATCGCACTCCATCCTGTTTTCGTGCAACGCCTGAGCATGGATAATTGCAAAAGGCCGGCGACTCAGCCGAGCCAATGGAACTGACTTCCAAGCTGCCACTATGCTGTCTAGGACTCTTATAGCAGTTGTGAAGAATTGAGGAGACCTCTGACGGAGGTTACTGATTCCAAGCCGAAAAATCCGTGCCTTGTCTGGAGAATTTTGTCTAGAGCTGTGGAGGTGTTGCAACTAAAGGCCGCTATTTTCATGCGATGATGTGCGTCCAATACGGCTGAGACTCCATACATGATGCTGCAGTATGTGGCCGTCAGGAGTACGCAGCGGAGCAGGGACTCCTGGAATGTGTATGCTGTGCTGCAGCATGTGCCTTGCAATTGCGGTAGGCCTGTGGAGTTTGATCCTACAGAGTCTTCTTAACGAGCACGGTGCAAATGCCACTGTTCGCAGACCTTGAAAGTCATGCATTGATAAAAGGGTCCTCCAGAAATGGGAGACTGCTGAATTGTAGTATAGACATTGCCAACCTCAGGCTGGGAAAAAGCTTTGTAGTGTTTTCGCTTCAGGCCCTTTTTAGCCTCGCTCCCACTCCCTGTGCTGACGCTTCGGGGGCTCCGATGTCAAGCGGGCAGAGGACGGGCGGTTGAGCCAGTGATGTCACGGCTAGGCCGAAGCCAGGGCCTCGCGAAAATCGCGGGGCCCAGGAACGGCAGAGGCCCGGCGCGGAGGTCCGGAGGGAGCCGGAAGTCAGGAGCAGCGCTGGCCGAAACCGGAGGCTGCGCCCACAATAGTGCATCGCCGGTGTGCTGCGCTGCACACAGCGAGCGCTATCCCACCTGAGTATTCTCTTTTTGACTCCTGAGTCTAGAAAGGACAGAGTGCGTGAAGAATGCTCGGGCCACGTTCATACGGGGTCCAGAAGGGCCCATCCATTGGGATAACGCAGTCGGGGGTCTGCGAGGGCCTGCTTTGAAGCGGGCTGTTCAGAGCGCCCGCACGTGTCATCTCAACCCAAGTACCTAATATAGGTATGGTGAGGATTGGCAACAGGGCTCGCATTCCACTTTCTGCGACCCAGAGTTTCGTTGATGTAGTTTGGGGACGGAGGCCAGCCAGGCCTTGTACCGTCGCAGCTTCAACCCGAGCCCCCAACAGTGGGGAGTCGAGGAAGAAGTATGGTGTATAGCAATCTCGGCTACAACCCAGCGCCTCCAACAGTGGGGCGCTGAGGAGGGAGTATGCTATGGGTCTTAGGTCCCAGAGACCCGTAGCAAAATTACTCGTGCAGTTGCGGATCCGAGGTATATAAGCCTGCGTCTTGTGAGACTTGACTGTCATCACCGCCAACCAGAACTCCAGCTGTGAGATTTGGAGAGGATTGGCAACGGTCCTGGGATCCTTGCGGTTGTCAGGTAATTGTAGATTACATCAACTTCAACTGTGCTCTCCAACAATGGAGGGCCGAGGAAGAAACCTGCGAGTTAAAGTAGTAATAATTCCCCCACAAACTAGTTCTCTCAACTGTGTGGGGGCCTGGGAAGGGTATGATGGCGAGTATTTGAGGTTTGAAGATCAACGGGGCTCCGCCAACGTTGGTGGATCGATTAAAAAAAAGGCATGTCGGTATATTCCTTAAACCTAGCTGCCCCCCCGGGTAAGCTATCAGGTCGAATAGGTGTAACCACATGTACCTGTATCTGGCACGGTGGTAGGAACAACTGCTATTGGTCCGTGCGCTGGGCAGAGGGACTCTGCCTGTACTGCTCTGGGCATAGTCAGTATTCCTCGTAGTATGATATTACTCTACTAGCTGGGTGCCCGATGCACATGCATCGGGATTCTAGCAGAGCGAGTCTCTGACTCGCAATGGCCGCTTCGCGGCCAATGCTTCGCGCCGCCAAGGCGACTCGCCACGCCCGCTGCGCGGGCATAGCGAGTCGCCCCAGAACCGCTCGCAACGGCCGCTGCGCGGCCAATGCTTCGGGCGTATCCACATGACCACGCTGACTCGCAGCGCGTGTGGATTCAGAATGGGCAAAAAACCCATTTGTGATTATATAATAGATACCCGGTGTACAGGGGTAGGTAGCATTACATGTTCCATGCATTGTAAGGGGAGGGGGGGGTTTTGAAGGAGGACAGGTCGCAGCAGGCTGTATCATGCTAGCTGCCCTTCAGTAACCGTCGGAGGCCGCAGCACAGCTTTGTGCCAATGGGTCCCTGTGTACCCCGCACTGGCTGTAATGTTGGACAAGGATCCTGAGATGAATCCCTATGTTCCTCTTATCTCCTGCAAGCAGGATAGGGACAAGGGATGCCGCAGTGGTGGCAAGCATGAGCCTGCTGCCATCTGCCTCTTAGTGGGTGCCCCTGTAAATATTCCGCCCAGTACTGAGCCCTAGGAGCAACCCTAGAGTTGTTAGGGTTTTTCCCCACATCGGACTTCTTAGCCATGCCTGCAACGATGGCTTGGTTGGCCCGTGCCCCCTAATGCCTCAGCGCCGTTCGCCGCTGTTATACAGCGGTGTCAGCGCCGGGGCTGTAATGGCGGCGATGTAAAGAAGGGGGGCGGAGCCAGCACGAGAGCGCGCAGAGAAGCTGAGGGCGCCTTTTTCAGCCCTGTTCCGCCTCCCGTGCTGACGCTGCGAGGCTCTGACGTCAGGCGGGGGGCGGGCAGTTGGGCGGGGAAAAGGGGCGGTGACGTCTGGCTAGGCCGAAGCCGGGGCCTCGCGTGAAACGCGGGCCCGGGAACGGCGGAGGTCCGGCGCGGAGGTCCGCGGCCGGAACCAGAGGCAACGCTGGCAGGCACCGGAGGCTGCGCCAACGAAAGGGCAGACGCCCCGTTGGCATCCAGAGCACGCTGTGCTCAAACGGGCGCAGCCGGGATAGTATGGAGCCCGGGGTACGGGGGTGCCCGCTTCCTAGAGACCCTCGTAGTGGGGCACCGTGACCGGCAGCGAAGCAGCCACAACCCAGGTACAGAGAGTGGGGAGTGACTGTTGGTGTGCAACTGAGGCCCGGGGCTCCAGGAGTGTGCTGCAGCCTGTGAATGTGCCCGCTGCTTGCAGGAGCACAGGATCTGTGGCCTTGGCAATGGCTACAGATGCCTCAAAATGCGGTTCCCCAGCCCCATGAGGAGCACACAGCGAGCTGGGTGTCCTGGAGTCTGTGCCCATTAATAGCATTTGGCAGGTTGAGGCTTTGCTGGGGCCCGTGGCCCTCAGAAACACTCAGCAGAGCTGAGGTTTCTGGATCGTGCTGCAGTGACCCTGCAGTATGGTTGTGCCCTACCTGCGGTGCCTCAGCCTAGAAAGCCCTGGAGGGGCGATTAGGGAGGGATGCTGCCGTCCACCGTCAGGGGGCTCCTGTGGAGCCTCTACTTCAACCCAGGGTCTCCAACAGTGGGGAGCTGGGGAAGGGGGGCCATCTTCTCGACCTCAACCGGGCACCCCCAACAGTGGTGGGCCGAGGAGGGAGCGGCATGTGGGGGAAAAATGTCGACCTCAACCAGGCGCCCCCAACAGTGGGGGGCCGAGGAGGGACCATGCCGGGAGTCTCGTCAGAGACCCACTTTTCTTCTTCTTGAAGGAAAAAATTCAAAAAAAGGAAGTATTTTAGGAGCACTAAAAAATCTGTGTGTGCCTCCTAGACACTAAGCAAAAACTGGAGAATCACTTCCTGTTCGGGGGTGTAATGCTGCAGAGGAGGAAACATTTAACTCTTTTGCAGATTCTGCCTAGTGTCGCCTCCTAGCGGACAGCAGCATAACACCCACGGTCTGTGTCCCCCAATGAGGCGAAGGAGAAAATCTGTGTGTGCCTCCTAGACACTAAGCAAAAACTGGTCAGGACAGTGCCTGTCCAGGGGTGTATGCTGCAGAGGAGGAGCCACTGTTAATCTTTTTCAGATTGTGACTAGTGTCGCCTCCTAGTGGACAGCAGCATAACACCCACGGTCTGTGTCCCCCAATGAGGCGAAGGAGAAAAAAACAAATGTAAACATTTTGCAAATTTATTATTAAGGAAAAACTGAAACATCACATGGTCATAAGTATTCAGACCCTTTGCTCAGTATTGAGTATTTGCACCTTTTGAGCTAGTACAACCATGAGTCTTCTTGGGAATGATGCAACAAGTTTTTCATTCCTGGAATTGGGGATCCTCTGCCATTCTTTCTTGCAGATCTTCTTCAGTTCTGTCAGGTTGGGTGGTGAATGTTGGTGGACAGCCATTTTCAGGTCTCTCCAGAGATGCTCAATTGAGTTCAGGTCAGGGCTCTGTCTGGACCAGTCAAGAATGGTCACATAGTTGTTCTGAAGCCGCTCCTTTGTTACTTTATCTGTGTGCTTAGGGTCATTGTCTTGTTGGAAGGTGAACCTTCAGCCAAGTCTGAGGGTCCAGAGCACTCTGGAAGAGGTTTTCATCCAGGATATCTCTGTACTTGGCCGCATTCCTGTTTCTTTCAATTGCAACCAGACGTCCTATCCCTGCAGCTGAAAAACACCCCCATAGCATGATGCTGCCACTACTATATTTCACTGTTGGGATTGTATTAGGCAGGTGATTAACAGTGCCTGGTGTTCTTTATACATACCACTTAGAATTATCACCAAAAAGTTTTATCTTCATCTCATCAGACCAGAGAATCTTATTTCTCATAGTCTGGGAGTCCTTCATGTGTTTTTCTGCAAACTAAGCGGGCTTTTATATGTCTTACACTGAGGAGAGGTTTCAGTTTGGCCACTCTGCCATAAAGGCCCAACTGGTGAAGGGCTGCAGTGATAGTTGACTTTGTGGATCTTTCTCCCATCTCCCTAGTGCATCTGTGGAGCTCAGCCACAGTGCTCTTGGGGTTCTTTCTATACCTCCATCACCAAGGCCCTTCGTTCTCCCACGATTGATCAGTTTGGTTGAATGGCCAGGTCTAGGAGGACTTCTGTTTATCCCAAATGTCTTCCATTTAAGGATCATGGAGGCCACTATACTCTTAGGAACCTTGAGTGTCTGAGCAAAGGGTCTGAATACTTCGGACCATGTGATATTTCAGTTTATCTTTTTTAATATATTTCTGTTTTTTTTCAGTCAAGATGGGGTGCAAAGTGTACATTAATGAGAAAAAAATGAACTTTTTTGAATTTACCAAATGGCAGCAATGAAACAGAGTGAAAAGTTTAAAGAGGTCTGAATAGTTTCTGTACGCACTGTATGATCCCACATCCTGGTATATGATTTCCCATCCTGGTAAATATCCCTCAACCTGGTATATGATCCCCCATCCTGATATATGCCTCATACCGTTATATGATCCCCAATTCTAGTGTCCATATCCGGGTATTTGTCTCTTTACATGGCATATGGGTCCACATCATAGAGCACACTTAAATAAATGATTATACTCACCTCACATCGCTACTCTGCAGCATTGCAACATCATTCCTGTCTTCTTTTGCCAGCAATTGATGATCAGTGTGTGAGCGCACAGCGATGATGTCAATCATGAGCTGTGCTCCACACAACGCATCAGCTGACGACACAAAGAGTATGTGCAGTGCTACAAGGGAGCAATGGGAGGATAGTATAATATTTCATCCAGGATATTCACTGCTTTCCATGCCAAAGATGATGCATGGGAAGCAGTGAATATACACACATGCGATAACTGCTGTTGTGGCGGGTGATTGCGTGGGCCCGCTGGTTAAGTTCATTTAAAGCATCACCGCTATTATAAAGTAGAACAAATGATTCAAATACATTTTGTAATATGCTTTATTAGAAAATTCTAGCTAGTTACCATTCCTAAAAAAAATGTAAACTCCTCTATACAAGCGTTCTGTAATGTCATCTGTCTCCACACAGCAATCTCTGTATACCCCTTGTCTGCTGGCTCCCTACACAGCTCATTACCAGCCTACCCATACAGCTATGAGCTGCTGGCCACTCCCACACAGGTAGATAATGCAGCTTTTTAAAGAGCACAGAAAAATGTGTTAAAACCAGTCATATGGCACAAAAAAAATCATCGTCTTAGCTGCTGTGTGACCCATCATTAACAACCAGTGCAGTATTTATTTCAATGAAATGACATTTACCCTTTAATATTCACCTTTTCACCCGCCCACCTCTCAGTGCCTGCTTCAGTACTGAGAAGTGATGGGCAGGGGGGCGAAGTGAATATTAACATTTACTTAAACAGCAGGCCCACGTGATTACCTGCTGCAGTCTGCTCCAGGCTCAGTTGACACGCTCCAAAGCCACTGCTAATTATCTGGATTATACAATGCACCCCCACATTCTTTTGCTGCGGACCTACAACTTCATGAAATTAATTGTATCTCAGCATACAAAATATTTTAAGTGTTTTCCAAACTGCTCTTCGGGATATCTTCACTAATTTACCCCCCAAAACAGATCTTGCATCTTCAAGCAATTCTTTACCCTAGTATTCAAACATGCAAAAAACCGTTGCGACTTTGGCTGTTTTTTTGCACCAGTCTAACAGATTCATCATCAGTACACCGGAAACCGGCATAAATCATGGCAGAATCTAACTAGTGGAGATTTCAGATTATGTTGAACAGGCAGACGGAAGATGTGCAAAGATGGCACCTTAAAGAAGATTTTTCACTGGATTATTGAATTCATACTATATTTCCAAATCAATAGAGAGAAATGGGTGGTAGAAATGCGCTGCCGATCGATGACAAAATCCAGTAGGAGAATCCAATAATAGAAACATCAGGGTTTATTGGTCTGGTCTATGCGTTTTGGGGGCGGCTGCCCACTTCCTCAGGACACACAATCTTTACAGACCTGGCTCATGCCCGTCTTTAAATAACACACAGCGTGCAACATGGCAAAAATCCCGTGAACAGACAGTGACGACACCATTATAAAAACCAGTATAAAAACAAACAACTTCATATAACATATTAATAAATAATTACAGATCTTACACTTAATTGGGTAAGAACCTATTTGCGCTTTGTTTCTCCCCCTCTGGCTAGTGAATTTAAACTAAGCACTGCTGCTCCAATGGCTCAGGAACCACTCCTCTTTTTGTACTGTGCTCCACTGTTCTAAACTTACGCCCGTTTCCCCCCTTTCCCAGTAACAATGGTGCAAATGTTACCTTCAACCAGATGGGCTCATACCACAGAACCTCTCTGAGGGTGTAGGCTTTTTCTCCTTCGATGCAAATCAAAATACAGACGTGTCATTGGAGTGGTTCTGTGACCCCCCCCCCTATCCCAAGTTGGTTGAAAGGGAAATTAGCATCTTTAATACTGGGGATGAGGGAGGGGGGCATAACTTGGGAAGGGAGTGGCGAAAAAGAAAACGGTGCCAGAATCAATGCAGCAGTAATAACTGTAAGGAGGTACTCAATTTAAACCTCCCAAAATACTACTGAAAGAGAAGTTTTCGCAGTAACAAAAATGTTTCTTTTTTCTTAATATTTAAATTATTGACCAGTCTTTGCACACCGATGAATCTTTGTAATACATCCTGATACATTTTGCATTCTTATCTTTCAAACCCATGATGAAAGGACTGTTTTATCTGTCTAGATCATGCAGTTTTATAAACTGCTCTAATCTGCTGCTCATAGACAGGGAAGTGTTTGTAAATACCCACCTTGCAGGTCCTCCAGTCAAAGTTGCATCAATCACATGTTCATTATCAATACGAAACATATAAACACCACGATTCTGCAAAAAGTATCAGAGAAACATGCATCATTAGAGGCAGTAATACAGAAATGACTTTCCAAAAGTAACTGATGGAGAACAATAATCCGGAAGATCGTACCTGGGACTCATACAACTTCTCTTTTCTATTGGCTACTTCATTACGAATTATGGTTCCAATGTATTCAATCACCATAGTGTGCTTTTCAATGTCTCTAGCAGCATATAACCCCAGACCCTAAAAATAAAAAATATCAGGAGAATAAGATCATAACATTTGTGATGAGCTCATCAAATTCCATGTGTAATTTAATGATCATATCTCAGAAATTTTCTCTGCAATGACATAAATGCAATAGACCAATGAATATTGTGAAAACTCTCCTTCAAGCCACACATTCAGGCCCTCGCCACCTTCAGCTTAAAAACATCTCACGGATCTGCTCCTTCCTTGACCATGACACTGCCAACACCCTTGTCCATGCCCTCATTATCTCCCACCTCGACTACTGCAACCTCCTGTTCACCAGACTCCCCACTTCATCCCTTGCACCAATCCGAACCATCCTCAATTCCGCTGCCGACTCATCCACCTGTCGCCCCGATACTCCCCCGTCTCCCCCCTCTGCCAAGCCCTCCACTGGCTCCCTACTTCCCAGAGATCCAAGTTCAAAACCCTAACCCTGACATACAAGGCCATTCACAACCTGTCCCCTTCATACATCTCCGATTTGGTCTAACGATACCACCCCTCACGCAATCTGCGCTCCTCTCAAGAACTCCTTCTCTTCTCCCCCCGAATCTCCACCTCCCACAACCGCATACAAGACTTCTCTCGTGCATCCGCCATACTCTGGAACGCTCTCCCCCACCATATCAGACACTCCTCTAACCTGGGAACCTTCAAGAAAAACCTGAAGACCCACCTCTTCCTTCAAGCCTATAGCCCACACTGAGACCTAATCCACAGCACCATCTCACCTCTCCCCCTCCTACTGTCTCCCACCCATCCCCTATAGACTGTGAGCCCTTGTAGACAGGATCTCTGCCCTAATGTACCTGTATGATTTATTCGTCGTTATTTATGTTCTCATCCTTGTTCTGCCCTTACACATGTACAGCGCCATGGAACCAATGGCGCTATATAAATAAATAATAATAATAATGATAATAATAAAACCTCACACTGTTGAGAGATCAAAGTGCAGTTGTCACAGACCGCGCTGCAACCCCAAGTCACTTCAGAAATGATACCGAGCCAGGAATGAACAAAAGGCTAGACATGTTATGTACCGATCTCACCACTGCAAAGGCAACCTGACTTTTCATGTAGGAAACAACTCCGACAGACATCAAAAATATAATGTTATTGTATTGATCAAATCAATAGTGTAAAACACAGGAAATGTAATTTATTTGGCTTAATTCAAACTAATGAACAATAATGAATAGTATATATAATCCAAACTAATGAATAATGTAAGCCTCGTCCCCATCCTTATAAGGCCATATTCAGTGTGTGGAGCCAAATATAGATTTCCCTGACAATGAGCATATGTCTGGTTTAGAAACAGTCTAGTGGGGACATTATCTAGAAGGTTTTTATTTATAAAAAATATTTTAAAGTTTACTATAATTACTTGCTCTACATTATTAAAAGAGTATAACACTTTCCTCTGCCACAAAAACACTTTTCTTTATTTTGAACCAACCTGAATTCGAGACCTGGCAAGGTACACATTGGATTTCCATTCAGTCTTCATCTTCCGGTACTGAGAGGATTTGGAGTGGACGAACTGCTTGCTGTAGGGCGCATTCAGTTCTCCGGTGACTGTGCTCTGGAAAGACTTTGAAGTGCTGGTGCTGTTTAACGTGTGAGGCCTGTTGATGTTCAAATCACACAAAAAAAAGAAAACTGAAGATTATTTGACCCCAAGATGTTCTCTACAAATAGACCCTGGAGCGCACATAAGCCAAGCTGGAACGGACAATACTGCAGCTGTAAGCGATGCACAAGTATACCGTCAAAGACAACAGGTTTGTAAGCAGCACACAGGAACACGGAGCACTAGAGTTGCTGGAAACCCTCGGCTATACAATGTGAAATGAAAAGAAAATACCTTAACACAAACCTCTTGACATGATTGCTCATCTTGGGCTCGGAGCGGGCGCAGCCAGATGGATTGATGGCCAGAGGGAGCTGCATCAGTGGGTTTCGGCCGTAACGGAAAGTGTAACTCTCGCAGGCTTCGACTCCAGGTAGCTGTAAAATAAAAGTATAAGATGAAGCCCACTACATATTTACATATTATAATAACATACTCAATTAATTTGTCATTAAGGCACCACTCCAGTGTTAGTTTTTTCCAACACTGTAGTGGTGCTTTAAATCGAAGTCCCCCGCCCCTGGTCATCAGGGGCGGACTGGCCCAGGTGGCAGGGGGGAAAATGCCCCCCAGGCTGGCTATAATGGCCTCTTCCAGGGCCACCCCCATACTGAATGGGCCGGTCGGGCCATGCTTTGCGGCCGCTCACTTCACACTACAGCTGGCCAGACAGGGAGCAGGGGACTTAGACTAAAAGCACCACTCCAGCGGTGCAATAAAAAACAAAAAAAAGAAAAACACTAGAGTGGCGTTTTAAGGAAAAAGAAAAAGATTTTTGTGTATTCACCGTAAAATCTCTTTCTCTGAGCCATCACTGGAGGACACAGATTACCATGAGTGTATGCTTTGCTGCCACTAGGAGGCACACTAGGCTAATGAAAAAAAGATAAAACGTTAGCTCCTCCTCAACTGTATACACCCCCAGGCTACGGTGTGCCTGATCAGTTTGTGCAAAAAGCAGTAGGAGAAGCAATCTGAGCCCTTGATATACTGGCTCAAAAGATATGAAATAAGGGCGGGAGCTGTGTGCCCCAATGATGGCTCCGAGAGATTTTACAGTGAGTACACAAAAATCCTCTTTTCTCTATCGCCTCATTGGGGGACACAGGATACCATGGGACGTCCCAAAGCAGTCCCTCGGGGTGGGAAGAAAAAGACCAGAGAATAAGATCAGGGGCCAATCTTCGGGAATGAAGTGGCCACTGATGTTGTAAAGAAATGTTAACCTGGATCTGAATGAAAGAGAATACCGAAAACCGTAGGACCTAGAACGGACCTCAATGCAATCGAGGAAAAAGGAACGAAGGGGAAAAGAAAAAATAATCCCAGGTAGGATTGCTCCTAAACGTATAACCAGCATCTGGAGTTGAGAAAACATTCTGACTTCTCGGTCCTTAAGAAGGATACTCCATATGGTAACAACATAAAAACAGAACTGTACCCAAAAGGGGTACAAAAGGAGATAGTTTAGGCCCAGAAGTTGCAACACATTCATAGGGCTGCTTCTGAAATTCACCGAGGTCCTGTTATCAGAGAAGAAACTAGGAGACCCATCCTGCTGAGAATGAAAGTGCTGAAGGTAAAAGCTCAACATGTAATGCTCTACCAGATATTGAGTAGAGAAGTCAGCTCCGCAAGTCTAAAAACGTACTTCTTGTGGAGAAGAAAGAAGCAGGGCACCCATGGAGTCCTGAGGGGTGGGAATATTGGAGAAAAAAGACCAAGGGAATTGGAAGAAAAAACTCTTGGATCCCACCTAACCGAGCGGGTTAGCCCATCGGAACACAACTAGACCAAATCTGTAGACAAAACAGGCAGGCTGTCTCAAGACCAGGTGAGCCTGCCGCTTTCACATTACTGCTCTAGAAAAAACCTGAATAAAGAAGTTACTCGTGAGTCATGCCCAAAAAACGTAGAAACGTGTCTTAGTCCTGGCCCGACAGAGTGCAGTTCCCCCTGCCTCCAGAATCGCGATAGGAAAAGTGTAATCGAGTCTGTACACTAATCTGGCAAGGAGAAAGGGCTACGATGGTGGTACAGTGGAGAAACCTAGCGACAAAAGGCGCCGTCTGACAGGAAAAAAACTGGGGAGTTCCAGGAGGATCAAATGATCCTGTTGAGGTCTGAAACGATTAGTAACCGTAGAACAAGCGGGAACAATTGACAATCAAGCATTAGGATCATGCTAAACCTTGCTGCAAATGGCTAGAGTTAATAAATGCACTATCGAGGCAAGCGTGAGTGTAGAGGAAAGGAAAAAAAAAAGAAAAATACCCCACTGCATGAGGGTAAACCACAAGAAAAAGAAGACGGGAGTTTTATAAACCTCAGCGTGATCGACTGTCACAGGGGATTGTGGCCAGGGAGTGCTGCAAGTTTCAGAACATATGATCGACAAACATAATCGAGGGTTAGCTTGTGTGAGGTTTCCTTTTGTGAAAGCCTAGATCAGTGATGGCGAACTCCAGGCCTCGAGTGCCACCAACAGTGCAGGTTTTCAGGATTTCCTTATATTGCACAGGTGATAACATAATCACCTGCACTGGGGATGATTCCAACCTCTGTGCAATGCTGAGGAAATCCTGAAAATCTGCACTTTTGGTGGCACTCGAGGCCTGGAGTTCGCCATCACCGGCCTAGATCTTTGATCAATGATACTGAACTGGTGCCACCAGCCAAAACACCCAGTATCAGGGTTGAGCCTATGCAATGTAGGAATCTGTTAGAGAGGGAAGGTAAATCACCGACCACAATTAGGAGCTTATGCCCTGACATCTCAGTCGAATGAGGACAACCGCCCAGGATATGTATTTGTGGATCTAGCTCCCAGGCCTGTGCCTGGGCTGGTGTTGATAACCATAGAGTTGTCTGGTCTGATGCCAGGCGGGGGGCTCCGTGATCTCAGAAATGTGAGTGAGAGAAGCGAGTAAGAAGGTCTGACGTATCACACGGCAGGGAAAGACCTGGAAATGGCTCAGCCAGAGGAAGACGCTCGATTACCTTGTGTGTGCAACAGGGCCGTTGGCGACATTGCCGTTAATATCTTTATTGCAACCCTGAAGAGAAAAATGCATGAAGAGACTTCACATCTGGCAGTAGGTGATCAACTCTCCAATTTAGAGGGTCGGGCCGATGACAATACTCCTAAAGGGAGGGTAAAAAGGCAACAGACAACTTAAGAATGCCAGTGCTGATACGTCGCAGAGTACCGTAAGGTACCAATATTCCTGTGAGTCTAAGCATTGGGTAGAGGTTGAACGTCTGAGCAACCCGTGTTAAGAATAAATAACCACTGTGACTGTAGACTTAGGGCGCTGAGTAGTGACCGGTGAGTGCAAATTGCTGCCAGGTTAGATGTAATGGGACATAGATCAGCGTCGTAGACCCCCAGGTGGTTAGGGAAGGTATAAATAAATGGTGGGGTTCTGATTCGTTATTGAGTTCACAGATTCCACCTGGCAAGGGAGGACCCACAAAGGGGAAAATGTCTGGTGAATGGTAGCAAACCGAACATGGTGATCGCTGTGATTGTCTCAGCTGACTGAGGGGCCTGGTTGGCCAGACGTATGTGGTATGTGAATCACTTGCTTCAGGAAATAGGGGAGAGAACGATAAGGCAGTGAAGTTTTATAGTCTTCCTTCAACCTTAAAAATTATGTTACTATGTTACTAAGTCAAAACCAGGTTTTGACCTCAGAGCTGTCCCAGTGTAGACAAAGCTGAACTACTGTACCATTCATTTAGGTGGTTGAAAACACTATAAAGAGACGTATGAACTGTGTGACTTGAACACTGGAAAAGTGCTAAGTCCCATAGACAAAAAACCTGTAAGGATTAGATCCTGCGGATGGATATGAGCTGCTGATGGATATGAGCACCGGACGGATGAATCCCATAACCTTATGAACAGAAGCGCACAAGAAAGAATACAGACCGGATTCCCCGCTCATTATTAAAAAAGGGTAGATTCTGTAGACCATCCTGCTGGTGACACAGAAAGGCAGACAGGTATATGAACAAGATAGTGGTGTGGATCTCGTAATATGCTGAAATGTGAGCAGATAGGATGCCCAGTTATGAGTACTGGGTAACGGAACAGAGCCACTGATGTGCTGTACTAGATGGATAGCGACTGCACAACAGTCAGGTAGCCAGCTCGCTGATAAGTCAACAGGTATCACGAATCCTCTTGCAGACAGCCATGGCAAAAAAGGTGCACTGAGTAGAACTGCCGACCTTGAAAGCTGCGGTAACCAAGGTATCTGCGATGCTTGGAGTTACATGCCCTATATAGGCTACAACAAAACAGAGAAGAGATGCGAGGTCTCTGGATCTCTGCTGAGTGATAGGGTGACAGATACCCTGACTCATTCTCGAGGGTAGCTGTGCCTACTAGATAGCAATGTGGATTTCGTAACCTGCTGTAAGCAGACAGGTATGGCTGCTGGGTTTCTGGTTACTGTTAGGGCAGACCTCAAGATGCATTCTTACGATGGCTGTGGTGCGGATCCTGTAACCTGCTAAACAGACGGGTATAGGATGCACAGCCGCTGGATGTCCGCTCACTCTTAGGGGGGAAAAACCCATAAAACAATCCTGCAGGCAACTCTGTGCACCAAATATTGGTGCGGGTTCGGTAACCTGCTGAGGCAGACAGGCGTAGAATGCACAGCTGAGGGAATCTGCTTACTGTTCGGGTGGCAAATACCAGGATTCATGCCCGCAGGCGGTCGGTCGATGGTGCGGATCCCGAAACCTGCTCAAGAAGACAGGTATAGGATGCATGGCCACTGGATATCTGCTCACTGTTAGGGTGGCAGATGGCAGGATTCATGCCCGCAGGCATTCAATGGTCCGGATACTGAGACCTGTTGAGGAAGACAGGTATAGAATGCCCGTCTGCTGGGTTTCTGCTCACTGTTAGGGTGGCACTGTGTGCACCGGACAGTGGGGCGGATCCTGAAAACCTGCTAAAGAAAACAGGAATAGGATGCACGGCCGCTGGATTACTGCTGTTACAGTGCAGGTCCCATGGTGCAATCGTGTGGGTCTTTCTGTGCGCTGGACAGTGGTGCGGATCCTGTAACCTGCTGAAAAAGACAGATATAGGATGCACGCTGCTCACTATTAGAGGTAATGATTAAATCTTGCGGACACTTGTGTGCGCTGGATAGTGGTGAGGATCCTGTAACCTGCTGTAAACAGAAAGGTATGGGATGCATGGTGTCTGGATTTCTGCTCACAGTTAGAATGGCAGACCCCGTGATTCAGTCTTGTAGTCAGTTATGTTGCTGCAAACTGTAACCAGCTGTAGGTATATGATGCCTGGCAGTCAGGATTGTTTGCAATGGCCCATGCCAAGGACCAACATCAACAGGCAGTTGGGTGCCGTACTGAGAGCGCAAGGCCCACAGATATAGGCCATAACCACTAAGTCCGTTATCGGCGGAGGGCACCGAGCAAAGCTGGGGTCAGAGGCCTGGGAAGGAAGGTGAGGTGTCCGCGCGGCCGGTATGAGTAACAGAGGGCCAGGAGGTATAAGACACGTCTTGAAAAAAAAAAAAAAAACAATGTGCAGGGGATCTGTGACATCCTGGTGCAGCTTATGTATGGCTGTCTAGGCCAGCATGCTTACTGGGCAGCTTGAGCATGTGTGCTGTCTACCCCAGCACACACACTGTAGGTGGGGCTTACAGGATGCATAGCGGATCTGCCGGGATACCCATGTACCTGGCTCAGATGTCCTCCTGTGATTTACCGAGGCTGTCTCAATGGAGATTCCTCCCGGGGGGTGGGGTCTGTAGCTGCCCTTAGAAGACCGGCCCCCCGATGCTAACATGGGGAAGGGGCAGTCCGAGTGATGAGAAGCACCCATGAAATCTCGTCGTAGACAAGAGGCGCCGAAATTGAAGGGCGTGGCTGGGGGTCAGCGCCATCCAGAGGACAGGGACAGGCGGAGCAGCTAATGGACTAAGCCAAAGCCGGGGACTAAAGTTTAGGGGTAGGCTGGGAGTTGATGGGACTGGGGCAACAGATCTGGGAAAGCAGGGGAGCCCTCCGCTGCGGACGCAGCACGTAGGAGCGAACTCACCTAGTTGTGCGTCCCAGCCGGTGCCGCCGCAAGTCCTCTGAGTAGGGGGCTCTACCGCTGTATTGATCAGTGTATCAGGCTTCAATCCAAACTCTCGCTAGTTAGAAAGCAGGAGTGGCAGGAGAAGAAAAAAAAACCCCAGTTGCTGAGCATCACTTTCAGCAAGTGTGATGCCTGGGGGGCCTGGCACAAACTTAGATATGCAGTCATCCGGATATCCAAGGAGGTGACACCCTGAGGATGGTGCGGTGTGGTGGGTCCAGCACATCATCTACGCCAGGTGCAAAGGAAGGTACGTGGTGGTAACACACCACGTTCCCATCTGTTGATGGTTTGGAGAGAGAGGTGCCCTTGATGGAACTGTTGCAGTTCTGAGTCCCTTGGGAGCAACAGGCGTGGTGTGGAGGAGAATATCGGTGCAGAAGGGGGTACGTGGAGGTAACACTCCATGTTCCCGTCTGTTGATGGTTTGGGGAAAGTGGCGCCCAAATGGGAACCACCTGTAATGATCTTGGCTGTAGTCCAAAAATGGAGATAAAGTTGAAAAAAGTTGACTAGAACTTAAATTAATGTGGCCAATGGATATTTAACAACAACAAAAAAAAAAACAAAACAAACGCCTTTCTGCTGATGTAATCACCGTTCGGTTGTATCTGTGAATACAGCACAACTTTGCAGTTTTCACTATGAAGTGATGCAGTCCACACTAATTCCATGAACTTTCAGCTCTTACCGATTCTGCTATTCTTGAAACTGCCGAAACTGTTAAACCAAAAAGATCTTCCCCCTTCAGGTATACTGGGAACAGCCTGAGAACTTCTGAATTCTTCCGAGAGTTTGCAACAGGCTCCAAGATTTTGTCCCAAACACCTAAGTAAAAAACAAAACAAAACAGGTTGTCAACAATTAATGCAAAAGCAGAAGACATCCCAAAAATTATCAAGGCAAGAATACCCTCCATCCTACCCTGAAGAAACTAGTTCAGCAGCTCAATGTATCCAGCATCAATAAAAAGGAGAATGAACACAACAACAATATACGTTTAGTAGATTTAAGTAACCCTTCACCCTGGAACTGAACATTTACCATACATTTCTCACACAGCGTGACCCCTCCGGGGTGCACTAGTCACTTTTCAGTCCTATGGCAGATGGTCACTTGCTAACTCTTTTGGATGTGATTATAATACTTATGCATGTCTAATTTCCTTCTAGATATACATTGATTAGTCAGTTCTAGTGACTTCTCTTAGATCCCTGACTAGTAGGGGAACTCATCATGAGCAAGTGATTGTGTTGCCTGCTCCATGTTACTTTATCAAACTACTTAGGAACTGTAATCGCTACTGACAAATGCAGGGATCAGAGCCATTGGTACACACTTTACATCATGCTCAGTGGTTAGCCCTGTAGCTTTTGCAGCGTTGGGGCCCTGGGTTCAACTCCCACCAAGGACAACATCTGCAAGGAGATTTTAAGATCTCCCTGTGTTTGTGTGTGCTTCCTCCAGGTAAGCAGATTTCCCCCCATGTTTCAAAAGACATACTGGTGGGGGTTTCAGATTGTGAGCCCCAGTGGGGACAGTGATTATAAGCTTTATAAAGCGCTATGAAATATGATGGACCTATATAAGCAATGCACAATGACTGTGGAAAATAATGAAGACAGCATAAAAGGCCCTATGCTACCCACCCTTTGGCGTATTATCTGTCAGGACCAGGTCTTCGTGTCCTTGTTCGTGGACACTGATGACAAATAGGGGCAATCCATCTTTTTCCTCGATGGAGCAGTGGTACCGGCAGCGCCTGTTGGCATAACGCATACTCCAATATAACCTGCTGGCTTCAAAACCTACTGGGAAAAGAGCAGTCGCGGAGTGAAAGTCCTGCATTTGCTGTGGTAGCAGCTGACCAATTGCATGGAAGATCAAGCTGCCAACACGGAAAGTGTGGTCACGTTCCCCACGCTGCACTATGCTGGCTATCTGCCGCACCTCATCACGCTGAACGTAAACTCTCCGAAAGACTGCAAAGTAAGTCAGTTCTTGCTCATGAGCTCCCTTTGGCTTGTGCATGGGGCAAAGCATAGTTTTGTCTTTAAAAAACATGCATTGTGCTTTTATTGCACAGGTGAAGTGAAAGATGTTGGTGCACCGTAACCTGTGGCAGCCACTTGTGGCTCCCATTTTATGACAGAAAACACACTTCATCTGCAGTCCGCGTCTCAAAGCAAGTTCTACATTAATTAAGGCACCAGCCTGTGTCTCATAGACTTCGGTAGACCAAAGAGCACAGTTTAAATGGACCCAGAGGTCAAGGTCAAGGTTCAGCAGCCTTGCAGGCCCGTCCGTCATTCCATCACCTTCTTCATGGCAGAAACAACATTTTCTAAAATCTTTGGACAGAGGATTCGGCTTTAGAGACGTTCCCAGTCTTTTCAAAAATTCATCTATGTCATCCTCGCATTGAGGTTTAAAAGGCATCTTGGGAATAACAATTTGAATATTCCATTTCTTCCACTTCATCCCTTTCCACCGCTTGCTGAAGGGCCGAGAATCATCCAGACCACAATGAACCGCTCTCGGCCGGGGTTTTAATTTCACTGTGACTTTCAGCTCATCCGGCTTTGCCTCAACTTTAGCAGTTTCAAAAGCTGCGGGCGGAAATGAAATAGGAGGAGATGACGGAGGTGAAAACTTGTCCTGCAGCAACGGTAGGCAATGAACGTCCAGAGTGGAAGTGTTGTTACTGTACTGATGACATGACTTTGGTTGGGTTTCCTTTACAGACGGAGAAGTTAAGGAACAATCCGGGCCTGCAAAAGAAGTCACTACATCAATACAATAAAGTCATTGCTAAATCTTCATTTACGATGCCAGCACAAGTCTAAAATGGGCAATAAACGCTGCATAGGTTGAACATACATACATTATACACACATATATTTTGGTATTTTACCAAAATTGTACTGAATGGCAAAACAAGAGTTACCAGACAACTTTATCACATAGTAAGTAATGGAAAATGAAATCAGAGCAACACCGTTTCATATTGTGAAAGCTGAAAAGTGCCAAGAATTTTGAAGTTACAAAGGCTACCTTATCACCAATGTCATTAATCTACTGTAGAAGAATATATTATAGGGAACCAGTCATTAAAGTCAGCTGCTTTCTTGTCTGCAGTTGTCTACAGCAGTGCTGCTGCTCCTGAAGAAAGGCAGACGTGTTATCTTAATCACATACATTCCTAAAGACATCCTGACACTAGATTGATGCTGCCACAAGTGCGGATAGACTGAATCAGACACTGGCTTCATCAATTCTACTCTGAAATGCTGCAGGTTTCAGAGAAAATATACTTTGAAATGCCGGCACATGACGTAATCTACCAAAGACAATAATACTAAGGACCAGGGGCGCTCACTGCAGGTGGAAGCGGGGCGAATCAAGAAGCTACATAGGAAAGGATTCTTTACAGTTCGAGCAGTCAGGCTGTGGAATGCCATACTCCAAGAGGTAGTAATGCCAAATACTATAACAGGTTTAAAAGGGACAGGATGATTTCCTCAGTGCACATAACATTTTGTGTTATAGCTAATTAAGTGACTTTAAATGTAAAATTGGTGGAGGAAGGTTGAGCTTTATGAACCAAGGTCTTTTTTCAACCTAAGTAACTATGTAACTGTGTGTCGTGGACGCCCAGCAGGTTTTCTCCATGCTCCCCATAACTGACAGATCCTCTCCGTATACACACAATGCTATCAATCTAATATAAAAGCTGCTAGACATATGCTTTGGACTAGTTATTGGAGACACACAATCCCTGGCCAGCTATTCAAAGTATGTTTGATGCCGCAGCATTTCAGAGTAGAACATACACTGCTGCAGTAATGGCGGCAGTGTCCAATTCAGCCTGTCAGTGATTCTGGCAGCAGTATGTCTAATGCCAGATTGTTTTTAGAAATGGGTTGTATGCGATTAAAAAAAACATGTCTACCTTCCCCCAGGAGCACCGCCAATGTTATCCATAGTACGCGTGTTAAGGCCCCATTACACGCTTCAATGTCTCAGCGATCTGACCAACGATCCGACTTGGCCGAGATCGCTGGACATCGTTTAGTGATCGCTGCTGAGGTGTCACAAGTACAGATATATTGAACGATGCAGCAACGATTCCAAGACAAGCGAACGATACTTGCGGTTGTTTGGTTGCCTACTTGCTACAGTTCTGAATATGCGAAGTCGTAAACGAGGTCGTTGGAAAGGTGTCACACACAACAATGTTGCAGGTTGAAGGAACGACGGACGATAGGTTTTTGAACATGCTCATAAATCTACAGTCAACGATTAATCGTTGGCCGTATCTAGGTGTTACATGGAACGTCGTCGTTACGACGCCATAACAACGTCGTGGCAAAGCCCCAAAAGCCGTGACATTTCAATGATATCATAGTGTGTGACAGTGCCTTTACTAGTGGTCAACGTCATTGAATACCATAAATCTGCTATAGTCAAGACTGCAGATCTATCTGGAAAGTAGACAAGTTTTTTCCCATTTTATAATCCCTTTTAAAGACGGAGCTAATATAATATTAACATACACACATTACCTTCATCCCATTGCTTTTTGCAAGTGCTACAGAATGCAGCATGAAACAGTTGTTGCTGCAGAAGACAAGTTCACCATCCATGCGCCCAGGACTGTTAAGGAACTCCTGTAAATGAGAAACATGTCCAGTAAGTTTCTAGACAACTCATCTTTATTGTTAGGACTTCCAGAAGGTAATTGACATTAGTTCAAGGATAGACGCATATCTTGAAAAATAATGTGGTTTAGTTTTAGTGATGGCTCTATCATTTACAAGCGATCCACAACTTTCTATTAACTGAACAGTTACATTTATTAGAATAACAAGAATCTTGGATACCTGTTTGGGAAAGTTTAAATCTCTCATCGCTTTTCGCACCCCATTTCCAAACACCACCACCTTGCAATGGCAGCACCATGATTGCCTAAGAGATGGAGAATTGCCCATAGTTGGGGGATGAGGTCTGTACACTGGCATGCCTAAAGAGAAAGCAACCAAAAAGATTTACACCTTCTATAGAGATCACTGCATACGATATAGATTATATATTGCACAACATAAATAGACATCAGTCAGATCTGTGAGTACACAATATCCATAAGGCACAGTGTTAAAAGGGAATCTGTCAGTAGTTTCATTCCCCAATGTGTGCATGCAGCTCTTTCATAGTCAAGTCCACAATACCTTTACATGGTCAGTCCATTGCTCTGTAACTGAGAGATAACTTATATGTGAATGAAGCACAAGAGATATTTGTAAATCTGAAGCCTCTGTGGCTCTTTTCCCCATCATGTCCTGCCTCCTCCTGCTACATGAAAGAAGTTCTTCAGCCTCATTTCCATATCAATTTAAATGCTGATTTTTCAGTAATGGAGGAACTGACTCGCCATATACAGGTATTGCTGGACTTGTCTTCGAAAGAAATTACATGCACATATAAATAGTTTGTGGTGTGAAATCCTGCTGACAGATTCCCTTTAAAAGGAATAACCCAACTCTTCCTTTCCTCACGGAGACGTAATAACTGCTTCTAGATACCGGCCACCAGAGGTGGGCTACGAGAACAGCTGAGGGAAGCTGCGTTACCTTAATGCCCAACTGCCATAGGAATGAACAAGAGTTACAGAAAAACATTGTAAAGCTGTGCTCGGGAGTTACACCAACAGCACAACTCACTCTTAATGCTGTTTTTTGTTTTTTACTTCCAGTTATTTCTATGGAAGTTAATAGCATAGTGCAGCTACGGTCAGCCATTCTCGTAGCCCCGTCTCTGGTGGACATTCTTTTCCCTTACAGCAGTGGAACACTATGATGGAAATAATTCCTTAATAAATTAAATTAAAAAAGAAATACACATATGGGAAGTGTCCACATGGAATATGGCTCATAGATTTGACCCAGACATGGGACCTAATTAAATAATATGTACCTAACAAATAGGGTTTATTTACATGACCACAGAGGTCATATTCTTGTCCATACTACGATCATAACTCCCAACCTGTTTTGTAAACCAACAGTATCATATATTGCTATGAAGCAGTTTGTCAGGGCCATGAAAACTGAACCACGGTCATTAAAAAAAGAAAAAATTGGCTGCATTACGCTCGTGTCAATCAACACTTACCATTATTAAAAGTTTTTACCCTAGAGTTAAACAGGGTTATGTGGTAGATACATGAGAAACTATTGGAAAAATTTAGATTGCACTAGTAAAAAGATACCAACTCGTTTGCGGATCCCCTCGTAAGACATAAACAGCAAAGCAAAACAACAAAAAAAAAAAAACAGTCACCAGACCCCCATGTAGGAAAACAGAAGATAGAAAGTGTTTGGAAGTACTGGCACCTATGTAATGGGGGATTGGCCTTTCAGGTGTAGTGCAGAATAAGGAGAATTTTGTGTACTCACCGTAAATTCCTTTTCTCTTAGCCTCTACTTGGGAGACACAAGACGATGGGTTATGCTATTCTGCCACTAGGAGGCGACACTAGGTAAATGAAGAAGAGAAGCACAGTGGCTCCTCCCAGCAGTATATAACCCCCTGACTGGCACAGTTCCGCCAGTTTTGTGCTAATGCAGTAGGAGGAAAACTACAGAAGCCAATAAGGCAACCAGGAACTTAAACAAGAGAACACCAACCACAACAAGGCCAACGGGTCACAGGGAGGGTGCGGTGTCCCCCAATTAGAGGTTAAGGGAAAGAATTTACGGTGAGTACACTAAATTCTCCTTTTCTCCTTCGCCTCATTGGGGGACACAGGACAATGGGACGTCCCAAAGCAGTCCCTGGGTGGGAATAAACATCCACATCCTGACATGCACAGTCTACAGGTTAGCAGCTGCTGCCTGTAGGCTGCGTCTACCCAGACTCGCATCTGCCGAGGCCTGAGTATGAAAACGATAGTGTTTCGCAAAAGTGTGAAGGCTGGACCAGGTGGCAGCTTGCCCACCTGCTCAGCTGTAGCCTGGTGCCTAATAGCCCAGGAAGCACCCACCGCGCGAGTTGAGTGCGCAACCCTGATGGAATGGGCAGATTGCGTAGGGAACAAGCTTCTTGGATGGTAAGCTTAATCCACATGGCAAGAGTGGCCTTGGACACTGCCATCCCTTTACGGTGCCCTTCGGGAAGGACAAAGAAGGGAGTCCGGCTTCCTGAAAGGTGCTGTCCTGGAGACATAATTCCAGAGAGCATGGACCAAATCTAGGGAGTGCAGAGCCTTCTCAATGCGGTGCACCGGAGTCGGACAGAAGACCGGGAGAGAAATGTCCTCGTTCAAATGGAAAGAGAAAACCACTTGGGGAAGAAAGGACGGTGCCGGACGCAGTACCACCTTATCCTGGTGAAACTTGAGGAAAAGTGCCTTGCAGGAGATTGACGCCAGTTCCGATACTGGCCAAATGGAGGTGATCGCCACGAGGAAAACCACCTTCTGAGAAAAACAGGTGGAGAGAAACCTCCCTGAGAGGTTCGAAGGGCGGCTTCTGAAGCACCTCCAGGACCAGATTCAGGTCCCAGGCCTCCAAGGGCCTCCCACATGGTGGAACAATCCAAGAGACACCCTGCCAAAAAAGTACGAACCTGGGGTCTCGTGACCAAACGGCGCTGAAAAAGTCCAGGCAGAGCCGAAACTTGTCCCTTGAGAGAGCCTAGATAAAAAAGGCCCTTATCCAGCCCAGATTGAAGAAAACCTAGGATTGCTGGAAACGAAAACCGCAGAGCCGTAATGCCTCCAGAATCACACCAGGTGAAGAAAGCCTTCCAAGTCCTGAGGTAAATACGGGTGGTGACAGGTACTCTCGCGCAGGCCATAGTGTGCGCAACCTCCTCTGAAAATCCCACCCGAGGCATCAAGGGCCACACCATCAAACGAAGGGCCCCTGAATTCTGATGACAAAATGGGCCCTGGGAGAGAAGATCCTGATGGTCCGGCAGATGCCAGGGAACGTCTGCGGCGAGCTGCACGAGATCAGTGTACCACGGTCTCCTTTGCCAGTCTGTGGCCACTAGAATCACCTGAACGCGCTTCGATCTGATCTTCTGAACCACTCTGGAAATGGAGGACCAGAGGAGGGAAGATGTAAGGAAGACGAAACGGTGTACAATTCTGGACCAGAGCATCCGATCCCAGGGCTCGTGGATTGGCCAAAGAAGTTGGTAACCTGCGCATTCAATCGCGACGCCATGAGGTCCACATCCGGAGTCACAAAGTGACTGCAGATCTGGCTGAATACTTCTGAATTCTCCCGGGGCAAGGCCCTGATGGCTGAGAAAGTTCGCAGCCCAATTGTCGATCCCCGGGATGTGAATCGCCGAGAAGACAGTCCCGGAGAACTCGGTCCAGCGAAGGATCGGTTCCACCATCTGCATAGCTGACCTGCTGCGGGTTCCGCCCTGATGGTTGACATATGCCACAGCCGTGGCACTGTCCGACTGAATGCGGATGTGACTGCCCGCCAGGAAATGATGAAAACTTTTCAACGCCAAGTAAACGGCCCAAATCTTCAAGAGATATATGGGCAGAGAAGACTCCATTGGGGTCCACCGACCCTGGGCTGTGTGATGGCGAAAAAGACACCGCTCCCCAGCCGAGGAGGCTGGCATCGGTGGTTAGCACATCCCACCAGGCCAGCAAGAAAGATCTCCCCCGAGAGAGCTAACGGGATCAACCGCCATCGGAGAGAGTGCCTCGTTGCAGCCGACAGATGGAATGTTCAGTGAAGGGTTGATGGGCTGCGAGTCCAAGCCGATAGGAGGGTCAGCTGAAGTGGCCTGAAATGTAGCTGGGCAAATGGTACTGCGGCCATTGCCGCCACCATCTTTCCCAAGACTCTCATTGCAAACCGGAAGGAGTGCGGGAGAGGACGAAGGAGCGTCTGAACTGCACAGCGCAGAGACTGAGCCTTGTCCTGGGGAAGCAGCATAAGCCCCCCGAGACGTGTCCAGAACCATCCCCAGGAATGCGAGCTTGCTGTTCGGAAAGGTTTTGGAGGGTTGAAAAGTCACCCTCGGCGCGTGAGTGTGTCTATCGTGACGCGGACATTGTCCTCGCAGTCTCCAAAAGATTGACCCTAGATCAACAGGTCGTCCAGACAGGGGAGAACAGAAACTCCCCGTGAATGCAGGATGGTCATGATAGCTGTTTTCAGGCACTACATCGATTTCTGGCTATCATACTGGTTGTGGGTGACACAACCAGACCAGGTGAGCAGTTTTACTCAAACATTCATTCACCTCTTTATCTGGAGATAAGACCCTATTGCGCATTTTCCCACTTTCACAGATCATGACAGCCGTCATAACCTTGGTGAAAAACTCGCGGGGCGGTCGCCAATCCGAAAGAGAGGGCGACAAACTGGTAATGGTCCTTTAGAACCGCAAGCATAGGAAAGTGAACAAACTTGCGGAGACGTTTCAAATCCAGAATGGTATGGGCAGACCCGTCCTTCTTGGGCATGATAAACAGATTTGAATAGAATCCCTGGAACTGCTCATCCTGGGGTGCAGGAACTACGACTCCCGCTCGCCGGAGGGAGTCGATGGCCTGAAACAAAGGTGTGCACCTTTGTCGGCATTCCCGGAGGTTTCCCCTTGTCATCTGTAATAGTGAGCCAGACGTGCCGAATCGAGAAGTCGGCCGCTAACTTGGGAGGTGTCCTCCGGAGGAACAGAGTCAGGGGTAGGAGAACCTCTGAAACCTGGACTCTTTCGGCTTGCCTGTCGGTTGCGGGGCTGCCATCTCGAATTCGACTTGTTGGAAGCTTGGGAACCCCTGCGAGGTGCACGGGACGCTGTGACGGCGGGAACCCGAACGAGGTCCGAAATGACCGAAACTGTCTGTTGACCCTTGGTAAACTTCTGCTTTGGTTTCTGCTGAGGAGGGAAGTACTCTTTCCTCCCGGAGCATCTGAGATTAGCATATCAAGCCTTTTCCCCAAAGAAGCGCCCGCCTAAATAGGGCATGCTGGTGAGAGACTTCTTTAAGGCCGAATCTGCCTTCCCATCTCGAAGTCAGAAGGTCTGGCGAATCGCAATGGAGTTCGAAACTGCCATCGCAGTGCAATTGGCCTTATCCATAGAGGCCTGAACCAAGAAGTCCCCCGCTACAGAAATCTGAGCGGCCAGATCCAATAATTCCGGATCTGAGTCCCGGTGACATAAGGCAGAGTGAAAATCACCTGCCCAGGTCAAAATGAGCTAAGCCACCCACATGGAGGAGGATAGAGACGAGCCTGAAGTCTTAAACCCAGGCAAGTGTTCCAGCTGACGTCCGTGACGTCATTAAATAGACGCGCCATCAGGGAGAGAAAAGGAGATTTTTGTGTACTCACCGTAAAATCCTTTTCTCTTAGCCTCTAATTGGGGGACACAGACCGTGGGTGTTATGCTGCTGTCCACTAGGAGGCGACACTAGGCAGAATCTGCAAAAGAGTTATAGACTCCTCCTCTGCAGCATTACACCCCTGAAGCAGGAAGTGCTTCTCCAGTTTGTGCTAAAGCAGTAGGAGAGTTACCAGATAATAACAGTGACACAGAAAGTCTATGCAGTCAACCTGCGTAATAAATATAGTTAACGAGGTAATAACAGTGTAACAAGGCCTGAAATCAAACAGGCACGTGTGTAAACAGTTAAGACTTAGCAGAGTAATGCTAGTACCACAAGGCCTGTAATTAGGCAGGCGCATGTGGAAAACAGTGAAGATTGAACGAAGCCTATAATCGTATAACGAGGCCTGTAACTAAACAGGCTCACAGTATTACAAGGCCTGGAACTAAACAGGCCAAGTCTAAACAGTCAACAGTTAACAGAGTGATAATATAATAGACAAACATGTGTAAACGTGTTAACCATGTAACAGCTGAGAAGCTATGTGAGAACTGTAGAAAAAAATGGCCCATAAGGGCAATAGGGTGGGTGCTGTGTCCCCCAATTAGAGGCTAAGAGAAAAGGATTTTACGGTGAGTACACAAAAATCTCCTTTTCTCCTTCGCCTCATTGGGGGACACAGACCGTGGGACGTCCCAAAGCAGTCCCTGGGTGGGAAAGAACAATGGAACTAGTGACACCGAGCATGGTCAGTGAAGAACTATGTACCGACAGGTGGGCTGCTGCCGCCTGGAGGGCACACGTGTACCCAGACCTTCGTTTGTCGAGGACTGAGTGCAAGCACTATAGTGGCTTGGGCATGGGTGTAGGCCGACCCTAGGTTGCCTATACACTTGTTGCACCAATACCTGTTACCGAACTGTCCAGAAGGCTTCCACGGCCGTAGTAAAATATGCCGTGACCTGCCGGAAGAGATGAGATTTCGATGGCATAAGCGTCTTGGATGGTTAGAGGAAACCATCTGGTTAGAAGAGCCTAGAGGCTGACGTGTCTTTATTTCTGCCCATTGGAAGAAGGATAAAGGAGAATCCGACCTCTTAGGAGGGCACTGTCTTGGAAATGTAGAAGCGTAGGGCCCTGACAAGTTCCCGCATATGTAGGTCCTTCGCGACCGGCCGGACTGGAGTCGGGCGCGGTGATGGCAGAGAGATGTCTTCATGTAGGTGGAAGGAGTAAACCTATCTTAGAAGAATGGAACCAGCCACAGGACAAACTTGTCCAGATGGAAGACAGAAGAGGATGGATTACATGAGACCGCTGCAAGTACCGATACTTCTGCAGAGACAAAGAAATGCTACCAAACCATACTACTATTTGGATGAAGATGCTCAAGGTAATACCCCATCGAGGCCGAAAAGGTGACTCTTGTAGTGCTGTGAGGACCAAGTTCAGGTCCTCATGGGTGTAGTCTTGTTGTATGGAGACCCTAAATAGCCGACCCTTCGAAGGAAGGATGTCATAGACATCTGGTGGCAAGACGTATTTGTAAGATGGTGAAAAACGACTGAAAACCTGCTGTGTGAGAGACCCTAAGGACAGACCTGAGTCTAGGTCTGAGTGGAAGAAACGGACAGTCCCTGGTATGAAGTAGGGCCAAGGGGAAGGACCTCTGGAGGTGTCAAAGGCAAACCCCCCCCCCCCCCAAACAGTTACACATGTGTGATGGGATATCGCTGATAAAGCTGGTGTCCTGTGACTAAGGTCGTTACAATATCCTGGGAAAAAAACCTCTTGGGTTAAGTTCTAGGTCTCAAAAACTACACCATTAACCTCGGAAGTGAGGAAGTCTGAGGAAGAACTGGCTGTGAACTAGCAGGTCTGGACCTTCTGATAGACGTCCTAGTACTGCTGCTATAAATTGGACGAGTCTGCGGACCAAGCGCGTGTGGGTCAGTCTGAGACCACGAAGATAATCCGGCAACCTTATCGTTTGATATTCAAGACTATCTTTTAGTGGGGAAAGAATATAGGAGAGACGGATACCGGTCCAGGCTTGGACAAGTGCGTCTGTCCCACTGACTGTGGATCCTGAGACCAGGAAAGGAAGGCCGGGACCGTGGCATTGAGGCGTGACTCCGTCAGGTCCATAACTGTGGTTTCCTGGCATTGGCGTTTCGACGGAGAACTTCGAGACGAAGGGGTCGGACCCCTGAGTCCTTCCCTTGGTGGATTAGGAAAAACCGCCTCTTAGATGAGTACATCTGGAGTGAGAACAGTTGGCAGTACAGTGTTCCAGGATTCCATCTAGTGAAGGATGTGGCGAACTTGTCATCGCTTAGGGACTGCGGGTTCCACCCTGGTGGTTGACCCATGCCACAGCTGTAGCATTGTTTGACTGTATTCTGACATGTTCAAATGCCAGAAGGTGACTGAAAGATGTTCAGTACTAGAGATACTGCACGAATGTTTGTAGATTGAGGGGCATCTTCGAGACAGGGCAAGACTACTGCCATGTGCATTGTGATGGGGGCACGTCGCACCCCATCCTGTTCCCGTGCAACGCCTGAGCATGGATAATTGCAAAGGCCGGCGGTTAAGCTGAGTCAATGGAACTGACTCTCAAGCTGCCACTATACGGTCTAGGACTCTTATAGCAGGTGTGAAGGATTGAAGGGACTTCCGACGGAGGCTGCGGATTCCAAGACGAAGAATCCGTGCCTTGTCTGGGGAAATTTGACTAGAGCTGTGGAAGTGTTGCAATTAAAGGCCGCCGTGTTCATGCGATGCTGTGCCTTCCATATGGCTGAGACTCCATACGTGATGCTATAGCATGTGGCCGTCAGGAGTACGCAGCGGAGCTGGGACTCCCGGAATGTGTGTGCTGTGTTGCAACACGTGCCATGGAATTGCGGTAGACCTATGGAGGTCGATCGTACCGAATCTTCTTAACGAGCACGGTGTAAATGCCATTGTGTTCGCAGTCCTTGAAAGTCATGCATCCATAAAAGAGTCATCCAGATACGGTGGACTGCTGAATGCAGTATAAACATTGCCAACTTTAGGCTGGGAAAAGTCTTTGTATTCTTTGTGCTTCAGTCCTTTTAGCCTTGCCCCACCCCCTGTGCTGACGCTTCGGAGGCTCCGATGTCATGTGGAGGGTGTGTATGGCGAGCAGGAGGCGGGCGGGCAAGCTAGAGATGTCCGGCTAGGCCGAAGTGGGGGCTCGCGAAATCGCAGGGCTCGGTAACGGCAGACGCCCGACGCAGAGGTCCGGAAGTAGCCGGAAGTCAGGAGTAGCGTTGGCTGAAAACCAGAGGTTGTGCCCACGATAGTTCAGTCGCTGGTGTCCTGCGCTGCACACGGTGAACACTATCCCACCGTGAGAATTCTGTTTTTTTTTTTTTTTGACTTCTGAGTCGAGAAGGGACAGATTGCGTGAAGAAGGTTTGGGCCTCGGACATACGGGGTCCAGAAGGGCCCATCCGTCATGGGAGTAGTCTTGTTGTGTGTGCGGTCGAGGGTCTGCGAGGTCCTGCTTTGAAGCGGGCTGTGCAAAGAGCTCGCCCATGTCACCTCAACCCAAATACCTAATATAGGTATAGTGAGGCGATGAGCAACAGAGCTCCTGGGACGGGGGCTGGCCAGGCCTTGAGCAGTCATAGCTTCAACCAAAGCTCCAACAGTGGGAAGTTGAGGCAGGGGTAAGGCAACTAGCCAAACCTGGCTACTACCCAGCGCCTCCAACAGCGGAGAGCTGAGGAGGGAGTATGCTATGGGTCTTAGGTTCCAGAGACCAGCAGCTAAATTCATAGTGCAGCTGCGGATTACGGTGTTTCATCCTGCGTCTCGTGAGATTGGACTGTCATCACCGCCAACCAGAACTGCAGCTGTGGGCTGTGGGGAGGATTGGCAAACGGTCCTGGGACCTTGCGGCTGTCAGGTAATTGTAGATTACACCACTCTAACTGGACTCTCCCGCAATGTAGGGCCGAGGAAGAAATGTGTGAATTAAACTCGTAGCAATTCCACCACAACCTGGTTCTCTGAACTGTGTAGGTGCCTGGAAGTGGTCTGATGGATGAGTATTTGATGTTTGAATATTAACAGGGCTCCGCCAAAGTTGGGGGACCGAGGATAAAAAAGGGCGTGCTGGTATATCACTTAAACCTAGCTACCCCCCTTAGGTCGGACAGGGTACCAACAGGTACCTGTATCTGGCACGATGGAAGGAACCGTTGTAATCGGATCGTGCGCTGGATAGAGGGACTCTGCCTGTACTGCTCTGGGAATTAGCAGTATTCCTCGTAGTATGATAGTACTCTATACCCGGTGTACAGAGGGTAGTATTACATGTTCCATGCATGGTGTACAGGGAGGGGGGAGGACGACAGATTGCAGCCGGCTGTATCCTGCTGGCTGCCCTTCAGTAACTACCGGAGACCGCAGCACAGCGAAGCTGTGCTAATTGTACTGTGTTAGGCCTCTGTGTACACCGCACAGCGGAAGCTGGAATTGCTGTAATGTACAAGGATCCTGAAAAGAATCCCTATATCCCCATTGTCCCCATCCTCCCAGCTGGAGGTAAAGTGCTACCGCAGCAGTGGCAAGCATGAGCCTGCTGCCATCTGCCCCTTAGTGGGTGCCCCTGCAGACATTCCGCCCAGTACTAAGTCCTAGGTTCAACCCTAGGGCTGAAAACCCGCTGGGCTTCTAGCCCATACATCTGAGACCTAGCCGTGCCTGATGGCTTGGTCAGCCTGTGCCCCCTAATACCCAAGCGCTGACACCGCTGTTATACAGCGGCGTCAGCGCCGGGGCTGTAATGGCGGCGGTGCCAAGAAGGAAGGGGGCGGAGCCAGAGCGAGAGTGCGCAGAGAAGCTGGAGTGCGCTTTTTTAGTCCTGTCCCGCCTCCCTTGCTGACGCCGCAAGGCTCCGACGTCCGGTGGGGAGGCGGGCGTATGGGCGGGGACAAGGGTGGTTACGTCCGGCTAGGCCGAAGCCGGGGCCTCGCGTAAATCGCGGGCCCGGGAACGGCGGAGGCCTGGCGCGGATGTCAGGGGCCGGAACTGGGGACAACGCCGCCAGGCACCGGAGGCTGAGCCCACGATAGGGCAGATGCTCCGACGGCACCCAGAGCCCGCTGAGTGAGCTGCTGCTGCTGTGCTCCCTCCCGGGGAAATGGCGCAGCATGAATAGTATGCGGGACGAACCCGGAGTGGGGGGGGGGGGGGCCCGCTCCTAGAGACGCCACTGCCTTCGGCATAAAGCCATGTGGCTGATTTATGGCTGCATGCGGGGTCACATCATGGAAATGTGAGGCCCCGGGCTCCAGGGGTGCCCCTGCAAGTGTGCTGCAGCCTAAAGTATGCTGCAGGCTGTGATTGTGTCCGCAGCTGGCAGGAGCACAGGGTATTAAATGAGCCCAGCCTGGTCAGCTCAGGGGAAGCAGGGGGCGAAGAAGGAAAGGAGCCATGCAGGGTCCCAAGGGAGCCCTGATTACCTGTGTAGGCTCCTCAACCCAGACCCTAGGCAGGGAATGGGGAGGGCATCTTGGGCTTGCTCGACCCATAACCCAGAGGGGAGATGGGGAGGGTGTCCGTGCCTGGCCTGGCGTCCTGATGTGCCCAGCAGGATCCTGCGCTTTCCTGCTGTGATTCTCTGCAAGCCTGCAGAAGTCCCCCTGAGATTCCCAGTGGGGACAGGGGAGAATGTGGAAGCGCCGGCCATGGGAGAAAGACAAGGAGATCGGAACGCAATGGAACCGTCGCCTTGCTCCCTATCCATCGTGGCAGGAGGGGATACGTGGAGGTAACACCCCGCGTTCCCGCCTGTTGCTGGTTTTGGGAAATCGGTATGCGGAGATACCGTCGCCCTCTCGTATTCTTGGTAAAAAATAATAAAAATCTAAGATTAAAAATATCTAACTATGTAATTAGTGTGGTCCTTTGGACCATGTCTACCTCCTAACGACACTAAGCAAAAACTGGAGAAGCACTTCCTGCTTCAGGGGTGTAATGCTGCAGAGGAGGAGTCTATAACTCTTTTGCAGATTCTGCCTAGTGTCGCCTCCTAGTGGACAGCAGCATAACACCCACGGTCTGTGTCCCCCAATGAGGCGAAGGAGAAAGCAGAGTCTTTGATGCCAAACGGGACCACCTGCGGAGAGTCTTCCCAGGCTTGGGAGACCGCTGGCAGGAAAGGGTAGCGGGCCTTGATCGCCTTACTATTAGCAAAAATGTTTATCAGGCTGGGCCCACTGTCTCTGCAGAACCTCCTAAAGCTCAGGGTGGACTGAGAAAAGAGAATTTTGTTTACTTACCGTAAATTCTTTTTCTTCTAGCTCCTAATTGGGAGACCCAGACATTGGGTGTATAGCTTCCGCCTCCGGAGGACACACAAAGTACTACACTTAAAACAAAAAGTGTAGCCCCTCCCCTACTGCCTATACACCCCCTCTAGGAGAAATCCCATCAGTTCGGTGCACAAGCAGGAAGGAGGATAAAACCCACACCAATACCGAAAGGTCCGGCTATGAATTATCGGCCAACAGGGCCAAAAAACGACATGTATAACACCAGTCACTTAAATAGAAGAACAACGCCCAAAAGGCAACAGGGTGGGTGCTGGGTCTCCCAATTAGGAGCTAGAAGAAAAAGAATTTACAGTAAGTAAACAAAATTCTCTTTTTCGCTCCATTGGGAGACCCAGACATTGGGATGTCCAAAAGCGATCCCTGGGTGGGAGAAGACCCAAAACGTGGCAGTACCCATCATAGGTGAGAGACCGCTGCCTGAAGGATCCGTCTGCCCACATTAGCGTCTGCAGAAGCATACGCATGAATCTGATAATGTTTTGTAAAGGTGTGTAGGCTGGACCAAGTGGCCGCCTGACACACCTGTTGTGCCGTGGCCTGGTGACGTAAGGCCCACGAGGCACCCACAGCTCTTGTGGAATGCGCCTTCATCCCTGCAGGTAATGGCGTACCAGAGGAAAGGTAGGCCTCCTGGATAGGAGCCTTGATCCACCGGGCCAAGGAGGACTTGGAGGCTGGCGTTCCTTTTTTCTGACCTGTTATGAGAACGAACAAGGCATCCGTGCGGCGAAAAGAAGCCGTGCGGGAGACATAAATCCTGACAGCCCTGACCAGGTCCAAAGTATGCAGAGACTTCTCATACTGGTGAACAGGATTAGGACAAAAAGGCGGCAGGACAAGGTCTTGATTCAGGTGAAACGGAGAAAGCACCTTAGATAAGAACACTGCCACAGGCCGGAGCACCACTTTATCCTGGTGAATCACCAGGAATGGAGACTTGCAAGACAGGGCTGCCAGCTCCGAAACTCTCCGAAGAGAGGTAATGGCCACCAGAAAGGCAACTTTCTGAGAAAGTCTGGAGAGGGACACCTCCCTTCGAGGTTCGAAAGGCGGCTTCTGTAAGGCCGCAAGGACCAGATTAAGGTCCCAGGGGTCCAAGGGACATCTGTAGGGAAAAACGATGTGACTTGCCCCTTGCACAAATGTCTTCACCTGAGGAAGGTTAGCCAGACGTTTTTTGAACAGCACAGAAAGTGCCGAGATCTGCCCCTTGAGGGAGCTGAGAGCCAAACCCTTATCTAATCCTGATTGAAGGAAGGCAAGAAGGGTTGGGAGAGAAAAAGGCCAGGGAGAACTTCCGTTGAGACGGCACCAGGAAAAGAAGATCTTCCAAACCCTGCAATAAATCTTTGCCGATGCAGGTTTCCTGGCTTGTCTCATGGTTGCGGCGACTTCAGAAGAAAAGCCGCAAGATGTCAGCAACCAGTCTTCAAGTGCCAAAAGTCAGGCTGAGGGCCCGCGGAATTATGGTGGAAGAACGGACCTTGTGACAAGAGGTCTGGCCGGGTCGGGAGTTTCCACGGATCCCCCGCCGAGAGCTGTAATAGGTCCGGATACCAGGCCCTCCTGGGCCAGTCTGGGGAGATGAGCAGGGCTTGACGACATTCTGTCCTGAGTTTCCGTAGAACCCTGGGCAACAGAGGCAATGGAGGGAAAATATAGGGAAGGTGGAACCTGGGACCAGTCCTGGACCAGAGCGTCCACCCCCACAGCCTTGTTGTCTCGAGAGCGAGACATGAAGACCGGAACCTTGTGGTTCAACCGAGAGGCCATCAGGTCCACGTCCGGAGTTCCCCATCTGTCGCAGATGTGCAGAAACACGTCTGGGTGGAGAGCCCATTCACCCGCGTCCATACCTTGCCAACTTAGATAGTCGGCCTCCCAATTGTCCACCCCGGGAATGTGAACTGCCGAGATGGATGAGTCGTTTCCTCTACCCACTGAAGGATACGCTGGACCTCCCCCGAAGGCTTGAGGGCTGCGAGTGCCTCCCTGGTGGTTTATGTAAGCGACCGCGGTTGCGTTGTCGGATGTATCCGAATCTGATTCCCCGCCAGGAATCTCTGAAAAGCCAGTAGAGCCAAGTAAATAGCCCGAATCTCCAGGACATTGATCTGAAGGGAGGATTCCTGCTCCGCCCAGGTGCCCTGAGTCCTGTGGTGAAGAAACACGGCGCCCCAGCCCAAAGGCTGGCGTCCATGGTCACTACTAACCAAGAGGGGGCAGAAAGCATCTGCCTCGTGTCAGAGACGTGGGAAGCAGCCACCAATGTAGATATTCCTTCGTTGACGGCGACAGAGGAATGTGCTGGTCGAGAGAAGAAGGATTCTTGTTCCATCCGCGTAGGATCTGCAATTGCAGCGGACGCAGGTGGAATTGCGCAAAGGGTACTGCTTCTATGGTTGCCACCATCTTCCCCAGAACGTGCATCAGACGCCTGATGGTTACCGAGTCTGACTGCATAAGGAACTGCAGGACAAAGTACCTCGTGGTCCGAGCTGCTGTGTTCATATGATAGAAAGACCAGATACAGTGGTATGTCTAGGTAAAGTGGTAGATGTTTATTTTCCTACGCATTTCGGAGTCGTATCCCAAACTCCTTCCTCCCGGTGACTGGCCTGCAAGGACTCCTGCAGGACTCTGGTTAGGGCAGTCATAGACTGGGCAAAGGAGTCCGAAAAGAACTTAGTGAAAGCTTCAGTCCAAGGAGGTGGCACTGCCGGGTCCCCAGGGCTAGGGGAAGACTCTGTAGTAGCAGAGCTGGGGGGAGCCCCATGATCCACCTCAGTCTCATGAGAAGTGCAGGCAGAGCAGTGAGGGAAGATAGATCCAGCAGGCAGTAAGATCTTGCAAGCCGTGCAAGATGAATAAAATGTCTGCACCTTAGGGGCTTTGCCCTGGTGGAAGACATGTCGCCTCCAGTTAGGATCCTCCAAGAGGGAATACACTAGAGGGGGGAAATAGGGGGAGGAAGACACCTCCAGAGAACCTGGGGTGACTTACCAGCCTGTCTGAGAGAAGGTGTGCCCTCCGGATGCAGCACTCCCTCCTAGAAGCCACAGGGTCTAGGAGCTAAGTGCTGAGAGCAATCTCAGCAAAAGGCAAAAGATGGCCGCCGGAGCCGAGCGAGGGGACGTGGCCATTGGAGCGCGGGAATCCGGAAGGCGAATCCTCTCCCCTGGCTAGGTCGGGAGGCGGCCATCCCTAGAGATGGGAGTGGCCGGAGCTCTAAGACCGCCTGCAAAGGCGGCCGAACCGCCTCCTGCAGAGCCCGGGCTCCGGCAGAAAACAAGGCCGCAGCCAAGCCGGGGCCTAAATTTGAGCGGTCGCCCGGCGCTTGGGAGTGGGCGAGCGCAGTGCATCACGTAAGCACCGGAAAACCTGCAGCGCCTGCAGGGACCGCACGAACTGGGAGACCAAGAGTCCCCGGAGTGCCCATGCAACCACCCCCAGGTGGAATGAGACCTGGGCAGCAGCAGCACAAACCCCACAGAGTACCTCATAAAGGTGCCGATCCCTGGGGGTCCACAACTCCGCCAACAGATCCCACAGGGGCTGTGGATGAAGTCTGAGCTCCAGATGACATGGGAGCCCATGACGATCCCACTTCTCCAGAGCCCCTAAGGGATGGAGAAGGAAAACAGCATGAGGGCTCCAGCCCGTTGTACCAGCAATAGGTACCTCAACCGCCTCTGCCCGAGGGTGAGGAAGGAGACATGCTGGGGATCCATATGGATCCACTTTGCTTACCCTCCGACACTCTCCAGGGAGAGTGAGTAAGACTAAAGTGAGAGTGGATGAGTGCAGAGTGTGCCTCCTTCAACACAAAGCTAAGAACTGATGGGATTTCTCTAGAGGTGGTGTATAGGCAGTAGGGGAGGGGCTACACTTTTTGTTTTAAGTGTAATATTTTGTGTGTACTCGGAGGCGGAAGCTATACACCCAATGTCTGGGTCTCCAATGGAGCGAAAAAGAAAGAACTTTTTTTTTTTTCTTTTTGAGGTCTCTTAGGTCTCTTGAATGAGACCACGTGGTCTGAGGGCGACAAGGAGCAGGGTCAGCCACTGACAGGGTCTGATTAACGGCTGAGACCAGGTCGTCCACCATGGCGAAGGTTTCAGAAGAGGTCGAAACAAAGAAGGCCTCCTGGTCCGGATTCGAATCAGGATCACGGTGCTCACCAGATGAGCGTGACTCATGAGACAAGCTCCTTGTGGGTGAGGTACGAGAGCCTTGTGACACAGCCGAGGATGTGCTCCTGGAAGAGCCTCTTCCAGCCAGAATCATGGAAGAGAGGGAGGGTACGAGAGCCCATCCCCAAAAGCATGTCTCCTCACGACCGGAGAGATCGGCCTGGGAGGCAGTCTGTCTAGGTGCTGGGCGAAGTTTGGGGCTGCAGAGCCCGAATCAGATCCTCAGAAAGCTGCTGTATAGATTGGCTCACAGATTGCGATAACGCAAACGCCCATTCTGGGGTAGCAGGGCCACTAGAAGACGTATCCTCACCAGTTGGGGCTTGCACAGAGGCAGAGGCACAGGGCTGAGTGGAAACCGAGGCACAGGCCTGGCAGAGGGGAGTAGAACAACCGCTTGGCAGAGCAGTCTTACATGCAGTGCAAGAGGCATAATACACAGTAAAGACCTTTTGTGCCCTCTTGTTTTTTTGCCTGACATAATGGCAAAAATTTCCCCTGCAACCACAGTAGAAGTATACACTGCCTGTAAGGTACCATCAGACAGAGTAATACTGCAGCAGAAATATTAAATCGCTGCTGAGCACACAAACAGACAATTTAGGGCTGCAGCAGAAATAGAAATCGCTGCTGAGCCCTGTCACCTGAGAATGGCTGCAAGCTGTAGCGCTGGCCCAGATCCTGTGTCCCCCTGCAGAGCTCCAGCTGTGCCCACACGAGGATGCCTCACTGCTGAAAATGGCGCCCAGAGATGGTAAAGAAGCGCCAGAATGATGCATGGAGGGGAAAACCGCTAGGCCACGCCCCCCTGTGATCTCTAGACCAGGGTGTAATGCAAGTAGAGAGGCCGGCCGGTGGGTTCCCGGCCACATCGCATCAACACCAGGGGTGAGGAAAAAGGCGGATCGCACTATGTAGGCCCGAAGCCAGGGGCTAAATTAATTCAGCAGGCTGTTAGTCGAGAGGGATCCGGCGCAGAGCACAACGGACGGCGGACACAGGGGACTACAGGGGAGTCTGGGCAGCAAGCGCAGCACAGTACCTTATGATGGCTCTCATCCCTGAGCCCCAAAAGGGCAGACGAGCGCGGACCATCCATCCCAGGGCATTATGGTGTCCTCTTTCTTCCACATATTGCAGGATCCAGGGCCCAAGGGAGATCTCCTACAACCCAGAGTCCCAACTGTGAGGTCCAGGGAGGGATGCTGCAGCGGTCCATGCATAGGCTACAACCCAAAGTCCCAACTGTGGGGTCTGGGGAGCAAGGAGAGGTCGTTACAAATAACAACCAACCATCCGGAGAGAAAATAGCAAACAGTGTCTTGCCTCCTAAGACACTAAGCAAAAAACTGGCTGAACTGTGCCAGTCAGGGAGTTATATACTGATGGGAGGAGCCACTGTGCTTCTCTTTTTCATTTGTTTAGTATTGCCTCCTAGTGGCAGAATAGCATAACCCATCGTCCTGTATTCCCCAATGAGGCGAAGGAGAAAATGTCCTTTATGCGATAGTCAGCACTGTGATTTCCATGACACTAGTACGCACCTTTGGGTATGCAAGGTCGTCACTTACAGACCCCGGAGCATGCACAGATGAAAGATCCATCATCGATAAGATAACCTTAATTATTTAGCCAATGATGCTGACTAATCTTTATTTTCCTGCTTTGCAGTATATGTGACTACTAATTATTAATGTAATTATGGGGTTGTCTGGGCTTTTTATAAAATCTATGTATATACCTAGGCTGTAAAATGCTGATGTTTGTAATTTACACCTAGTCAGCATTTTGCATTGTTTCCTAGATATCAGTATTCTGTGTGTGAAGGAGCAGCCTCAGTCACTGACCAGAGGCATGTTTATTTTGGAACCTGGGTGTAAACATCACTACTTGTTGTTTACACCCAGTCTCCTACAAGCATGGACCCCCCCCAATTCTCCTACAAGCGCCCCGCCCCCCCTTCTCCTACAAGCGCCCGCCCCCCATTCTCCTACAAGCGCCCGCCCCCATTCTCTACAAGCGCCCGCCCCCCATTCTCCTACAAGCGCCCGCCCCCCCATTCTCCTACAAGCGCCCGCCCCCCATTCTCCTACAAGCGCCCGCCCCCCCATTCTCCTACAACATAGCCCGCCCCCCGTCTCCTACAAGCAATAGCCCCCCCGTCTCCTACAAACAATAGCCCCCCCGTCTCCTACAAACAATAGCCCCCCCGTCTCCTACAAACAATAGCCCCCCGTCTCCTACAAACAATAGCCCCCGTCTCCTACAAACAATAGCCCCCCGTCTCCTACAAACAATAGCCCCCCCGTCTCCTACAAACAATAGCCCCCCCGTCTCCTACAAACAATAGCCCCCCCCGTCTCCTACAAACAATAGCCCCCCCCCCGTCTCCTACAAACAATAGCCCCCCCGTCTCCTACAAACAATAGCCCCCCCGTCTCCTACAAACAATAGCCCCCCCGTCTCCTACAAACAATAGCCCCCCCGTCTCCTACAAACAATAGCCCCCCCCGTCTCCTACAAACAATAGCCCCCCCCGTCTCCTACAAACAATAGCCCCCCGTCTCCTACAAACAATAGCCCCCCGTCTCCTACAAACAATAGCCCCCCCGTCTCCTACAAACAATAGCCCGCCCCCCCGTCTCCTACAAACAATAGCCCCCCGTCTCCTACAAACAATAGCCCCCCGTCTCCTACAAACAATAGCCCCCCGTCTCCTACAAACAATAGCCCCCCGCTCTCCTACAAACAATAGCCCCCCCGTCTCCTACAAACAATAGCCCCCCCGTCTCCTACAAACAATAGCCCCCCGTCTCCTACAAACAATAGCCCCCCGTCTCCTACAAACAATAGCCCCCCGTCTCCTACAAACAATAGCCCCCCCCGTCTCCTACAAACAATAGCCCCCCCCTACCATCCGTCCCTCCACAACAATAGCCCCCCCGTCTCCTACAAACAATAGCCCCCCCGTCTCCTACAAACAATAGCCCCCCGTCTCCTACAAACAATAGCCCCCCGTCTCCTACAAACAATAGCCCCCCGTCTCCTACAAACAATAGCCCCCCGTCTCCTACAAACAATAGCCCCCCCCCCCGTCTCCTACAAACAATAGCCCCCCCGTCTCCTACAAACAATAGCCCCCCGTCTCCTACAAACAATAGCCCCCCCGTCTCCTACAAACAATAGCCCCCCCGTCTCCTACAAACAATAGCCCCCCGTCTCCTACAAACAATAGCCCCCCCGTTACCACCCCCGTCTCCTACAAACAATAGCCCCCCCCCAGCCCCGTCTCCTACAAACAATAGCCCCCCCCCCCCCCCCGTCCCTACAAACAATAGCCCCCCCCGTCTCCTACAAACAATAGCCCCCGCCCACCAAGCCCCGTCTCCTACAAACAATAGCCCCCCCGTCTCCTACAAACAATAGCCCCCCGTCTCCTACAAACAATAGCCCCCCCGTCCCTACAAACAATAGCCCCCCCCCCGTCCCTACAAACAATAGCCCCCCCGTCCCCCCCCCGTCCCTACACAACAATAGCCCCCCCCGTCTCCTACAAACAATAGCCCCCCCCCCCCCAGCCCCCCGTCTCCTACAAACAATAGCCCCCCCCCCCCGTCTCCTACAAACCATAGTACCCCCGGTCTCCTACAAACCTAGCCCCTCCATCTCCTACAAACCCTAGCCCCGTCTTCTACAAACCCTAGCCCCGTCTCCTACAAACCCTAGCCCCCAGTTTCCAATATGACCATCCACCTCCATTCACCTGTACAAACTCTGAATTGCATCTCCTTCTGTCTGAAACACTGTGCTGATTGCACTGCTGTGTGAAGAACATGACTGCCGAGTGCACTGTGCTATGGTGTTCGAGCTCACCTCCTTCTCCATGCATGTGCTGTCTCTGATGAGATCCTACTCCTCTTTGCATCTGCCGCAGCCATCCACTACGTGCAGTGATACAGAGCAGTTCATTCTTCTTCACAAGGGGGACGGTTGTGGCATATACAGAGAGAAGGATCTCATCAGAGACAATGCGGACATGGGGAAGGAGGTGAGCTCGCTCACCACAGCACGGTGCACTCACCGGTTATCTCCCTCATCTGCAGATTCAGCACAGTGTTTCAGACAAAAGGAGATGACCACTCAGTGCAATTCAGAGTTTACATAGGTGAATGGGAGTGGGGTGTGGGGACAGTAGGAAACTGGGATGGGGTAGTGGTGGGAGTGCTTCTAGGAGACTGTGGGGGTGTGTGCTTGAAGGAGACTGGATGTATACGAAACAGTGACGTTTACACCCAGGCTCCGAACCAAACACGCCTCTGGTCAGTGGCTGAGTAGGTCCTCCTCACGATGATATCTAGGTAACAATGGAATACGCTGACAGGGTGTAAGTGACAAACTGTCAGCATTTTGCAGAATAGATATACATAGAGATTTTATACAAAGGCCAGGCATCCGCTTTTAAACTTACGGTCTGATCTCATGTGAACATTGTTTGACATATGGGAATGTAATAGGTCTCATCCACCTGATGACAAGCGTAAGAAAATGTGTTTTATTATACAATGGATGTCCAAATTTTTTTCTCCCATTGTGGCCTATGCCGGTGACATACGCTACAGAGATATTTTGGAGAAGACTCCTAAAGTACAGCTCAAGCATGATGCGAACAGAGTCATATACAGAAGGCTGATACTCACCAGTGCTGTTAGGCATGAATGGCATGCCATGAGGTTTCATGGTGTATGATCCTACGAGTCTGGTGGGGGGTATAAACCCTGGTCTGGGGCGCTGACGTAATAACTGCTGCCTGTACTCCATATTTGAGTTCATCCTGTGGCCATTCATTAGGATAATGGAAGCAGAGTCTGGAGCACTGCTCACTTCATAGCTGGTGGGAATGTGAACTTGCAGCAAGTCAGCAAATGCAGCCACTACTCCACTGATGTTCTACAAAAGAAATACATGGAGCCATTAAACTAGTGAAAGTTACTAGTTCAAGCCTGTTCCAAAACTTGCACACAAGTACATCAAATTCAGAACTAACAATGGTTATTAGAAATATCTTTTAATACAACAGAAAAATACCTGTTAGATATTAGAAGCGATATATAGATCTGCTGATCAATGGGGGTCTGGATCCTGAAACCCCCAACAATCGCTCAAAGCACAGCTCTGAAATCTGTAACACCTGCATTAGCTCAATAGTGAATCTATGGGTCTGTATATACATTCTCTATCAGTGCGGCATATGGTCCCATAGACTCACTATTGAGCTCATACAATGACACGTACACTAACGACTTGTGCATGTAAATAGCAGGCAGCTCCTCCACCCCTTCACTATGGGGATGAGCACACAGAGCCAGTAACATCTGCAATCTGTGGACATGACTGGTTCACAAGGTTCAGCAACTGAATTTAGTTTAAGAGAATAAATTATCTGCAAATATATTTTCCGAGTGTAGGATAATCCAGAACATACCAAGAAGGTAAAAAACATGTAATGTATATTTAACTATGAACCTAAAGAAAGAACAAACATATTACCTCAGCAGCTGTAGGGTGCAAGGTGATGGATACAGAGATAAATCCAGACTTGGGTCCATTCGGGGCTTGTGCAAACTGTGATCCAAAAAGCAGAGTACCTGCGCCTGGCTCTCTCTTCAATCCACAATCTCTGGCATCAGACCCTGGAAAGACTAAAAACAGAGGAATCATGTAATTGAGATCTTCCCATTCATATTTCCAATGATAAACTAGTCATAACTTTTTGACTGCTCTCAAGATACCTTTTCCTGTGCTGCTTGGTAGTATTGGAATGATCGGGGAAGGTGCGGGATCTGGAGGTTCCTCTTTCACTAGCGACAAGTCTGGGTATCTGCTAATTTCCATCCCAACCACACTTTCAGGAGATGAGGAGGGCACAAAACTGTCAGGGCTGTCCCTGGCATCACAGTGATCCTGGACCCTGGGAAACAGAATATACATATTGTTAGCTTGGACAATGCCATGTGCTATAAAATGAAACAAACGCTTAAAGTAAATGTAACTTGTCCCACCTCAGCTCCTCCTGATTGTTGTGGGGTGGAGTTGGCAAAGAAGCAGGGACGTCCACTGATTTAGGTCCCTGAGTGATGGCTCTAGCCAACATATCATCCTGGGACCTGAAAGGCAGCTGAAATTGTTTGGGTCCCAGAGCTTTGGCAACTGTAAAATACAAAATAGATATAAGCACAAAAATACAGCATATTTTCTATATAATCATATCAATCACTTAGGGCCTGATCATCACCAGCATTTTATTTTAAATCCATTTTGTGTCTTTTGGCATTAGCTAACTTTTTTGTGTCAATTTCTACGAAATGGCACACAAGGCACATTTATTTTTGGCAAAATAAAGGTGTTTACTTTTGTGTGTATCAGTTTTTGGGACAGGCTATACTCGCACACAGCATTTTCGCTGCATTTTGTGAGGATACGTTTTTACGCAGAAACTGCACCAAGAACGGATCCTCACAAAACACAGCCTTGTGTGTGCACGCAGCTGCGCTATATACTCACCTCGCTGCGCTCTGACAGCGATGTCCTCATCCCGAAGGCCGCAGTGTTCGGTGCCTCTAGGACCCTGCACATGTGACTGAGTCACGTCGCTCACTCACATGGTGTAGTGCCAGGTCCTCTCGCAGGTCCTGCGGCCTCCTGGGATGAGAACATTGCTGGAGATCACTGTGGGAGCGCGGGGAGGTGAGTAAAAGTGCAGCAGATAACGCAAAATAAATTGACATGGTTCATTGTTTTTACGGATCCATTTTTGAGCCCAAGAATAGTTCAGTACAAAGTGCAATGTCTGAATGCAAAATTGTGCAATGCATTGACTTGGCTGGGATAGCCAACGTCACTGCATTTTCACTGCAATAGCGGATCTGTAAAAAACAAGACACTAGCAAAGCACTAGCATCCCGTTTGAATGCAGCCTTACCGTATATACTTGGGTATAAGCTGACTATTTCTACAACACATTATTTTATGCTGAAAAAGCCCCCCTTGGCTTATACTCGAGTGAGTGTGCTGTCCTGCAGGGTGGGGGGCATTTTAGCAGTGACTTGAGGTTGGAGCAGGCTACTGAGGTAGCGAGTGGTCACGTGGGCCTGCTCATTAGGCGAATGTAGTATTTCACTGCATCCCCCTGTCCATCATTTCTCAACACTGAAAATGGCGCTGAGAGTTGGGCTGGGGGAGCTGCGTATATTACCTTACCTTAAGTTGCCGGCGCACATGATCACCAGCTGCAGCTGCAGCTAGGGGCGATCACGTCAGTGGATATTCACTGCTTCCCACACATCATGCTACCCTCCCCATCGCTCCCTTGCAGCACCGTGGCGTCCTCCTGTCTTCTTGTGTCAGCATCTGATCATGTGAGTAGCACAGGGCAGTGATGTCATCGCTGCCAGAAGCAGACAGGAGGACTCCGTGATGCTATAGGGCAGAGCCGGCGTCAGCACCAGGCATACCCGTGCAAGTGCCGGGGCCCTCAAAGCTGAAGGTGTCTACTGGCCATCAGGGACAGACAGCCGTTACAACGAGTGCCTATCAGGGACAATCAGGCAGCTAATTGCGGCCACATTTGATGCAAATTAGCCATGTGCTGACTCTCATCTGCGCTACTTCTTCAGCTGACTGCAGCACAGTGATGAGGCTTCTGCTGGGCTATGGAAACTGGGCTATGGAGGCTGCTGCTGGGTTATGGAGGCTGTGCTATGGAGGCTACTGCTGGGGTATGGAGGCTATGCTATGGAGACTACTGCAGGGCTATGGAGGCTAGGCTACGAAGGCTGCTGCAGGGCCATAGAGGCTACTGCTGTGCTATGGAGGCATGGGAATGATGGTTGCTACTGGGCCATAGAGGGAGGTGTTATAGAGGCGGCTGCTGCTGGGCTATGGAGGCTGTGCAATAGAGGCTGCTGCTGGGCTATGGAGGCTGCTGCAGGGCTATAGAGGCTGTGTTATAGAGACTGCTGCAAGGCTATGGAGGCTACTGCAGGGCTATGGAGTCTGCTGCAGGGCTATGGAGGCTGTCACTGGGTTATGGAGACTGTGCTATAGAGGGCTGCTGCTGGGTATTGGATGCTGAGCTATGGAGGCTGCTGCAGGGCTATGGAGGCTGCTGCTGGGCAATATATATAATATGGAGGTTGTGCTGTATATATTATTTGGAGGCTGTGCTGTACATATAAAATGGAGGCTGTGCTGTATATATTATTTGGAGACTGTGCTATGCTGTATATATAATATTGAGGCTGTGATGTATACATAATATGGAGGCTGTGCTGAGAATTGGGCTGTATATATTGGAGGCTGCTGCTGGGCTGCCACAGTATCCAAATAATATATACAGCCCAACACAGCCTCCAAACAATATACACAGCCCAGAGCCTCTTTATTATGTCTACACAGTCCAGCACAGCCTCCAAATATATACAGCCCGCAGCCTCTATATTATAAATCCAGCCAAGCAGCAGCCTCTATACTATTTACACAGCCTAGCAGTCTCCATATTATATTTACAACCCTGCAGCCTCTAAATTATAAATGCAGCCATGCACAGCTCACCCAGGAGCCTATATATTATATATACACAGCCCACAACTTCTATACTATATTTATGAATCGTGCTGTGTGTTAAAGGGGCCCACTGAGACTGTTTCGCCTGAGGCCCACAAAAACTTATTTATTTATTATTTATTTATACAGCGCCATTAGGTTCCATGGTGCTTTACATGAGGATAAGGGAGACAAGAACAAGTACACTAAATCTAGGCGATCAAGACGTACAGGTAAGGAGGGACAGGGACCCTGTCCACGAGGGCTCACAGTCTACGAGTTGGCCCTGCTGCAGGAAAGCGATGGGAAGGTGAGTTAAATTGTTTATTTTTTTTGTGAGCACGAGGATGGGGGGCTGATATACCAGGAAGGGGGGACAATATACCAGGTTGGGGGATGATATACCAGAATGAAGGCCTAAATACCAGGATAGGGGACCATGTAACAGCATGAGGGGCTGTTGCATTTCGCACCCAAGGCTTATACTCGAGTCAATACATTTTACTAGTTTTTGGTGGTAAAATTAGGGGGCCCAGGCTTAAATTCGGGTTGGCTTATACTCAGATATAGACAGTACAAAATTTGCACTAAAAATATGTGCATTAATCAAATCAGGGTAAGATTGAGTACACTTACGCAAGCATTTAGTAAATGTTTAAAGAAATGCAATTAATAATTTAGCTAAAAACGTTTGGAAATCTCAAACTTCATCCACAATGAGGCAGAAAGAAAAAACAAACAAAACATCAAACACACAAAATAGACTTTTTAAAAAGGGCACAAATTATAATACTAATAATGTGCAAAAAATAAATAAGGTGCAAGTGCAAAAATGAATTAAGGCCTTAAAAAGAAGCTGAAAATAATGTATACCATGGCCTCCAAGAATGGCAGCCTTGCCCGCCAGCTCTTCAGTGGTGGCAAAACCATTCACCATCTTCTGGCAGGCCACCGGTGGTGGAGTGGGAGGCAGAGAAGCTGGAGGAGTCGGAGGATTGCTGAGATTATTTTGCTGTAAAAGAGACAGATATCAAATACATCACCATATGGGTTATAACACAAGTAGTATAGCAGAAGAGTCACATTTTTGGGGAGATTTTGATAAATTTCCCTAATTACTTGTTAGTTGAGGTGTATGAGATATTATGAATTCATGCTTAACAGATATTAATCTAAAATCAACTCCAGGCTCTCTCCCACTCGATTGGGAACCCTAGAACTTGATAATGGGGTCCCGATGGTAATCCTGGCAACCAGAAGTAACAAAGACCTCTGGAGCTCCCAGCAAAGGTGGCTTGTTAGTCGATGTGAGTAGTATGTTCTTAAAGATGTTGTGTCAGTGTCTCACTGACAGAAGTAATGTAGCAGCAGAAACCGTACTAATAAAAGTTAAAGTTCCATAGAATGACTAAGGAAAAAAACCCTATAGAATATAAAAAAGTAAATGAAAATTCTGGCAAAAATCTGTCTTTTCACCATGCAGCCGACAAAAAGTGGAACAATACTCAACCCATACAAAAAAAGGTCCCATTCAGGTCGGTCAAATGTTAACGGAAATATAGGAGGCTTCCACAATACTGTTAGCACAAAGTCTCTGCAAAAGCGTTATGGGTCCTCGCCCCCCAAAAGAAAACCAGCAAAACCTGTGCTCCAAAATCCAAATGCTCCCCTCCCTTTTGAGCCCCACAAAGGCTAAACCACAGTTAACGTCCACATGTTTGGCATTATTGTAATGAGAAGAGCCCAATTAATTTACGGGGTGTGTGCCTCCAGAAACACGAGCTGGGCACAATGTACAAAGCACTACAATGTACTGGGCACTGCTAGGACTTAGTTATAATTTTGGCTTCTGCAACACTCATTGCATTTGACTCCACAGGTTTTTTTTCCAAAGACAAAATAGCCACTACACCTGTAGATTAAATCCCAGAGGGGCGTAATTTTCAAAATTGAGTCATTTTAGAGGGTTTATACAGTTGGGAAACTTAAGGGGCTCTGCAAATGGAGTCCACAAACTATTCTGGGAAAATTTGTGCTCCAAAAGTGAATTGACGCTTTGTTCCGTGCTCCTGTGTCTGCTTTGGGTTCTGCTCCATGTTAGGCTTTACAAATAGCCTGGTGTGTTTCAATTGGATGAATTGTCTTGGCCTATGTAAGACTGGTTTCACAATGCAGTTTTTTCCTGATCAGGTTCGATCAGGTTTGTGTGCCAAAACCGGGAGTGTCTCCAAAACTCAGAACAGGTGTCAATCTTTCAATTATAGTTTTTCTCTGCAGGTTCCTCTCCTGGTTTTGGCACATAAACCTGATCGAACCTGATAAGGGAAAAAACTGCAGTGTGAAACCAGCCTAAGGGCTTCTAGGTCAAGCACCTGGGCCCTGGTATTGATAGAGACTGACTGAGTTAGTTCTTAAGAGACTGGTCTGGAATTGATTTTTGAACTGCATCGTGCTGTATGTTGAACTTTAGAGTCCTGTCTGCTACCTGCCCTATGCCTTTGGACCTTCTGCCTTGTGCACGCCTTCAGTTTTGTGTGTCTTCCAAGGATGTCAGACTTCTGTGTTACTCCTGAGAGTCATCTGCCTTCTGCCTGAAGTCAGTAAGGGTATGTGCACATCAGTCGTTTTGTGGGCTGTTTTTTAGTGTTTTCCGTCGGCAGTTTCCGCTGAGTTTTATGTTAATTTATGTTAATCCTAGCCACCGGTTGGATTAACATGCTAGTCAATGGCTTTTAGAAAACGCTGTGTCCATTAGAACGTTTTTTTTTTGTCTCCTTTCCAGTTTATTCACCGGTTTTCCACCGGTTTTCCAAGATAGAGCAAGTGACTTGTTTTGAGCGTTTTTCCAGTGGATCTAGCTTACAAGTGCACCAAAAACCAGTCTGGGAGTCGCTAAGAAAAACGCCGGGGAAATCGCCAAGAACACGCTGTACAAACGCTAATAAACCGATCACAAATCGTTAGCAAAACGCTAACAAAACGATGGACACTGCCGAGTTCAGAAATCTCAGTTTCTGCCATTCTAAACCGGTTTCCGGACGGTCTGCAAAGATGCAGAAACGTCAGATGTGCACATACCCTAACACTGCTACTTGCCAGTCATCAGTTTCCATCATTCTGTTACCTGTCTCTGCTCATCAGTAACTATGCTACCTGTCTGCCAGCGGTCTCTAGTATCCTGTTACCTGTCATGACTCGTCAGTATTTCCTTGCTACTTTTTGCAGGATCCCACGGACAGAAAAGAACCGGATAGAATGTGGCCTCCGGATGCCATTTCTGTGGCCGAGTCCGTGATTCTCACGGATCCGGACACAGAAAAGCCCGGAGCCTGCAAGCGGGGCACTTTCACTCCCGCAATGTGTATACATTGCAGGAGTGAAGCAAGGGTTAGAAAAAAAAAAAAGAAAAAGAAAAAAAGATCCTTACCTCTCCGGCGTGTATCCCGCAATGTGCGCCATCTATCCAAGGACCTGGCAGCGGTTGGGCTGCCCGATCACATGACCCATCAGCTGAGCGGTTTAAATCTCCCGCCCGCCGTTCGGTTTTGGTGGGTGCGGGATTTAAACTGCTCAGCTGATGCAGTTATGTGACCAATCAGCTGATCGGATAGCCCCGCCAGGTCCTTGAGCTCGGATAGATGGCGCACATCGTGGGACACAAGCTGGAGAGGTGAGGTTATTTTTTTTTTTTTTAACACTTGTTTTAGTTAATTTTACTTTCGTAATGTATGTATATACATTGCAGAAGTGAAATTAAACAGGTACAGAGCAGTTTTAGTGTACAGAGAATGCTTAGTGCACTAAAATCGGGTTCGGGAAATGATCCGATGTTTTCCCAGACCCATGCTCCATAGGCCCCCATGTTAATTACCGCAGAACAAGTCGAATCCCATTCTGTCTGATTTGGTCCGCTGTGCCCAAAATCGGAGCAGTCTCCAATTTTGGGTAAAGCAAAAAATCAGACAGAATAGGATCCTACACAAATCAGACAGCAATAGAGCACCAATCTATGCTCATAAGGATATATGGGGGCCAAATCGGACAGCCATGGATCCCCAAAAAACGCTATGGAAACCAGCCTTACTCATCTTCCAACGATCTCCAATAATCCTGCTACCAGTGTACTAAAGGTCTCTAGATGTCATTTCCGGTTTAGGGCGGCTTCACACCGCGTCTGGGGCTGTCCGGGGTGAACCTGACAGCCCCGAACCCAATTTGCAAACAGAACCAGAGGGCAAATATGCCCTTTGGTCCTGTTCGTAGCCGGATGCTGCAGAGTGCAGCTGAGGGAGCTTTCCACTGCTGAAATGGTGCTGAACCACTTCACAGGGGACAGCTCCCTGGTGCTGAAGTTCAGCGTAACTAACGCTGAACTTCAGCCGCCGGTGTCCGGTTCCCGGATCTGGGCAATCCGGCACCATAGACTCCCATGTTAGGGAGCACAGGATTGGCCCGATCCGGGAGGATCCAATTTGGGCAGAATTTTCGCCCCGGACACAAACGGCGGCGATTTTATAGGTGACGCAGGGGCGTGGCCTATCGGCGCCGACATGGCCTGTGCGTCGGCTAAGTCTAAATAGGCGATGGCGATGCCTTTGAGTGGTCGCCTGGTTTCTCAGGAGTGCTGTGAAACCAGGCATCGCCCCATGTAATAGGGGGACGGCGATCTTAGAGGCGATGGGAGCCATAGGTTCCCATGTTACTGTATCGCCGCTGGGGTTTTTGGACACCCCAGCGGCGATGGCGCCTGTAAGATCGCCGGTGCGTCGCCGGAGGTGTCGCCGCATGTAAACATGTGACGGCGACGCTGGCGGGGTGCCAAAAAAGTGCACGCTCCCGCCTGTCGCCACCATCTCCGGCGACGTCACCTCGTGTGACGGTACCCTAAGTGGTGCAATTTTTGGGCATTTTCTGTTATGCAGTCCTCTCAAAAGGCATATGGTACCAAAAAAATTGTTTTTGTAAATTTTGCTGGAGAAAGAAAAAATTGCTGAAGAACTGTAAGCCATTGTTTAAAAAATTAAATACAAAAAAAATTGTGTTTTTTAAAAAAATTGTGCTTATATAAAGTAGACGTGGTAAATAGTAATGATTTTGTGCAATACAACTATCCAGTTTAGGGGCAAAAAAATTTAAAGTTCGAAAATTGCAAAATTTGTCATTTTTTTGTAAATGTTTTGATATTTTCATAAATAAATGCAAATAATATTGCCCAAAATATAGCACTACCAAGAAGAACAATGTGTCACGATAACACTACCTTAAAATCACTGAATTCGTTGAAGTGTTCCAGAGTTATGATGCTAGTTAGAATTGCAAAATTTGATCTGGTCAAGAGGAAAAAAGGCTTGTTGTGAAGGATGATGTATAAACAGGACAGAGCTGCCTTAGTAATTGGAATAAGCAGTCAGCCTACACATACAGCCCTGACATCTAGTGATGTGCCGACTAAGGTAATGAAGTGGACCTGCCAAGGACACAATGATAATATTTATTCACTTATCAAATTGACGAGAAAATGAGGGTTTGTTTTATAATCTGGAAGTAACATACTTGGAGGGAAGGGAGCAGCGGCGGAGGTGTAGCAGATGTCAAAGGAGGCAGGGACGCTGCAGCAAAAAGTGAGGTGATGCTCCGAGACAGAGCATGGGAGAAGAGGGTGACATGGTGGAATGATTAATGGACGTAAAGAAGAAGGCTACAGAGAGGTAGCACATGCACACGTTGAGTTCCCAGACAAATCTCAACCTGCACACGTGCTGCCTCCGATGGACTTCAGGAAAATGGCTGGGGAGGGAGGGGTGTGTGCAGATTGAGATCTCAGCTCTCCGAGAGCTCAATATGGGTTTACGCTGCCTTTCAAGAAATCTCCCTTACATCTATCGTGTCACTGCTGGAAGTTTAATGCCGCCCGAACCGCTCCGCTGTGACAGCCCACCCCACCCTTTCGCCTAACTGGTACCGAAGCGTCCCTACCTCCTGTGACCCCGTTACACCATGGCACGGCTGGAATATCAATGGCACCATGACACCCCTGCCCCCAGCATTGATAGCCCTACCTCCTATGACCCCACTCCACCACCGCCCCCTTGTATCCCCCCCTTTTGCACCCCCCCAGTGAGCTAAATAGCATTTGTAAAACGGACACTGTCATTAGTTCACTGAGCCAATTTAACATTTAATTTTTTTCTCCTCTAATCCACAAAATATGGTGTATAGCACCATTATGTGAATTAGTAGGGTTTCTATAACTCTATTCTGAGATTATCTAAAAACTGTATTCCTGGTGGCTATTACTCAGCCATTCAGTAAAGCTTTTTGACCATGAGGAGCTTGGATTATGGCTTCCCTCCAGTGATATTACCAAGTGTTAGGCCTAGGAGCTAGATCTATTGTGTTGGTGTCTGTAATTATACAAAGTAGGTGATTTATTAAGTTCTCCATTCTGATTCAGGAGGTAGAGTCTGAGGAATGGAAAAGTGAGCTCTTACTAAGGCTGCCTTCACACTTGCAGATGCATCTGCAGCGTTTTGCAGATGCATCTGCAAGTATCAGCATGCAGACCGCGGCCCCTATGTTTATAATAGGGCGCACCGCGGTCTGAAAGCTCTCATTCATTCCTGTTTGTGAAGCGTCCGCAGGCGGATGCCTGCTGACAGATCACACTCTCCCGCCCGCACCATGGACGCGACATCTCGCGTCCATGGTGCGGCCGGGAGAGTGTGATCTGTAAGCAGGCATCCGCCTGCGGACGCTTCACATACAGGAATGAATGAGAGCTTTCAGACCGCGGCCGCGGTCTGCATGCTGATACTTGCAGATGCATCTGCAAAACGCTGCAGATGCATCTGCAAGTGTGAAGCCAGCCTAATACATTTTTTCCAAGCACTAATGTTGGTAAAAGCTCCTTCCGCCTGGCTTGGAAAAGAGTGTACAAACCTTAAAGATAAGCTGAGAATAGTAATCGGATACGCCATCAAGAGAAGCACAGCCGAAGGTTCCCAGCAGCCGACTCCCAGCACTTATTGGGCCAGTTCCATAAGGGAGAAATTGTGCAAAATTTATTCCAACTATTGGCTCAATCAGTGGAAGTAGAGAAAGCTGCTGAAGAGAAGAAAGGAATACAATTTTACTGGTAAAGCATTAATATTCAAGTCATCAAAAAGATTATACTTCACAATGGTCGCACATAAAAAAATTGCTATTCCATTAGACAGGCATTACAACAGAATATATCCATATTCTGCCAAATGACGCACACTGCTGGGATTAGTTACCTGCTTTATTTGACTGAAAGTCTCGGTGTTAGAAAATATGGTCGTCTTCGGCTCCTCCTCCTTCTTCCTTTTCTTAGATCGAGGGGCTGGCTTATCCGCCGTCCTCTGTACCCGCTTGTTTCTTGGTTTCTTCTTCTCAGTTTCAAAATCCGTTCTTGGAAGCAAGTTCTGGTTGACATTAAAGCCGACCAACTCTTTGTTATCTGGGAAATGCTGAAATACAAAGAGTGGGGGCATTTATTATTGGGGTGTTATGCTAGAACCGAAAACTAAATCAAGCGAAAGAGGTGCTACATTATTCACCTCAGTGCAAGTGGTGTGATAACAATGGTGCCTCTCGTAAGATATTGGACACTTCCTTATGTTCCCCCTTGGTTGCTTATTTCACATATGGTCAATACTAAACCACACCCGCAAGCGGAGAGTTACCCATAACTCTGGCGAGGTGCATACGTCCTTACGTCCAAACAAGGCATGTGCACCAGTATTTTACTGTAAACTGACCCACAATGTAGGTACATTTTGGTTATTTTCACTGTGTGACTCTACAATTGAGACTTTGTCAGGGTTTCCGGCCAAAGTCACAAAAAACAGTATTCGGACGGAAGAGCCCCTTTGTCTTCAGACACTGCCAGAACAGAGGCCTGATGGAATAGAAAGTGACTGTGTGATTATAGTGAACTACATATTGAACTCGTTCTATGCCCAGGTGTGGAGCATTTTTAGTGGCACATTTTTAGTTTTATTGAAGCATTACCTGACAAAGAAATGTATTTATTGTGCAAAAACCTCTGTGCAAACCACATTTTTGGTGTAAACTGTGTGGTCTTTCTTTAACCCCTTTACACGACCTATGAAATAATCAAGATATCCAGATGATTGAGCGCTCCCAAGGAGATTGACCTTATGATAAGGACTCTGACTCCTTTTTCTTTCTTGGAGATTTATTTCAAATGGCTTCACAGTAATAAAAAGTCATAAAATTCATAAAAACATAATTAAAACAACGCATTTCGGCTATATATGTCATATACCTGAGGAAGGCTATTTTATGATATATAGCCAAAAGGCGTTGTTTTAATTATGCTTTTATGAATCTTATGACTTTTTATTACTGTGAAGCCATTTGAAATAAATCTCCAAGAAAGAAAAAGGAGTCAGAGTCCTTATCATAAGGTCAATCTCCTTGGGAGCGCTCAATCATCTGGATACCTTGATTATTTGCTTCATTCCACAGGCTCATAGCTGGGAGTTCCACTCTCTGGAGGATAGCAGCATACCATGGAGACAAAGACCCCTGTAAGACCCCCAGTGGGTTGATATGCAAAGAAACAAGACACAGTAAAGGCGAGTTCTCTTGCCCTCTGTATTTCTGAGAAATATTGTACTTTTACATTTAGATCTGTGCCTGTTTTCTCGCTCCCCACCCTTCTCTGACCTACAGCCTCGAGGTCTATTGTGTGCAATTTACACGACCTGTGACATACATGTACATACATGTACGTCATAGGTCGCCTTCCACACTTTGATGCGAGCTCACGCTGTGACCCCGTATTATCCCATTAGTGGAGATGTGTATCTAACAGCATCAGATACGCAATCCTTTCATTCTTGTTAACCCTGACAGCACAATCCAAAGCAGCGGGGATTGCACTGTTCCCCGCCGTCATCGCAGAGCCCCTGAAGCAATCACGGGATCTCGATCTGACAACTGCAAAGCATGGGGTCCTGTAATGTAGAGCCGGCATCAACAGACAGTGATCCTTTTTCCTATGTACTAGAATTCTGCAGCTATACAGTACATAGGACAAGCGATCTGACTGTGCAGCACTGAGGCCATCTAGTGGCCAGTGTAATATAAAGGGGAAAAATTAGAATAAAAAAAAAAAAAAAACACACAATTTCAAATCACTCCCCCCTATACCCCATGAAAAATAAAACTTAATATGAAAAAATACACACATTTGGTATCGCTGCGTTCAGGAATACCTGATCTATCAAAATATAAAATGCGTAATGGAAACAAAAGTTCAAAACACTAAAATTAAGTTTTTTTTGGTTGCTGCAACCTTGCAATAAAAGGAGATTTTTGTGTACTCACCGTAAAATCCTTTTCTCTTAGCCTCTAATTGGGGGACACAGACCGTGGGTGTTATGCTGCTGTCCACTAGGAGGCGACACTAGGCAGAATCTGCAAAAGAGTTAAGAGACTCCTCCTCTGCAGCATTACACCCCTGAAGCAGGAAGTGATTCTCCAGTTTTGTGCTAAAGCAGTAGGAGAGTTAACAGATAATAACAGTGACACAGGAAGTCTACACAGGCAACATGTGTAAACAAATAGTCAACAAGGTAATAACAGTGTAACAAGGCCTGAACCAAACAGGCACGTGTGTAAACAGTTAATAGTTAGAGTAATACTAGTACCACAAGGCCTGTAACTAAGCAGGCGCATGTGGAAAACAGTGAAGAGTTAACAAAGCAATAATCGTACAACAGGCCTGTAACTAAACAGGCTCACAGTACTACAAGACCTGGAGCTAAACAGGCTCAAGTTTAAACAATCAACAGAGTGATAATAGGCAACCATGTGTAAACATGTTAACCATGTAACAGCTGAGAAGCTATGTGATAACTGTATAAAAAAAGGCCCACCAGGGCAATAGGGTGGGTGCTGTGTCCCCCAATTAGAGGCTAAGAGAAAAGGATTTTACGGTGAGTACACAAAAATCTCCTTTTCTCCTTCGCCTCATTGGGGGACACAGACCGTGGGACGTCCCAAAGCAGTCCCTGGGTGGGAAAGAACAATGGAACTAGTGACACCGAGCATGGTCAGTGAAGAACTATGCCCCGACAGGCAGACCTGCTGCCGCCTGGAGGGCACGTCAAGCCCTATAGTGGCTTGAGTATGTGTGTAGACTGACCCCTTTTGGCTGTCTACACACTTGTCGGACTGAGACCTGGTGCCAAATGGACCAGGAAGTCCTCACGGCCGCAGTAGAATGTGCCGTGCCGCTGCCGGAAGGGATGAGATTTTGACGGTATAAGCGTCTTGGATGGTTAGACGAATCCACCTGGTTAGAGGAGCCTTAGAGGCTGATATGTCATTAATTCTGCCTTCTGGAAGAAGGGAGAAAGAGAATCCGACCTGTGGAGAGGCACTGGTTGTGGGTACTCAGATGCGTAGGGACCTGATAAGGTCCTGCATATGTAGGTCCTTTACAACCAGACAGACTGGAGTCGGTCACAGCGATGACAGAGAGACGTCTTTAGTGAGGTGGAAGGAGTATACTGCCTAAGAAGGATGGAACCAGCCGTAGAACAGTCTTGTTCAGGTAGAAGACCAGAAAAAGATGGTTTACATGAGAGCGCTGAAAGTACCGATACCTCTGCAGAGAAAAATAATTTGCCACCAATACACATTACTGTTTGGATGAGAATGCTAAGGATAAACCTATAGACGCTCAAAAGGTGGATCTTGTAGAGCCATGAGGACGAAGATCAGGTCCCGCCGGTGTAGACCTGTGGTATGGAGACCTTAAATGGGAGACCCTTTGAAAGGAGGATTTTCCTAGAGACCTGGTGGCAACACGTTTTTTTTTTTGTTTTTTTTTTTGGAAGGTGAAACAGGCTGAAACCCTGCTGTGTGAGAGACCCCAAGGACAGACCTGAGTCTAGGTCTGAGTGGAAGAAACGAAAGATCCTTGCATGAAATAGGGTAAGGGTAATGACCCCTAGAGGTGCTCAGAGATAAAGAAAAACAAAACGATTACACTCATGGTATATCGTCGATAAGGCTGGTTTACTCGCTGCGACCTTGGTCGCTACAACATCCAGGGAAAGGACCCATGGGTAAATTCCAGGTCTCAAGGGCTACGCCACTATTTTCAGAGTTGAGGAATTCCGAGGGAGAGCTGGCCCTGAGAGAGCAGGCCTGAACTGTCTTTTTAGTTGTCCTGGTACTGCTGGTATGAGTTGGACGAAATTTTCGTCCAAGCGCATCTGGGCCAGTCTGAAAATACAGGGAGATCTGGCAACCGTCTTGTCTGACCTTCCGCACTATCCTGTTAGTGTGAAAGAATATAGGGAGATGGAGACAGGTCCCATCTAGGACTGGTATGTCTGTCCTATTGACTGTAGGTTCTAGGACCTGGCCAGAAAGGATGGAACCTTAGCATTGGACACGTGAGGCCGTCAGGTCCACATCTGTAGTCTCCTGGCGCTGGCCGTCTTGACAGAAGACATCTGGATGAAGGGGCCGCTTCCCTGAGTCCGTCCCTTGGCGGGTTAGCCTGGTATGAGAACAGCTGACAGTACAGCGTTCAAGGATTCCACCCGGGGAAGGATGTGGCGAACATCTGTCATCGCTTAGAGACTGTGGGTTCCACCCTGGTGGTTGACATATGCCACGGCTGTGGCATTGTCTGACTATATCGTAACAAGACCGACTGCCAGAAGATCACTGAATGAGTCCAGTACTAGAAATACTGCCCGAATCTTTGTAGATTGGGGGGCATCCTCGTGTGTGGGCGGGACTATTGGCACGTGCATTGTGATGGGAGTACATCGCACCACATCCTGTTTCTGGGCCATGTCTAAGCATGGACAGTTGAAGAGGCCGTAGGTGCAGCTGAGGCTATGGAACTGTCTCCCATGCTGCCACTATCCTGTCTAGGACTCTTATAGCCGTTGTGAAAGATTGAGGAGACCGCTGAAGCGAATTCCCAGACGAAGAATCCGTGCCTTGTCTGGGAAAAACAAATATGGCTGATACTCCATATGTGATGCTGCAGCATGTGGCCATCAGGAAGACATATAGGACTCCCTGAGTTTGTGTGCTGTGTTGGAACATGTGCTCTGGCATTGTGGTAGACTCATGGAGGGTGATCCGCCAACCGAGGCTTCTTAACGTGTCCAGTGAAATCGACAGCGTTCGCAGACTCCGAAAATCATGTATTGATGATGCAGTATAGGCATTTCCAACTTCAGGCTGCATTTATGAGCTTTAGGTCTCACGGTAGTCACTTGTAAGTCCTGAGACGAGAAGGGACTGACTGCGTGGAAGAAGGTTCAGGCCACAGCCACACGGGAGACCGGAGGGGCCCATCCATTGGGTTAATGCATTTGCGAGTCTGCGAGGTCCTGCTTCGAAGCGGACTGAGCAGAGGGCATTACGCGTGTTATCTCCACCCAAGTACCTAATATGGGTACAGTGAGGAGATTGGCCGCTGGGCCCGTGTTCCACGGTCTGCAAAATAGAGTTTCGTTTTAATAGTCCGGGGATGGAGGCCGGGTAGACCCTGTGCGGCCCCAACTTCAACCCGAGTCCCCAACAGTGGGGAGGCGAGGAAGGAGTATGCTATGGGTCGTAGGTACCCGAGACCCTTAGCTCAGTACCCCGTGCCACTGCGGATCACGGCGTTTCAGCCTGTGTCTTTTGAGACTTGGCTGTCGTCACCGCCAACTGGAGCTCCAGCTGTGGGGTCTGGAGAGAATTGGAGAGCAGTCCTGGGACGCCTTACTGTTGTCGGATAATTGCAGGTTATATCAGCTTCAACTGGGCTCTCCAACAGTGGGGGGCCTAGGAAGGAACCTGTCAGTTAAACCTGAAGGAAGTCCGCCACTAAAAAAGGACCCTGCGTGGCGACCGATCCCTTGTCAGACTTAGCCTAAGCTCCGACCAACCCTAACGCTTCCGAAGGACCGGAAGCAGTGCAGCCAACGGCGGATAAAAAACGTCCTGATGTGTTCTGGGGGTGGAAAACGATCTTTGCCTCCTTAGCGCCTGAGGTGTACAGAAAATTCTCCAAACAGGTGTCTAGTGAGGCATAGGAGACCTGTGATGGCCTCCTTACGACCACTTCCGCCTCCCATCCACGTAACCCGATGCCACGTCTACTGGCGATGGCAGTAGACGCTGTTATTGCAGAGCAATTGGCAACGTCCAGGACTTATGTATCAGATAGTCCTGAGGTAACGACTCGAGCCGTCCGGGCCACAGAGTATGATCGGCGGGCAGGAAACAATAGTGCCTGACGGAATTGAATCCGTATCTTGATTACCTTACAGTTATTAAACCGGTATCGGGACGAAATCAATGATTTTTGGAGAATGTCATAAAAACGACCTACGTGCTGTCTGTGCGTCAATAAAGAAAGCAGAAGCATGCGTAATGTCTGGCCAGTAGGTGTAGTGATAGGTGTACTGTCAGGTAACTTTAATACTGTAGGACAGGGCAGTAACTGATCACCTGACGTATTTACACTGCCCCTTATTATGACATCGTTACTTGCATGTGTGGCGTGAGCAGGGGCGTAACTACAATAGGTGCAGGGGGACTAAAGATTTGCAATAATTGGGGGCCTCGTTGAAGCTTTCGTATCGGGGCCCCGAGGCCTGAAGTTACGCCACTGGGCGTGAGGACTAAATGCAGCAGGACATCATTGTTGGTTGTCCTGCCGTCGCTATTGGGAACTGGCACAGAGCGAGGCTCTGTAGTCCTTTTCCGGAACCCCTGGAAGCGGCCTTAGTGATGTATTGCCGCAGGCAGGGAGCCCTGCTGGGTTCCTTGACCCCTGGCTCCAGCTGCCCGTCCTGAGGGCTGCCGCAGGTGGGCTGCCCTGAACTCCCTGACCTTTGGCAGCAGTGTCCTAAGGGCTGAGGCAGGCAGGAAGCTCTTCCTGAGCTCCTTATCTGGTCCTGCACCGCACATAGTCGCTGGCCCAAGTTCACTTTCAGCCCTGCAGCAGGGATGAAGCCCTGTCATGGCCACAGTACTTGGTACCAATGCGGAGCTGTGCCCAATCCAGCCTTAGTTTGGCACTAAGGGTTGTGCACACTGTGCTTTCAACCCTGCTTCCACTGTGCCCTGTGGATAATGGCCGCCGCTGCTAACAGCAGGGCGGGACCAGAATCCTAAGGCGTGCCATAGGCTTCGCGCCAGTTATCCTCCGTCCCGCCCCCTGCTTTGCTGTGCAGCTCCGGCCCGCCCTCTGTTATGACGCTGTCCGCGTCACTCTCGTCATCCGGGGGCGGGCCGGGGGGCGGTGATAAGGCGGCGGCTTCGCGCTAGGCCGAAGCCGCGGCCTCAAGTAAACAGCGAAGCCGCAAATGACGGCAGGCCGGCGCGGAGGTCCGGTCCGGGACCGGAACAGATCTGGACCCGGCCGGACCCCAGGAGCTGTGGCCACATGCGCGCTTGCCCAGCGCAGCCCCCAGCAGGAGAACCCAGGGGACTGGGTCTCCTGGATTCAGGGGTAGGGTGGCTGCTCCCATCAGGAGATCCCAGAAAACTGGGTCTCCCGGCATCCAGGGACTGTGGGGACCCTGCAAGGAGCCCAGAAAAACCGGTGCTCCCACTTGCAGTATGGGCTCCCGTCCCTCTCAGGAGAGAGCAGCAAAAGCTGATCTCCTGGAGTTACACGGACGTTTGCTGCAGCCTTTAGGGGACCCCCAGGGAACAGTCTCGTGGCGGCAGGACTGGGGCTCTTGGGGAGTAGTCATCTAGGCTGAGGTCTCCTGCGTGTGCTGCACAATGCAGCTGACCCTTTAGCCTTGTCCCCTGAGCCCTTTAGGAGCACTTAGCAGAGCTGAGGCTCCTGGTGCTGCAGTCTGGCACAGTGCTGCAGCCCGTGCCCATCAGAAGCATTCAGCAGCACCGATGCGTCTGGATTGCGACCACGCGGCACGTTAGTGCCCTACCTGCGGTGTCTCAACCTATCAGCCCCATGAGGGGTGGTTAGGGAGGGATGCTGCAGTCCATCATCCAAGGGCTTCTGTGTAGCCTCGACCTCAACCCAGGGTCCCCAACAGTGGGGAGCTGGAGAAGGAAGACCATCATCTCAACCTCAACCAGGCACCCCCAACAGTGGTGGGCCGAGGAGGGAGCGGCATGTGGGGGGAAAAGTCGACCTCAACCAGGCGCCCCAACAGTGGGTGGCCGAGGAGGGACCATGCCGGGAGTCTCGTTAGAGACCCACTTTTCTTCTTCTTGAAGTAAAAATTTCAAAAAGTAAAAAATTTTAGGAGCAATAAAATTTGTGTGTGCCTCCTACAAGACACTAAGCAAAAACTGGAGAATCACTTCCTGCTTCAGGGGTGTAATGCTGCAGAGGAGGAGTCTCTTAACTCTTTTGCAGATTCTGCCTAGTGTCGCCTCCTAGTGGACAGCAGCATAACACCCACGGTCTGTGTCCCCCAATGAGGCGAAGGAGAAAATGCAATAATGGGCGATCAAAACAATGTATCTACCCAAAAATGGTATCATTAGAAATGTAAGCTCAAGACGCAAAAAATAAGCGATCACACAGCCCCAGATCCCAAAAAATGAACATGGAGACAAACGCCCAATTATTTTTCTTTTAAACATGTCTACATTTTTTTCACTACATAGATAACAGTGAAAGTAACATGTTTGGTATCTATAATCTCGTACCGACCCGAGGCATCATACCAACATGTCAGTTTTATCATACGATACACATGATGAATAAAAAAACCAAAAACCAAATGTGTAACTGCATTTTTTTTATTTGCAATTTCACCGCACTTGGATTTTTCCCATTTTCCTGTACACTATATGGTAAAATAAATGATTTCATCTGAAAATACAACTCGTCCCGTGAAAAACAAGCCCTCATATGTCTGTATTGACAGAAAAAAAATGTTATTACTATTGGAAGAAAAGAAGGGAAAAATTAAAAATGGCCCGGGGCTGGAGGGGTGAAGTTGCCTTGCTGGTGCGGGACTTTGTGGGTGGGGTTTCCTTTATCTGTTCCTTTCCTGGTTTATTTTCTCCCTTTTTCAAATATTGCAGTGCGGCTGCCATTATCATTATGGATGAATCCAGCATAGTGCAATGTTCATGTTGTAGTTGAATCATTCAATAAAATTGCGCCACAGTCAGCACGTGTGCATGTCGCCATTTTCTTGAAGACACTGTCTTTGCGAATATCATCTGAAACAAACTGGTGCCTGGTGATATTTGCAGAGACCGTGTTTTCAATAAAATGGTGCCAGAGCCAGCACGTGTGCATACCGCGATCTCCGGCACCATTTTCTTGAAGACACTGTCTACGAATATCATCTGACACTAACTGGTGACCGGTGAAAGCCGCAGAAACAGAGTCTTCAATAAAATGGCGCCCGAGTTAACATTATGTGCACACGCTAACTCCGGCGCCATTATATCAAACAATTCAACTCCAACATGAACATAGCTCTGCACACGAGCCGGCCATCACACCTTTCAACAGAAAGGACGCATTCAAGCATTATGTTATAGATTATTGGTCACGCTTGATAAGGGTCTAGTTGTCCATAGCAACCAATCAGAACTCAGCTTTCACTTTACCTCAGCAGGTTCAATGCTATAGGCACCAGAGCCATCTCAATGTGAGGTCATTCTCATACCTCAGGCCCAGTTACATCTGCACTGGCTAACATTTTTATTATAAAAAATAAAAAAATAAATAAATAGTCTTTTTGGCCAATGAAGTGGTTCAATCCCGGGCTATGGAGAGAAGGACGTTCAGCAATATGTTATACACACACAGGGGGCGTCTGTCTCTCAGTTTTAGTTCTGCAGTAGTAAAGAGGATGGCCTGTGAGTAAAGGGGGTGGGTCTCTTGTGCATTTCAGGAGCCAATCAGTAGTTGGGTGCGTGTCCTCTTGCCACGAATGCTTCGGACACCATTATATTATAGATGGCTCCTTGTTATTTAGGGCTTCAGGCGGAGGCCCCTGGCTGAACCTAGGGTGCAACCCATAGCACAACCTCAGCACTGTTTATTTTTCAGCGCTGGAGTGTTGCCCCGTCTTGTACACACCCTGTGGTGGTTTCATCCTCTTTCGGTGTCGCTCAGCGCCATCTTGTGCCCGTAACTTCTTACTGGCTGTATGTTAGAATGTACGTCACAAGCTCTCAATACAAGTCTATAAGGGCCAGAACGAGGGTCGCATAGAGATGTATTGATTTGTGCCCTCCATGAAACACACAAATTGTCAGCTCCCTTCAGTACAAAATGAGAGTGGCCACCCCAGTGAGAGTAGATTAAATGTTAGGCTCTCTGGGGGACACAGAAAGGTGTTTTAGGCATTGAAATTGTAAAAAAAAAAACCACCCTCCTACCCTGACCCGGAAATACTTATTTTATGGCTAATTTTATTTTATTGTATGTGGGTGGAGCCTATCATTAATTGAGTAACACTGGACTCGCTATTTTTGACGAATATGCGAGTATTAAAAACTACTCGTTACCAATCTTCCAAAGCAGAGTATTTCATTATCCGCTCATCACTAGCCGGGAGGTCACAAATTGAAGGACACCAACCAGAGCAACGATAACAGAGGATGAAGCCGCTGTAAAGCCCACGTCACACTAAGCGAGATTGCTGCGGAGTCAAAGGTTTTGTGACACAACAACGACCTCAGCAGCAATCTCACTACGTTTGACATGTAGCAGCGACCAGGCACCTGCTGCGAGATCGCTGGTCGTGTCGGAATGGCCTGGACCATTTTTTGATCGTTGGGTCCCCGCTGGGCAGTATGCATTGGTGTGTTTGACGGGGACAACAATAAACGACCTCAATACTACGCCCTAGAGTGACAGGGTCCCAACGACCGCCGTATTGTTGCTGCATTGCTGGCGAGATCTGACTGTTTGACATCTCACCAGCGACCACGTAGCAATGAACCAGCGATCCTTACCAGGTCGTATCGTTGTCGGGATCACTGGAGCGTCGCTAAGTGTAACGGTACCCTAAGGCGAATATAAGATCAGATAGATCTGTGTGTCTGTTCAAGCAGATAAACTACTGAGTGGATTAGGCCACCCAGAATAAATTTACTATTTACATTATGCCTCCAGGGAACACTATATTACTCCCACTTCATTTTAAATATTACCAACAAAGCACTTGGGGATTTTGCCTCAAATCTCCACTGCAGTTGCAAATATTGCTCTATCTCATGCCGTCCATGGATGGGTGGATTTCACTCATTGGTTGACATTTGGTAAAAGCTGTGCGCTTTGCTAGTACAGTAAAAAGCTGCGGGTAAAAAAGTCTGGAGCATATCCACCCCATGTGGACATACCTTTATACTAGGCAACACAACAGCACAACTTACCAATGCAATTCTGGGTCTTCCTGTGGACTTCAAATCGAAGGGACCACCTTCAATCGACTGTAAACGTTCCTCAGCGTTTTGAGGCAACAGAACTGGCTGCTTCTTGTTTTTGAGCAAGTGTTTTAGTAACTCATTTCCAGATTCCAGTTTTCCTGAGGGGCCGGAGGCAGTGTGAGAAGCTATTTCTGTGGAAAGTGCATTGTGCGATGTGGCTATTTCATCTTCAGTCTCAAGACCGACTGATGGGTGCTTTACTTTAGAGTCAGATTCCTCTAGAGATTGATCTCCTTCCACCTGCTCCAGTTTAATTTCCTGAATATTAAGGATGTCCTTAGTGTGTGGATGACCATCCTCTTGGTCTAGCGTGGGTTCCTGAAGTAACGGATTCACATCTTTAGGGAGAAGTGGCCCTTCAGTATTTACAGAGCTACTGTTTGCTGCAATGGGTGTTGATGACCGTATTAGTTCAGCCCCATGTTCTCCTTGAAGATCATTCGCAACAATGACTGTTGGAGTTGATGCTTCTGAGATACTTGGAGTTAGTGGAGCAGTAGAATCAGATCGTGGTGTTGACGGCGGCGATTTTAAAAAATCAGAGTCTTCTTCCTTTTTCTTCTTTCGCTGTCTTTTCTTTTTTCCTTTTTCTTCTGGAATGATATCAGAATATAACTGTATGAGGGACTGGCTCGGGCTCTGAAAGTTTGTGGAACTTGCAGGCCTGTCAGATCCACAAGGGTTTCTATTATCAACAACAGGTGATGAGTTGGAGACATTTGGCATTAAAGGGGTGTTTGGAAATTCGGTCTGATTGTCTTGTCCATATGGGGAAAGTCCTAAAGATCTTTTATCAGAGTTTTGCACAATAGGTGCAGCAGGAGGAGAGGTACCTACATTTGGATGGGTCACTCCATGTATGATCTGAGATTGGTGCGGTGTAGACTGCTGAAGAAAGTCATTAGGCAAGTCAGAACTGAAGAAAGTCATTTGTGATACAGGTCTATTATTGGTGTCTGAACCGACCATGCCATGTTGCTCCATTTCTAACCTTTGCTGCAATGCTCTCTGACGATCCACCTCCTGCATGAGCTGAATTCTTTGCCGTTCTTGTTGTTCCCGCAATCGTTCTTTCCTCTCCCTCTCTTGAAATGTTTCGCTGAAGGGGTTGTTGTCATCAAACTCAACCATAGGTGAGGCATTGGGGTTTACCACAGCAGCAGGATTGGGTACTTCAGTACTAACAGGACGCTGCATCTTTGTGGGATTTACTGGTGTGGCACCTTTAGGAGTGGGCTGCCATCCTTGCATATTTGGCATCCTTGGCTGGTTGGGTTGGCCTGGTATCATAGGCCCTGGAACAGGAAAGCCCTGTGCATTCATTGGTGGTGGTCCCCCCCTGGCATCATTGTTTGTGGTGGCAGGACTCCAGGCATTACAGGTGCCACCGAAAACTGCTGCTGCTTGTTTCTGTATTCTTCAATGAGCTCTGTATGTTCCTTTTGCTGTTTTCGGATCTATCAGGGAATACATAAGTTACATTGTAAAAGCAGTTTCATTAAAAAACAACCCACACGAAAAATAAATAAATCATTCGTGCAAGTTACATGGGTGAGTACAGGCCTGATCAAATCACATGAATGTGTGGGGTGTGTGGTCAGGAAAGTTTCAGACACACACACTAAATATGTCCACAAGCAGCCTAAACATGTGCATAAAGTGTTCATCAAATGTAGGTTAAAAATGTGCAGAATTGTGACATCTGTCTGAAAAGTGTCAGACCCATATTATAAAATTAAAAAAAAAAAAAAAAAAAAAAAAAAAAAAAAAAAAAGAATGGTATAACAAATAACTTAATAGGCTGTGTGTTATGCCCTTTGCTTTAAGCCAATAAAAAAAATAAAATGTGAGTCTGTTGGTGACTGCATGGTGTCCACTAAACGTATGTACTAAAGCTTGTCAGAAATTTTTCAGAACGTATTTATCTTTTAGATTTTAGATAGCATTACAGCGGGAAAGTTCTGGTTGCCTAACCTTAAAGGGTATTGGTCACCAGTAAGCTTTAAAGAGAATCGGTCACCAGGTATTCGCGGTGTAATCTGAGAGCAGCATGATGTAGGGGCAGAGATTTTGATTCCAGCGATGTGACACTCAGGCTGGTTTCACGTTGGCGTTTTTTGGAATTTGTGTGCCTGCAGGAAAATCCTGCTTGTCCTCGGATTCCCACGCAAAGGCAATCTGGATGCACCCGCACACCGTGCAGGTGCATCCGTTTGCATAGTTTCACGAGAGCCGCAGTATGCTAAATTTAAAACTGCATTCTGCGCATTCCCTGCCAGTTCATGGATCACGGACCAGTAGTATGGATCCAACGGGATCCTGCTTCCATTTCAGTCCATGATCCATAGGCCCCATTGTGATTTCACACATGAGGCCCTCAATCTGTGTGGATCCACGGCTTCTCGTTTTTTTCACGGAGACCAAAATCACAAGTTGCAGACTTTGTATCCGTGAAAAGTATGTGAACCCACAAATCCAGGGCAAAACGTGCACAACTGGATGCACACACAGATGTCTCCATCCTCTTTGAAAATCAATGGGGCCAAAAACAGATGCATATACATCCAATTTAAGCTGGATACACACAGATGGCGAAAAACGGCAGAGTGAAACCAGCCTTACTGGGATGCTTGCCACTGTTTTGATAAAATCACTTTCTCTCCTTCAGACCTACCAGTTCTCTGAATGTACATAGGCAGAGTTGCCAATCAAGGGTTACATAAAAGCAGAAAAACTACATCGCAGGAGACAACTAGTCATCTAATTATAATCACCTTCACTGGAATCAGGGTCTCTGCCCCTAGAATGTGATGCTCTCAGATTACATAACACAATTCTGATGATACATGCTTTTTAATTGAACAAGTTCCATGGACAAGTCATAAAAGGCTATTTAAAAGATTATAGTATTTTGTTAATCTAGACTAGCTCATTACAGTCCGTGACTAACACATGCTACTATTAGACATCTGTTACAGAATCTTAATACATATGAAACTCATATTGTGAACAGGTCCTTATGTAGGACAAATGTTTCACACAAAGCCTTATAAGTGGTGATATATCAAAATATAGATATAGTTATATACCTGTCCTATAAGTATCAATGACACCACTTGTAGGATGGTGGGTGATGCAGCTTCAACAGACGGCCAATGCTCCTTTCCACTACTCAAGTTCTGTATGAAGTGACATTTACCTGTTCCAGCTGTTTTTGCACCATGCTTTGCTGCTCTGTAACATGTTTCAGCTGTTCAGCATCCTCCTCAGGAAATTCTCGGCCCGCCTTCTTGGCTGTCCGCTGCTTGGCTGACAATGCTTTCTTAGATTTTCTGTGAGCGCCAATTTGTTCCTCCAAGAATTTTTGCTGGATTTGAAGGAGTTGCTGAGTTTCCTGAAGCCATTCCTCATATTGTTTTTTCTGCGAGTCATCTAAAGAAAAATGAATAAAATGAAACTCTGTAGTAGACATCACTGAGTTCCAAGAAATTATTGTGCTGTTTTTCTAGACAACTATATAAATGATCAAGCCTCTACTTCCTTGCTCGAGCTCTAGAGCTAGAATGGAAAGATACCGAATGGGTGCAAGTGTCACTAATGTCACAGGCCGCCAGGTCATTTGACATTTCAGCTGCTCTTTTCCAGCTTTCCCACAGCCAAGAGTAACGATCGGCTCCATATGGTGGCTTGGAAGTGGAGTGACGGCAACGGGACTACCCAATGTGCGAGAGCCTGGCACTTGCCAACCGTTGCTGTTTTGAGTCTCGTGGTGTATTTTGGGGTGTCTGCTTTTCTTGGTGATGGGTCCATCTGTCCTGCTGCATTCTATTACCAGTTAATGTTAGATTTTCACATGTACACTATTGTATTGAATGGACACTATTTAAATTGACTTTTTAATGAACTATAACTAGGGCTTATTTTTCAAGCATTCTGAAAAATCCTAAAAAATCATGCTATGGCTTAGTTATGGGTTGGTCTTATTTTCGGGGGAAGCAGGGTGTACGTACTCTGCAAAGAAAAGCCTATTGTTAAGCTGTGGTATTGTATTTTTATCCTTTTAAAGAGAACCTGACAGGTTCACACTGCCCACCCACAGGCAGCAGGTATCAGACACTGGCTTTATTATTTCAGCCATGTAGGTTTTACTATGGCACGATGCAGCACTTCAGATGACGTATACTGTGAAAATTCAGCCAGGAACTAAGTGACTCAGATGAATGTTCTGATGCAGTCACCGCAGCTTTTCCCTGGCCACCTTAAGGTACCGTTACATGGCACGACGTTGAAACTATGTCGGCAACGATTTCGTGGGCGCACGGTCGTTTCCGACATCGTTGGTGAGCTGTCACACGTCTAGATATCGTGGACGGCACAACTCTCCTGTGTGGGTTCCCCAAAAGAGGATTAAGATGATTGATGATCTGTTCAGGGCTCTAATATGGGGTAGGAAACAAGCTAGAATACGGTTGGAGACTCTACAGAGGCAAAAAGATGAAGGTGACTTGGCACTGCCTCATCGGGGATTTATTTTCTAGCTGCCCAGAGTCAACACCTACAAGGTTGGGCCAGTAAGGCGGAAAATAATCCCATTCTGGAGATGATGGAAGTGACTGTTCATAGATCCCCCCTGACGGATGGATTGGAGGATGGGTCACTGAGAACTATGGGACGGAAATATCCGACGCTTGATCTTATGCATAAGCTATGAGATAGAATTAAACAGCTTAGAGGGGTGACGGGGCTGACGAAGTATTCACCTATATGGGACAATGAGAAACTTCCGGAGATTCTTAAAATGGGCAGACTAACGGACTGGGTACAAAAGGGAATTCGATACATGTATCACAGTGGACGACAGGGATTGAAATCCTTTCATCAACTAAGGACGGAATATAGTTTACCTGCCTCGGGATGGTACCTGTATATGCAGATGAGACATGCGGTCAGGGCAGGAGGTGGGGGAGACATATATAATGACAGTCCTTGATTATATTTGTAGCGGAGGAATCACAAGAGGGGTGATCTCAAGTATATACAGGGACGTGCTGCATACATTCCTCCTTGTTTTTCCTATTAAAACACGGTGAAGTGGGACGAAGGGGTTGGCCCCATGTCTGACGACAACTGGAATACTATCTTGGAATATGTTCCTAAACTGTCCCTGTGTGAACCCGCTAGATTGTCACATCTCTATGTGATACATGAGTCTATAGATCCCTGTTGTTGTATAGAGCCGGACTGAGAGAAAATTCTGATTGCCCGAGATGTACTGGAGATGGGGCCGGCATATACCATATGATGTGGTCGTGTCCAAGATTATCTTAATTTTGGATTACGGTTATCAATAGAATAGCTGGAGCATATAATTGCAATATACCCAGGGACCCTATGGTTTGTCTATTGGGCTACGTGAAAAGAAAATTGATAGCGAGACACTGGATACGGCAAGACCCCCCAAACAGAAATGAGTTTGTGAAACAGGTGGATGAACTGATCCGTAGGGAAAGGGGAATATTTGAAAAGAGAGAAAACTGCCAAAGTTGAGAGAATGTGGGATCCATGGTTGAGGTATGGGTGAATGAAGGTGCAGTAATGGGTTGGGACTCTGATGATACATACAATTAGAAGACCTCTGACAAAGAATCTTGCTGATGTGTAATAGGAAAATAAAATGCTATTAGCTGCTGGGAGGAGGTATTGTTGCTGGGGGGTGGGGAGGGGAGAGACATTTTTGTTTTATATTAATGTGCACGGAGATGTGAATTCACATGTTACATTTTTATACATTTTGGAAATGTTTAATAAAAATTATCTGATTAAAAAAAAAAAAAAAAAAAAGAGAATTTTGTTTACGTACCGTAAATTCTTTTTTCTTTAATCATCAATGGGAGACCCAGACAATGGGGTTTAGGGCACTGCCCTCGGAGGTCACACTAGGTACTACAAGTTTGTAGACACCGCCCCCTCCGCTTATAAACCCCTACCGCAGGGAACATCCTCAGTTTGGTCCATAAGCTGCGAGGAGACAAAGAAACCACACCCGAAACATCGGGAAAGAAACCGTGCCCAGACGGTCCAACAACCCGGAAGAAACTGTCCCAACAGGGAACAGATCAAATGCAAAACATGCAACGGAACAACTGGGTGGGTGCTGGGTCTCCCATTGATGATTAAAGAAAAAAGAATTTACGGTACGTAAACAAAATTCTCTTTTTTCTGGTCATCATAATGGGAGACCCAGACAATGGGGATGTCCTAAAGCAATACCCCAGGGCGGGAAGAGTTCCTCAAAGACGGATAACACATGGTCCCCCTCAAAGGTGGGCAACCGCCGCCTGGAGGACCCGCCTGCCCAAACTTGCATCCGCAGAGGCATGGGCATGCACCATATAGTGCTTAGAGAAAGTGTGCAGGCTGGACCAGGTGGCTGCCTGACACACCTGTAGAGCAGAAGCTCGATGTCGCAAAGCCCAGGAGGCACCGACAGCTCTGGTAGAGTGAGCTTTCAATCCCACCGGGAGAGGCAAACCGGAAGACCGGTAGGCCTCCTGAATGGGAGCCTTGATCCATCTGGCCAAGGTTGACTTTGATACCGCGGACCCCTTACAGCGACCTGTCGTCAGGACAAATAAGGAATCCGAATTCCGGAAAGAGGCAGTTCTGGACACATAAATGCGTACAGCCCTCACGAGATCCAGAGTATGGAGATCGCGCTCGACCTGATGAACGGGAGCGGGGCAAAATGATGGGAGAACAATCTCCTGGTTCAGGTGAAAAGTGGAAACCACCTTTGGCAAGAATTCTGGCCGCGGGCGTAACACCACCTTGTCTTGGTGAACCACCAGAAAGGGTGACCTGCACGATAGTGCAGCCAATTCTGAGACCCTTCTCAGAGATGTAATCGCCACCAGAAAGACCACCTTCTGGGACAGACGAGACAGAGAAATGTCTCTCAGCGGCTCAAACGGCGGTTTCTGCAGAGCCGCCAGAACCATGTTAAGGTCCCAATGGGTCCAGTGGTCGCCTGTAGGGCGGGACCACCCGAGAGACTCCCTGGAGAAACTGACGGACCTTGGGAAGGAGCGCCAAGCGCTTGTCAAACAGCACTGAAAGAGCTGATACTTGACCCTTCAAAGAGCCTAGGGATAACCCCAATTCCAACCCCGACTGAAGGAAAGCCAACAATGTCGGAATGGACAAGGGCCACGGGGAGCGACCACCCGAGGCACACCAGGTGAAGAAAATCTTCCACGTTCTGTGGTACATCTTCCTGGAAACAGGCTTCCTAGCCCGAGTCATGGTGGCAACAACCGTAGGAGAGAAGCCCCTGGACGTCAGCAGCCAGGCCTCAAGAGCCATGCAGTCAATCTGAGGGCCCTGGAATTGAGGTGGAAGAATGGGCCTTGTGCGAGCAGATCTGCACGTTCTGGAAGAGCCCACCGGAGTCCGCCTGACAGTTGCCACAGGTCCGGATACCAGGACCTCCTGGGCCAATCTGGAGCCACTAGAATGGCTACCCTGCACTCCGACCTGATCTTCCACAGAACCCTGGGAATCAGAGCTAGAGGCGGGAACACATACGGAAGATGGAATCTGGACCAACTCAGGATCAGGGCATCTGCCCCCAGAGACTGAGGATCCATGATCTCGCCATGTATTGCGGCACCTGATGATTCAGCCGCGAGGCCATCAGATCCACGTCCGGAGTGCCCCATCTGCTGCAGATGTCCTGGAAGACGTCTGGATGAAGAGACCACTCTCCGGCGTCCATCCCCTGCCGGCTCAGGTAGTCGGCCTCCCAGTTCTCGACCCCTGGGATGTGAACTGCGGAGATCAGGCAGTCGTTGTCCTCCACCCAAGATAGAATGCGGTGGACTTCGGCGAGGGCCTGAGCACTTCTGGTCCCTCCCTGATGATTTATATAGGCGACGGCCGTCGCATTGTCGGACTGAACCCGAATGGGCTGTCCTGACAGGAACTTCTGAAACGCTAGGAGCGCCAGATAGACCGCCTTGATCTCCAGCACGTTGATCTGCAACGCCGACTCCGACGGAGTCCAGAGGCCTTGAGCCCTGTGGTGTAAGAACACCGCACCCCAGCCCGTCAGACTGGCGTCGGTGGTCACCACTAACCATGCCGGTTTGAGGAAGGACCGGCCCCGTGACAAATGAGTGGCTGGAGCCACCACTGCAGGGAATCCCTGGTCGGTTGTGAAAGTGTCACCAGCCGATTCAGAGAGATCGTCCTCTTGTCCCATCTGCGAAGAATCTCCAACTGGAGAGGACGGAGGCGAAACTGCGCAAAAGGTACTGCCTCTATTGCAGCTACCATGCGCCCCACCAGCTTCATCAAGATCCGTAGGGATGATTGTGGTGACAGGAGGATTGCTTGCACTCCTGATTGGATCGCCATCTGTTTGACTCGTGGCAGAGACACCAGGGCCGAGTCCGTGTGGAAGTCCATGCCCAGATATGTCAGTGACTGGGTCGGAACCAGGGTTGACTTCTGGATATTGATAAGCCACCCGAACTGTTCCAGAGACTTCATGGTTACTTCCAGGCTTTGCCGACAAAGGTGTTCTGATGGAGCCCTGACCAGCAGGTCGTCCAGATAGGGTATTACGGTGTGCCCCTGCACGTGCAGGAGAGCCATCATGGAGGCCATCACTTTTGTGAACACCCGCGGTGCCGAGGCCAACCCGAACGGCAGCGCCACAAATTGGAAGTGTTCTTCCCCCACTGCAAATCTCAACCAGCGCTGATGAGCCGGTGCAATGGGCACGTGAAGGTAAGCGTCTCGAATATCTATGGACGCTAGGAAGTCCCCCTGTGACACAGCTGCGATCACGGATCGCAGTGATTCCATACGGAACTTCCGAACCAACACGTGACGGTTGAACAACTTTAGGTCCAGAACCGGGCGGAAGGATCCGTCCTTCTTTGGGACAATGAAGAGGTTGGAGTAAAAACCCCGAAACCTCTCCCCGGAAGGCACCGGGACCACCACTCCGTCCCTGCGGAGACCCTCCAACACCAGGTGAAAAGCCTGAGCCTTTTCTGGGGATGGGCCCGACCGATGGAATCGGGGTATCGGCTTTGACGTCAGCTCTATCCTGTAACCTCGCGAGACCACGTCTCGAACCCACTGATCTTGAACGTGAAGTAGCCACCTGTCCTGAAAACGAGACAGGCGACCCCCCACCTGTGGGGAGGCAGGAAGGGAGAGCGAGTCATGTAGAGGCGGGTTTGGGGGCGGCAGCCGCTGCCCCCGTCGGCTTCTTTGGACGACTCTTAGAGCGCCACTGAGAAGCGGGCTTGCCTCCTCGGTCCGTGCGAGCGGACGGTGCTGATGACTGTGAGCTGGAACGAAAGGACCACTGCTTTGGGTTCCTCTTAACGGAATACCGTGGCTTAGGCTTATTCTGCGGGATCTTAGACTCAGCAGAATCCTTTATCAGCTTGTCCAGTTCGGTACCAAAAAGCCTGTCACCAGAGAAAGGAAGATTCTGCAAAATCTTCTTAGATGTGGCATCTGAGTCCCAAAGACGCAGCCACAACAACCTGCGAATCGCAATAGCGTTGGCCGAAGCCACAGCTGAGCGAGTGGCAGTCTCCAAAGTCGCCGTCTTGGCGTAGTCCGCATAGGCCCTTGCCCTTTCGGTAAGCGCCAGGACCTCTGGACTGGACCTTGCCAGGTCAGTGATACCATCCAAGCAAGTAGTAATCGCTTGTAAGGTCCAGACTGTGGCAAAATTAGGGGCAAATGAAGACCCCACAGCCTCATAGGAAGACTTGGCGAGTTGCTCGACCTGTCTATCAGTCGCATCCTTCAGCGAGGAGCTATCAGAGGCAGAGAAAAGGGAGCGTGCAGCAATCCTGGTCATGGAAGCGTCCACCTTCGGGGACTGCGACCACTCCTGTAGCACCTCCTGGGGAAAGGGGAAGCGAGTGTCCTTAGGTTTGCGGACATAACGCCGCCCAGGATGTAACCTGGGAGCTCTAACCACCCTTCCAAAGTTAGTGTGGTCCATGAAGGAGCCACTTGGTCTAGCCTCCGGCCGCAGCCATTGATAGACCTCCTTCGGGTGTACAGTCACCTCCTCAGGGGGTGTCACGAGACGTAAGGTCTCGTTAATAGAGGACACCAAATCCTCCACCCCGTCTGGTGGTTCAGACACAGACACAGACCCGAGAGTCGAACCCCCATCATCTTCCTCACCATCAGAGGACCGCTCCTCCTCAGAGAGAGCCTGGAGCTCGGGTGAATCCTCACGACGAGCCCGCTTAAGGGGTCTCACAGCAGAAGAGGGAGACACCCGGGGGTAACTGGAAGGAGTAGCTGGGCTTTCCAGCCTCCTATTGAGTGCCTCCAGGGACTGCGACATGGAGGACAGCTGGGACAACAGAGATTCATTGATCTTATTTTGAGTTTCCCATGGCCCTGGGATCACCTGAACCTCAGGGTACAGCACCGGAGCTGCTGTCTCAGCAGTGTCAGTCCGGGCCTCTGGGCGTCCGCAGTTATTGCAGGACCCCTCCACCAGAGTCCCATTGCATGTAGCACAGGTAATGGTGGCATCTGCCGCCTTAGCAGCACGCTTCCTAACTGAGGACATCGCCACAGCAGGGGAAAATAAGCCAAATTGTGCAGACAAAACCGGGAATCCCGGTGGCTTACCGACCGCAGCGAAGCGGTAGGAGGAAGCGGTGTGTGTGTGTGACCTCCGCGAGAGTTTCCGGTCTCCTCTGGAGTGCAGACGCACGCTGCATACAGATCCCAGCCGGGAGTGAGGGTAAAGATGGCCGCCGACAGTGAAACCGTGGGCGGCGCCGAAAACACGCGGGAAGCACACACACACGCCCATCGATGACGTCACCGCACGGGCTGCTTCCTATCCTCCAAGCAGCCTCAGCATTAAGGCGCCAGAGCCCGCAGCGCGGGAAATAGTGTGGAGTACAACACACAGACTGCATGCACCAATACACATCTGCAGCCTACAGCCTCAGCCCCTGCGACACACAGGGCGGTCAGCCAGGGTGACCCCAGCACGGGGTACACCTCCAGATCCGCGGACTCGAGAGTAACGCGCGGTCTGAGTGTCAGGACACATAAAGTGACAGACACTACCCCCAGGCACACAGGAGACACAGAGTGCCTCAGTGCCGGTCCGGTCTGTAAGCATCATTTAGGGAGGCCTCGGACGGGGGTTCAGCACCAGTCCGGAGTGTAAGCACCATTTAGGGAGGCCTCGGACTGGGCTGGCTCCAGTCCGGTCTGTAAGCACCATTTAGGGAGGCCTCGGACGGAGCGGAGCTGTGCAAGGCTCCCATCTCCCACTCTCCAGAGCCCCCCAGAGAGGGATGGAAAGGAGCGCAACAGCGTACCGGGAGAACACAAGGTGTCCAGGCTCTAGGCCCTCCGGTACCTCCACCAGCGTGTTCCACAAGGGTGAGCGGGGAGGCTGTCGCAGGTCCCGACCGGAACCATTTTACCTTGTCTTCAGACGCCATCACGTAAGTTGTGAGAATGCAGTGAAGTGCAAGCAAAGCGTGATCCTCCGAGCACACTAAGTTTAAAACTGAGGATGTTCCCTGCGGTAGGGGTTTATAAGCGGAGGGGGCGGTGTCTACAAACTTGTAGTACCTAGTGTGACCTCCGGAGGGCAGTGCCCTAAACCCCATTGTCTGGGTCTCCCATTATGATGACCAGAAAAAAAAAGATATCTTGAACGACTCACCAACAATGTAGTGAGCAGGTATCGTTCGCACAACCCAGCGCACGATACCTGCTCATTGCTGTGAATGGACGAAGTCGTCAACGACATAGTTATCGCGGTGTCACACAGGACGATGCAGCAGGTTGGCTGATCATTGATCGTGTTATTTGAGAACATGTTCTCAAATCTGCCATCAACAATCCAACGATTTATCGTTGTCGTATCGTGCTGTTACACGCAACGACGCCCTAACGATGTCGTTTCAACGTCGCTCAAACCGTGACGTTTAAGTGATATCGTTAACGATGTCGTGACCTGTAACGGGGCTTTTAGACTGACAGGTCCTTCTCTGTGTGTGTATGGGGAAGACCTGTCAGTATATGGAAGCGGCCTCTTGAACTAGTCATCTAAAATGTATGATCACCAGCAGATTATTCATAGTATGTTCGAGTAAAACACACATGGTTGCAATAAAGCAGGTAATCCCTGACTCAATATCTGAATCTATCTTTACAGTCCATACATTGCTGGCCATTGTGCCCCCTTGTTATCAGGATTGGGGATGATCCTAAGGGTTGGGACCTCTCAAACTGGTAGCATTTTCTAGAATAAAGGCCGAAAAGAGGTCACACATCTGATCACTCGCACTGCAAGATTGAAGTCTGACACTTTCCATCAACGACATGACTTGCGGTTCACACCTCCCCGCATATAAAACACATTCAGAACTTATAACTTATGGAGCAGCAAGAAGCTGTTGTCTTTCTGCAGACTTTAGGCTCAGACTGGTGTACCATAAAAAGAAGCGCCCTCCCCCTTCCATAGGTTGTATAACACATTCAGTTAAATATACTCACTGACAAATCCTGGACCGAAGTTTGGGGGGTTTGGACGGATCATCTGTGGTGCTATATTTCCATCCTGCAGAAACACAAAGTTACACATAAATCTACAACACTAGATGCAGCTATTGCAGGACATATAAAACACCTTACAAAAAGGCACAATTACATTTTAGGTCTTAATGTCCAGGCTATTAAAAGTGATTGTTGTATCTTTCCTCATAGTAAACAATGAACAGCACTGAACACGGCAGCTCTGTTCACTGCCGAGAATCATATATAAGCTCCTCTTCTCTTCAATAGGGGCTAATCTGCAGCACTCAGGAGCGGCCACTACAGAACCAGCAAAGCCAAGCTGTTCACTGACTGTATCCAGCTGGAGCTAATAACAGGAGAAGTCATCAATATCCATTGGGGGAAAAAACACTAACCCCTTCCCAACGCAGCCAATATCTGATTTTGCATATTTGTTTTCTCCTCCCCTTCTCCCAAGACCTATAACTTTTTTACTTTACTGTCCACATAAAGAGGGGGAAGTAAGTATTTAATCCCTTGCTAATGTTTTAAGTTTGCTCACTGACAGACATGAACAGTCTAATTTTAAGGGTAGGTTAATTTTAACAGTGAGAGATAGAATATCAAAAATAAATCCTGAAAATCACATTGTCTAAATTATATAAATGTATTTGCATATTGCAGCGAGAAATAATTATTTGTTTTGGTAAACAACACTTAATACTTGGTAGCAAAATCCTTGTTGGCAAGCTCAGCTGTCATGCTCTTCTTGTAATTGATAATGAGGTTTGCGCACATGTCAGGAGGAATTTTGGTCCACTCCTCCTTGCAGAACATTTCTAAATCATTAAGATTTTGATGCTGTTGCTTGGTAACGCGGAGCTTCAGTTCCCTCCATAACATTTCTATGGGATTGAGGTCTGGAGACTGGCAAGGCCACTACATGACCTTAATGTGCTTTTTTGTGTCACTCCTTTGTTGCCTTCTCTGTATGTTTTGGGTCAGTGTCACGCTGGAAAACCCAGCCACGACCCATTTTTAATATCCTGGCGGAGGAAAGGAGGTTGTCACTCAGGATTTTGTGTTTATGGCTCCATCAATGCTTGATTGTGGGGACAGTGTTGGTGTCATATGCAGCATTTTTCTTACTCCAAGTTGAGTTAAAGGAAAACTGTCAGACCAAAAATCCATATGCAACTGCTATCATTTTCTAGTTCCTTTCTTTAAGCTCTCTCTATTCATGAATTTCTTTTATTTCCCTCCTATCTTCTGTTAACTTCAAAATAAAAGATTAATTCCCTCTGTCACTCAGTGATTTCTCTGCTGCCCACTCCCATTCAATGATTGAATATTCATGCTTTATGACACTGTCCTGCCTCCTCTCTGATCTGTCTGTTGTGTGACTGCAGACAAAGAAGGGAGGGGGAGGAGAGGGGAGTTCAGCTGCAGCTCTTCATGTAATTGTGTGTATGAGACAGTGTAGTCTGAGATATTTCTATGTAATTATAAGAACACTAGAAATAGGCCCGATGCTATCGCATCGGGAGTGCGGTGAAATGTACAGGTGCCGTAGAAATAGCCGCTGAATAGTACAGTCCTCTCTCCAGAAAGTACGCAGTTGTTGCAGGATTTATATGGTGTATACGGTGGCTCAGTGGTTGGCACTGTGAGCGGGGGGACAGCGGGCAGAGCAAAAGTGCAGAGAGCAGGGGAGAGTGGAGAAGAGCAGGGGTGAGCGGGGCACAGCCACAGTAGAGCAAGGGGACAATGGAGCAGAGCAGGGGTGAGTGGAGCAGGGGGAGGCAGCTGAGCAGAGTGAGGAAGAGCAGGGGGAGCGGAAGGACAGCGAAGCAGAGCGGGGGAGAGAGGGCAAAGCGTGGGCAGAGAGTGGGCATGGAGCATGCTGGGGGTGGTGGAGCAGAGAGGGGGGCAGTGGAGCAGAGAGGGAAAAGGGCAGTGGAGCATTGTGGGGGGGGGGCAGTGGAGCAGGAGGGGTGCAGTGGAGCCAGTACAGCAGAGTGGGGGAAGTGGAGCAGAACAGAGGCAGTGGAGCATTGTGGGGGGCAGTGGAGCAGGGCAGGGGCAGTGGCAGGAGGGCAGTGGAGCAGAGGAGGGGGCAGTGGAGCAGAACAGAGCAGAGATGGGGGGGCAGTGGAGCAGAGGAGGGAGCAGAGGCAGGGGGGAGTGGAGCAGAGAGAGGGGCGTGGAGCAGAGAGGGGGGCGTGGACAGAGCAGGAGAGAGGGGGCAGGGTGGAGCAGAGAGAGGGGGCAGTGGAGCAGAGAGAGAGGGGTGGAGCAGAGAGAGGGCGTGAGCAGAGAGAGGGGCAGTGGAGCAGAGAGAGGGGGCAGTGGAGCAGAGAGAGGGGGCAGTGGAGCAGAGAGAGGGGGCAGTGGAGCAGAGAGAGGGGGCAGTGGAGCAGAGAGAGGGGGCAGTGGAGCAGAGAGAGGGGGCAGTGGAGCAGAGAGAGGGGGCAGTGGAGCAGAGAGAGGGGCAGTGGAGCAGAGAGGGGGCAGTGGAGCAGAGAGGGAGGGGCAGTGGAGCAAGAGGGGAGGGAGGAGCAGGGAGGGAGGGGGCAGAGAGGGCAGGGCAAGGGGCTGGAGCAGAGAGGGGTGGCATTGGAGCAGAGGGGGGCCAGTACAGGAGAGTGGGGTGAAGTGGAGCAGAACAAAGGCAGTGGAGCATTGTGGGGTGGCAGTGGAGCAGGGCAGGGGGCAGTGGAGCAGAGGAAGGGGGCAGTGGAGCAGAGCAGGGAAACAGTGAAGCAGAGAGTTGGGGCAGAGGGGGGGACGATGGGGTATTGTGGGGGGGGGCGTGGAGCAGAGAGGGGGCAGCGCAGCATTGTGGGGGGAGGCAGTGGAGCATTCTGGGGTGGCAGTGGAGCAGAGAGGGGGCAATGGGACATTGTGGGGGGGGGGGGGCAATGGAGCAGAGGGGGCAGGCAGTGCAGCATTGTGGGGGAGCAGAGGAAGGGTGCAGTGGAGCAGAGTGAGGGGGGCAAAGTGGGAGGAGAGCAGTGGATACTGGGGGAGAGCAGGGGGAGCTGCTGTCTATACCTGTTCTGTGATTGCGCCACATCTAAGATGGTGTACGGAAAGTCTCGCAAGACTTCCAGAATGCCATCTTGGATGTGGCGCGATCCAACATGGCGGCCGGGAAGTATTGCGAGACTTTCCGGCCGCCATCTTTGATCTCGCAAGATCCAACATGGCGTCGCGGAGAAGATGGGATGTCGGCGGTGGCGTGCAGGAGACGATCGGATGTCGGCGGTGTGTTAGCGGACGGGTGTCGGTGAGTATAGATGTCGGCGTGAGAGTGCATGGGGGTATGAGTGTGAGACTGTAAAGAGAGGGAGGGGGTATATGAAGAGGCCGGGGGATCGCGTGAGCGTGGAGGTGCAGGATGCAGAAAGAGAGGGGGGGGGGGGGGGTGGTGAGGAGTGTGATGGTGTGTCAGTGGAGAGTGTGGGGCAGAGCAGAGGCTTCTGATGGCGGTAGTGGGTCTTTGAAAGCCCCGCTGCCACCAAAGGTCGGCCATCTTGGGTCACCCACGATGGGTGTACAGCCAGCTTCTGTCACGAATGTGACGTAGCAATACAGTTACATAGTGACGGAAGTTGGCTTAGGGCTTTTATTATAATAGATTTGATCATTTGCTCAGCAGATACACACATTACATGTCTGCAGGAAAACCAACCTTCATATAATAGAAATCTTACAGACTGCAGCACAAAACACCTCCCCCCTCCCAGCCCAGAGCACAGAGGGGAGGAAGTGAACACAAGCCTGGATGGGTGTGGATATTTAAATAACACTTACACAGCAGCTGGATTATTCAGTTGGAAATATAATGGAGAGGACTAATAATGGAGAGGACTAATGAACCAGCTCCTTGCAAGGTATGAAGATGCTGATAACATGGAAACTACAAAGTGCACAATAATGGTTTTACATAGTTTTAAAAGGGCTGCCCAGGCCCTATTCAATGGTATTATTAGTATCACACTGAAAAATGACCTGACTGTGTCCTTTTAATGCAAAAGAGCTCAATTTTTGTCTCATCTGACCTCAGCACCTTCTCCTAACCACTCTCAGAATCACCAAGGTGTTCATTGGCGACCTTCAGACAGGCCTGGCACATGCGTTTTCTTATGCAGTGGGACTTTGCGGGCACAAAAGGATTTTAACCCTGCTGTTCTGTTCGGATTTACTATACACTTCTAATGTTCCAGTCATTTTTCACCGGACCTATTAAAGACTTGATTTTTAGCTAATTTAAGTATTTTACTTGAATAACTGTTGCATTATTATACTGTATGAAAACATGGTTGTTCATAATCAAATGAAAAATGAAATCAAAAACTTCAAATTCTTTTCAGTCAAAAATGATTGCAGGGTTAATCCATTACGGTGTAATGTGTTACCAATGGTTTTCTTGGCGACAGTGGTCCAAGCTACCTTGAGATCATTAACAAGTTCCACCTGTGTAGTTTTAGGCTGATCTCTCACCTTCCTCATGATCCTAGATACCTCACGACGTGAGATTTTGCATGGAGCCCCAGATGGATGTCGATTGACATTCATTTTGTATTTCCTCCATTCTCTTACTATTGCACCAACACTTGTCTCCTTCTCACCCAGCATTTTACTTATGGTTTTGTAGCCCATTCCAGCTTTGTGCAGGTCTAGGGTCTTTTCCCTGACATCTTTAGAAAGCTCTTTAGTCTTGCCCATGTTGTAGATCAATGAGCATAATTCGAAAAATTTACAAACTCTTGATTTGGAGATAGAAGAGATGTCTAAAACCTTGAAATCAGGAATGTCAAGGGAGTCATTGGAGATCTATATGAAGGAGATAGATAAAGAAATGGAAAAATGGGAACATGATATCAGTACCAGCAAGATGAAGAAATTTAAGAGGGATGTAGGTGATTATGAGCATAATAAGATTTTCCGGTGGCAATTGAATAAGACACCTAAAAATCCGGTGACTCCTTCTGACTCTCGAAGGGATTCTCAGTCATCATCGTCCTCTCATGCCGAAAGTGTGAACCAGGATGGTCAGGAAGGTGAACAAAAGGATCGGGCACATGGTAAATCTAAAGTGAGACCCTCACCAGACAAGGAAAATAGCAATAACAAAAAAGCCAACAAGGAACAGAAGCAGGTGATTAACTTGTCTAAGCATGATTTGTCTATTGCCCAAATTAATGTTCTGAGTAAGGGTCTGACTTTCTCTCCATCTCGTTCCCTAGATCCTTTCTTGACCATCAAGGATGTCCACTTATTTGCCAGGAAGGTCATTCTAAAAAAGTTGCATTATAAGTCTGAACACGATTTAAATACAGAGACAGAAAGAGAAACCTTGAGAGCCTTGGAAGCCCTGGTGGAGGAAAATACAAGCTCAGGATCTGGTGGTAAGTTCCCTAATCAGATATTCAAAAAGTCTAAAACCTTTCCTGCACTTAGTACATGCTCAAGTGTAGAGGTATTTACTAAAATGGTGTCGTCTGATATTGAGAGATTGGCGGAAAAGAAAGACTGGGGGCATAATTTGACCAGGGAGGAAAGACAGGCTCTCAAGGATCTACGTGGCTGGGATGATGTAGTGTACAAACCAGCTGATAAGGGGGGTAATGTGGTGGTGTGGCCTAAAGAGCTATATGTGAAACAGGCTATGAAGCTTCTCAATAACATCAACTGTTATAGGAAACTACCATATAACCCCCTTGAGCAGTTTAAGGCAACTTTGATGGAGATCCTGATAAAGGCATATGAGGAGAAGATCATCCCAAAAGAGATGATAAAAAAATTTAAGGATTTAAAACCGAGAATGCCAACATTCTACATCCTTCCGAAAATCCATAAGGACCTATCAGATCCCCCGGGGAGACCAATTGTCTCCGGGAATGATGGTCTTTGTGAGATTATCTGTCAGGTTATTGATGAATATTTAAAACCGTTAGCGTGTACCCTACCTTCCTTTATTAAAGATTCTACTGATGCCCTGAGACGCCTTGAAGACATACAACTATCTGAAACATCGGTATTTGTGACGGTGGACGTGGAGGCGTTATACACCTCAATAAGACATTGTGATGGTATAGCTGCAGCAAGGAGGTTCTTAAGTGGAAGTAACGTAGACCCACAAGTGGTTGAGCTGATCTTGGTCTTGCTTGAGTTTGCACTCACACACAACTGCTTCATCTTTGACGGCCAGGTGTTCCTGCAGCTTCAAGGCACCGCAATGGGGGCCTCCTGTGCGCCCTCGTACGCAAATTTGTTCTTGGGCGCATGGGAGAGTGAAATATTTACCAACAACCCCATTGCTGGTTGCGAGAAGATGCAGGGATGGATGCGTTTCATTGATGACGCTTTGTTTGTGTGGGAGGGGACTAGTAGTGAGCTGGAGAACCTCATGAGAAACCTGAATGAGAATGACAAGAATATCAAATTGACGTATCAGAGTGGTAGAAAGATCAACTATCTGGACATATCGATTGAAACAACTAGGGACGGGAAAGTGATGACGGATATATTCCGAAAAGAAACATCTACAAATTCAGTATTGAGGGCTGACTCATCGCATCTACCGTCGACCATTAGAGGTATTCCAATCGGCCAGTTTATACGGGCTAGGAGGATATGTTCTGATGAACATATCTTTGATCTACAGGCTAAGGACCTCAAACATAGATTTCAGGAAAGAGGATATGGCTGGAAAACTATAAAGAGAGGATACAACAGAGCTAAGAATCTCCACAGGGTGGATCTCCTGAATAATACCGGGAAGAAAGGGAAAGAAAGAGAAAAAGAACAAGGAGGCCACCCGAGACTGATTATCTCATATAATAAACAGTGGAGGGATCTAATTCAAATAATTGACAAGCACTGGGATATCCTGACTAATGATCCGGTTTTGAAATGCTGTATCTCTGAGAAGCCATTGATTACTGCTAGACGGTCACAAAACCTGAGGGATATACTAGTCCGTAGCCACTTTGTGCGTGAAAAGGTCAAAAAGGCCCAGTGGTTAGATGTGAGAGGTTGTTTCCCCTGCCTAAATTGTGTGACGTGCCCTAACATTAAGAAAAGCAAGAACTTTCACAATAGTGATCACACCAGGGTATATGACATCAGACACCACATTACGTGTGGAACTAAGGGAGTCATATACATGGTAGAGTGCCCTTGTGGGAAGATTTATATAGGGATGACCACAAGAGAACTTCGTGTGCGCATTAGAGAACATGTCTTGGATATTGAGAAGGGAGCAGCCGCAGAGGACCCGTCAGTATTGAAGACAATACCGAGACATTTCTACCTAAAGCATCGGAGTAATTCTAGTCTGCTCAAGGCAGTAGGAATAGATAGGATTAATATGGGCCAGAGAGGAGGAAATATGGGAAAATTGCTTGGACAAATAGAAAGCAAGTGGATTTATAGACTGAACAGTGTAACACCGCATGGTCTGAATGAAAATTTCGGCTTTGGGGCTTTTTTGTGATTTACAGTGTATATGATGTAATTGTTTCCTATTTTTGCTATTTGACACATCTGTATAAGGATGCGGTCTTTGATTGATTCCGTGTTTTTAACTTGATTTTAACGATGAATTTTTATTCTTCTAGCATATTTACATCGTTACCATATAGAATTTGATCTGGTTTTTGTCCCTATCCTGATGATGAAGCCAAATCCTGGTGTTGGGAAGAATAGGAGATGGGAGGAGTTTGCAAGAAGGACGGATGATAAGATGCAGCACATATTCTCATCTTTTTGCACTATGAGCAAGCACTTTGATGTTATTATTTATAATGTATAAGCTCTGAGCAGTATATGTTTGATGAAGCTTAGTGACACAATTTAAAAATGGTTATAATAATTCTAATATAATATATATATTTTTCATTATTATTATTATTATTTTTTTATTTTGATTATTATTTATTATTTTTTATTATATTTTTTCATATATGTCATAATTCAGCACTGTGCACTTTAATCGGATACATGATATATACAAAACAATGAGCTATGTTAAATCACTTTATTATAATATTTAATTATAATGTTCACCAATAGATTAGTGGGAAATAAGTCTATGCATACTGATACATTCGTGATAGATTGCAATCATCCTCGTATACTATTTTGTCCCCACGGGCTTGCCTGTTACCTCCCTCTCCCTGCTGTGTTGCCGAAGTCATCTGCACTGGACTCTGGCCCCGCCTACTCCCGGCGCGTCACCGACGGGCGCCAGGTGACGCGCAATACGTGCGTCGCCGGCGCTTGCGGTCCAAGCGCCGGAAGCTGCCGGGAGCACATGATCAGAGGCGGTCACATGACCAGAAGCACAATGGACGGCATGGAGGGGCGGTACCGTAGCACACACCGGCAGCACATCAGACAATAAGGGCACTATTTAAGTCCGCTTGACACGCTTGTAACTGGCATACTGACCCCCTGAGGAAGTCTATTTGACGAAACGGCGTCGGGGTAGCCGGGAGCTCTGCACATACAGGTCTGTACCATCATACCTAGGGTCTCAGTTGAACCCCATGTGTTGTCATGTCTGAATCTAACCCATAAAGGGCTGAGGTGAACTGTGGATGGTGGGAGATAAGCAATGCACTAAGGTAGGATAAGTGGATATTTAGTGCTAATATATCTGAGTAGCACAAACCATAACCTCCCATATACTACTAAGAGGGGATTGTAGGTGTAGTGCACTGCCTGTTTCTAAGATATCCATCTACTGTAAGACACAGCCATCATATTGGATCTATGGATTTAGTATGGCATAACTATTTTGTGGGTCGGTTGTGACTCCTGGATAATCCTGTATAGTGTACCTTCTAGTGCCATGAGGTACTGAATATTATTATTGTAACCTCCTAAAATTTCCAGACTTGATTGTAGTATATGTTTTCATTGTGAGTCCATATTGTATTTCTCTATTTAATGTAATGAATTTCTATTGTATTGCTTTTAAAGAAAGCTCTTTAATAAAAAGGTGAATTTTAAAGTTATTCCATAGTCCCTTAGGGGTCTTTTTTGATATATTTAGTAATCAGGAATACACTTCCATGGTGCAGATTTCTGAGTTGCCATGTTGTAGAGGTCAGAATCTGACTGACTGTGTAGACAGGAGTATTTTATACAGGTGACAATTTAAGACAGCTGTCTTTAATGCAGGTAATGAGTTGATTAGATGTGTCTACAGCTACGTTCACATGTAGCGTATTCACTGCGTCTTACTGCGTTTACGCAGCGCTATTTTGCGCTTGCGTAAATGCAGTGAAACACAATTATGGATATGCATCCCAGGAAAGGCTATGGCTTTTGCTGAAATGAGTTAACACGTTGCGTATTTTTGCATGCGCGCTTTCACTGCAAAGCGCGTGCGCAAAAAGAATGTCCAAGTCAATTCTTTGCACTTTTTTCAGTGCGCTTTTCCCACAGGCCACATGATAAAATGGGGTTGGGAATAGCGCTCCGGGAAATGCGCACTGTGTGAATGCAGTTGCGCTTTTTTTTGCGCAAAACACGCACGAAAAAGCACCACTGCAGAAAAACGAGGTAAATGTGCCATGTGTGAATGGGCTGTTGGAGCCAGAACTCTTAATGGTTGAAAGGGGATCAAATACTTAATTATCTCTACAAAATGCAAATACATTTATATAATTTAGACAATGTGATTTTCTGTATTTTATTTTTGATATTCTCTCACTGTCAAAAGTGACCTACGCTTAAAATAATAGACTGTTCATGTTTTTGTCAGTGGGTAACCTTACCATTTTCAGAGACCCATAACGTTTCCATTATATTGGTCAAGCTAGCCATGTGAGGGCTTACCGTATATACTCGTGTATAAGCCGACCCGTGTATAAGCCGACCCCCCTACTTTTGCCCCCAAAACCTTGGAAAACCTATTGACTCGTGTATAAGCCGAGGGTGGACTCCAGCACAGGTATACAGCCCCCAGCAGTGTGGTATACAGGCCCCCAATGGTAGTATACAGCAGCCTCCCCAGTGGTAGTATACAGCAGCAGCCCCAGTGGTATATACAGCAGCAGCTCCAGTAGTTAGTATACAGCAGCCCCAGAGGTATATACAGCCCCAGTGGTAGTATACAGCAGCCCCAGAGGTAGTATACAGCAGCCCCAGAGGTAGTATACAGCAGCCCCAGAGGTAGTATACAGCAGCCCCAGAGGTAGTATACAGCAGCCCCAAAGGTATATACAGCAGCCCCAGTGGTAGTATACAGCAGCCCCAGAGGTAGTATACAGCCCCAGTGGTAGTATACAGCAGCCCCAGAGGTAGTATACAGCCCCAGTGGTAGTATACAGCAGCCCCAGAGGTATATACAGCCCCAGTGGTAGTATACAGCAGCCCCACAGGTATATACAGCCCCAGTGGTAGTATACAGCAGCCCCAGAGGTATATACAGCCCCAGTGGTAGTATACAGCAGCCCCAGAGGTATATACAGCCCCAGTGTAGTATACAGCAGCCCCAGAGGTATATACAGCCCCAGTGTAGTATACAGCAGCCCCACAGGTATATACAGCCCCAGTGGTAGTATACAGCAGCCCCAGAGGTATATACAGCCCCAGTGGTAGTATACAGCAGCCCCAGAGGTATATACAGCCCCAGTGGTAGTATACAGCAGCCCCACAGGTATATACAGCCCCAGTGGTAGTATACAGCAGCCCCAGATGTATATACAGCCCCAGTGGTAGTATACAGCAGCCCCAGAGGTATATACAGCCCCAGTGGTAGTATACAGCAGCCCCACAGGTATATACATCCCCAGTAGTTAGTATACAGCAGCCCCAGAGGTATATACAGCCCCAGTGGTAGTATACAGCAGCCCCAGAGGTATATACAGCCCCAGTGGTAGTATACAGCAGCCCCAGAGGTATATACAGCCCCAGTGTAGTATACAGCAGCCCCAGAGGTATATACAGCCCCAGTGGTAGTATACAGCAGCCCCAGAGATATATACAGCCCCAGTGTAGTATACAGCAGCCCCACAGGTATATACAGCCCCAGTGTAGTATACAGCAGCCCCACAGGTATATACAGCAGCCCCAGAGGTATATACAGCCCCAGTGGTAGTATACAGCAGCCCCACAGGTATATACAGCCCCAGTGGTAGTATACAGCAGCCCCACAGGTATATACAGCCCAGTGGTAGTATACAGCAGCCCCAGAGGTATATACAGCCCCAGTGTAGTATACAGCAGCCCCACAGGTATATACAGCCCCAGTGGTTGTATACAGCAGCCCCAGAGGTATATACAGCCCCAGTGTAGTATCCAGCAGCCCCAGTGGTAGTACACAGCCCCCCCTCCTTAATATGCGTCCCCCAGTAGTAATAAACAGCCCCCCCCTCCTTAATATGCGTCCCCCAGTAGTAATAAACAGCCCCCCCCTCCTTATCATGTCCCCCCGGCTGCGGCAGCTGTGAAAATAACAAGCAGTTTATACATCACCTTCCGACGCAGCTCTCCGCTCCTCCGGTCCTCAGCATCTCCGCTCGCCGGCTTCTTCCTTGATGTGCCGGCTTGTGACCGCGCGCAGGAAATGACGTCATCTCCTGCGCCCGGTCACATGACACCGGCACAACAAGGAAGAAGAAGCCGGCGAGCGGAGATGCTGAGGACCGGAGGAGCGGAGAGCTGCGTCGGAAGGTGATGTATAAACTGTTTGTTGTTTTCACAGCTGCCGCAGCCGGGGGGGGCATGATAAGGAGGGAGGGGCTGTTTATTACTACTGGGGGACGCATATTAAGGAGAGGGGGCTGTGTAGTGCAATATGCACGGCATCCCCCCGCTGCTGATGGACGGGAAGATGCCGTGCATATTCATTGCACTAATGAGGCGGCCCCACGTGACCGCCTGCGGTCACCGCGGCCCCCTCCTGCTTCCTCCAGCCCCCGGTCACAGCTCCCCCCCCACAGCATACCGTATTGACCCGTGTATAAGCCGAGGGGGGGACTTTTCAGCCCAATTTTTGGGCTGAAAAACTCGGCTTATACACGAGTATATACGGTATTTATTTTTTGGGGGAGAGAATGTTTATTTATACCATTTTGGGATAGGTTTGACATTTTGCTTTAATTGTTTTCTGTTTACAAATCAAGTTACTTTTATTAAAATATTTTGATAGATTGGACTTTTCTGAATATGTTGATACACCTGTATTTTTTTATCATCTTTACTTTAAATAGGGTAAAAAGGAGGGTGATTTCAACTTATGTTTGTTTTTCATAGTTTTAACATTTTCACTGCATTTATGAGTTCCCTTGGGGACTTGAACTTGTGATTGTCTGATCACTTGTGCTGTATACAATACTGTAGTATTGCTGTATATAGCAATTATTCATATAGAAAAAATCACAGTACCACAGTCTCCTTTCAAGCCACAGGCAGGTTTTCAAGAGAGCTCCATAATGATAAGAAAAAGGGTCTTTACCTGACCGTCAACCATCATAGCAACCCATCAGAACCCTGTGATCACATTGCGGATAGTATGATGCACCCCTATGGTGGTGGTGCGCTGTTAATGCCACTGTCAAGCGTTTGACAACAACATTTAACAGGTTGACAATCTCAGGTGGAACTAGAATCCACCTGAGGTTGTTAGAGGCAGGTCCTATACCTGCCATGTATGGAGCAAGATCACCCTGTGGACCCACTCCATACACCTGCTAGCGACTTGTGCCATACATGTACGGCAAATATGGGTAGGAGGTTAATGTCAACAGCTTTGGAATTTGAAAATTGTTCATGAGGTCAAGAGAAATAACATTCATAATGGAAACCGTATGTCATCTTCCTGATTAAAAGTATTTTTAACTAAACAGCCGGATAAGGCATGTGTAAACAAATCTAAATAGTCATTCTACCTGTGAAATCCCTGGTGGAACAACGTTCTGGCCTTCAATGTTTTGAGCACTAGGCATTTGCTGAGCCGTGAAAGGGAATCTGGGGAGAAAAAGAAAAAAAAAATGTTAAGTTTAAATTTACAGCATCACATAAATAGAACCTTAAAGAGGACCTGTCACCCCCCTGGTGCTTTCCAAACTGAAAGCACCACTGAATGCAGCGCATCTGCTGTATTCAGGGAAGGGGTCTCCCATGTCTCTAGCTCCAGATTATGCTGTATGCAAACAGCAGGGCGACCCCGATGCTGATATCACAGGAAGGGGGCAGCACAGAGAGGCAGGGGACGGGGAGAACCATAATCAGTAAGTCCCTCCGGACTCGTTATCTCTAAACTTTATAAAGTGTTTTTCACAGGTTACAGGTGGGCTAGAGACATGGGAGACCCCTTCCCTGAATGCAGCATACACGCTGCATTCAGTGCTGCTTTCAGTTAGCATAGCAACAGGGGGGTGACAGGTCCTCTTTAAAGAGAAAATCAGGATTGGCAGGTTAACCTCATCACGACCAATGACGTAAATTTATGTCACAGGTCACCTCCATCCCTTTGATGAGAGCTCACGTTGTGAGCCCACATCATCGCCTGCACATCTCAGCTAACAGCGCTAATCGGATCAGCGATCGGATCTCTGTTAACCCTTTGGATTGCGCTGTCATTCATTGACCGTGCAATCCATAACCCTGTGGCAGGGATCACGCTGTTCCCTGTCATAATTGGAGGTCCCATGAAGCAATCATGGGACCTCAGCTGTCACCTGAAGAGCCTGAAGCCCTGTTTTGACCCCGCAAGCTCTCTGGGATCACTTCCTGTGGATGGTTGGCAAGTGCCAGCCATCCACAGACAGTGATCATTTGTGCGAAGTACATAACACAAGCGATTGGACTGTACAGTGCTGAGGCCCTCTGGTGGCCAGTGTAAAATAAAGATAAAAAAAAAAATGTTTTAAAAAATATGAAAAAAGCCCACACAACTTCAAACCTCCCCTCATTTGCCCCATTCGAAATAAAACTATTAAAAAAAATACACATATTTGTTATCGCTGCGTTCAAACATGCCCAATCTATCAAAATATAAAATAAAGTAATCATATCTTTAACTGTGCAACGAAAAAAAAGGCCAAACGCCAAAATTATGTTTTTTTGGTTGCCACAACATTGCAATAAAGTGTAATAACGGGTGATCAAATAAGAGCATGTATCCAAAAATCGTATCATGAGAAACATTAGCTCAAGTCGCAAAAAATAAGCCATCACACAGCCCCAGATCCCGAAAAACGAGACCACAATGGGTTGCGGAAAGGGGCGCCAAGAGCACAATTTTTTTCTTTAAAAATGTCTGATTTATTTTTCACCACTTAGATAACTGCAAAAGTAACATGTTTGGTATCTACAAACTCGTACAGACCTGAGGCATCATACAAACATGTCAGTTTTACCATATATTGAACATGCTGAACAGAAAACCCAAAAAGCAAATGTGTAATTGCACTTCTTTGCAATTTCACCGCACTTGGAATTTGTTCCCATTTTCCTGTACCCTATATGGTAAAATAAATTATTTAATCTGAAAGTACAACTGGTCCTGCAAAGAACAAGCCCTCATCTAATATATAAAGCTGAATGTGTGTATGTATGTCAGGGATTGGCATCTACACTGTCGCAACTACAGCCACAAAATTTTGCACAGTCACACGTCTAGACCCCGAGAGCGTCATAGGTTATGTTGTGAGGCGAATTTCAACCCCGCGCGTTCCAATTCACCAAACAATTTTGGCCCTATCTACATAATGGAGAGAAAGTGACAGTTAGCAGTTGACAGCTGTGAATGAGAGGGGCTTAATGACAGCACCAAAGATAACCGCATATACCAGCTATAGTATAAGGTGGGCCTGACATGGTATATTCACCACGCGATGGGGACATGTATACACACACTGCACAAGAGTAACAGCTAGGTGGCCCCGACAATTTGATACTCACCACGCACCCGAACAGACACAACAACCACTCACACCACAAGAACACACACACACAGAGACACACACAACAAAGACAACCCCCACAGGACACACACAATACCCACACTAGTAGGGACACACATACCCACCTATAGGGAAACATGCATCACCCAAGGCAACAAAGGGGACACCACAAACAGCCCACAGACCACCAGGGAACACAAACACACACCACACCCACCAGGAGCACACCACCCACGGAGACACACACACACACCCACCCACCCAGGGAACACACACAACCCCCCCACCCAGGGAGACACACAACCACAAACCCACACCACCCAGGGAGACACACACACAAACCCCACACACCCCAGGGAGACACACACACCAACCCAGGGGACACACACACCACACACACCCCAGGGAGACACACACACCCACCACACCCAGGGAGACACACACACACCCACACACACCCCAGGGAGACCACCACACCCCACCACCCAGGAGACACACCACACCCCACACACCCCAGGGAGACACACACACACCCCACACACCCCAGGGAGACACACACACACCCCCACACACCCCAGGGAGACACACACACACCCCACACACCCAGGGAGACACACACACACACCCACACACCCCAGGGAGACACACACACACACCACACACACCCCAGGGAGACACACACACACCACCACACACACCCAGGGAGACACACACACACCCCCACACACCCCAGGGAGACACACACACACCCCACACACCCAGGGAGACACACAACCCACACCCAGGGAGACACACACACACCCCCACACACCCAGGGAGACACACACACACCAACCCACACACACCCCACACACCCCAGGGAGACACACACACACCCCACACACCCCAGGGAGACACCCACACCCCACACACCCCAGGGAGACACCACACACCCCCACACACCCCCAGGGAGACACACCCCACACACCACCACACACACCCCAGGGAGACACACACCACAACCCCAACACACACCACCCCAGGGAGACACACCACACCCCACACACCCCAGGGAGACACACACACACACCCAGGGAGACACACACACACACCCCCAGGGAGACACCACCACACACCCCACCCCCAGGGAGACCCCACACAACACACACACCCCACAGGGAGACACACACACACCACCCCAGGGAGACACACACACACCCCACCCAGGAGACACACACACACCCCAGGGAGACACACACAACCCACCCCAGGGAGACACACACACACACCCCCAGGGAGACACACACACACCCCAGGGAGACACACACAACCCCGGACACACCCACCCAGGGAGACACACACACACCCACCCCAGGGAGACACACACCCACCCCAGGGAGACACACCCCCCACCCCCCAGGGAGACACACACACCACCCCAGGGAGACACACACACACCCACCCCAGGGAGACACACACACACACCCAGGGAGACACACACACACACCCCAGGGAGACACCACACACACCCAGGGAGACACACCACACACCCCAGGGAGACACACACACACACACACCCCAGGGAGAACACACACACACACCCCAGGGAGACACACACACACACCCCAGGGAGACAACACACACACCCCCCAGGGAGACACACACACACACCCCCAGGGAGACACACACACACACCCCCAGGAGACACACACACACCCCCAGGGAGACACACACACACACCCCAGGGAGACACACACACACACACCCAGGGAGACACACACACACACCCAGGGGACCACACAACACCCAGGGAGACACACACACACACCCCAGGGAGACACACACACACACACCCCAGGGAGACACACACACACACACACCCAGGAGACACACACACACACACACCCCCAGGAGACACACACCACACCCCAGGGAGACACACCACACACCCAGGGAACACACACACACACACCCCAGGGAGACACACACACACCAGAGACACACACACACCCCAGGAAGACACACACACACACACCCCAGGAAGACACACACACACCCCCAGGGAGACACACACACACCCCAGGGAGACACACACACACACACCCCAGGGAGACACACACACACACACACACCCCAGGGAGACACACAACCCAACACACAACACCCAGGGAGACACAACACACACACCAGGGACACCCACAACCCCAGGGAGAACACACACACACACACACCCCAGGGAGACACACACACACACACACCCCAGGAAGACACACACACATACACCCCAGGAAGACACACACACACACCCCCAGGAAGACACACACACACACCCAGGAAGACACACACACACACACACACCCCAGGAAGACACACACACACACCCCAGGGAGACACACACACACACCCAGGGAGACACACACACACACCCCAGGGAGACACACACACACACCCAGGGAGACACACACCAGGAGACACACACACCCCAGGGAGACACACACACACCCCAGGGAGACACACACACGCCCCAGGGAGACACACACACACCCCAGGGAGACACACACACACACCCCAGGGAGACACACACACACACCCCAGGGAGACACAGGGGTGAAGGGATTAAAGGGAACCTGTTCTTGTTTTTTTTGTTATTAAACCACCCCAACGTTAATTAGATCATGTACTGTGCATTTGTAAGCGGTTTTATTTTATAAATTGTTGCATTTATCCCAAAAAAGCACTTTACATACATAGATGTTTTCATTAGCTACCTGCCCAACAGTCATGCAGGCGGTTAGACATATCAATCAACTGCAGACATGCCGAAAATAATCTACAAGGACCTGTGTTATGTCACAACTATGTGACTATAAAGGGTGGAGCTAAGTCTACATTGTCCTTCAAGCAAGGCCTGCTTAGCTCCGCCCATTATGATCACATGGTCATGACCTCACACGAGTCCTTCTAGAGAGCATTAGATGAATATTGGCTTGTTTGCAGCTGTTTGACAAGCCTGCTAACCGCTTGGATAACTGACTGGGCAGGTAGCTAATGAAAACATGCAAGTATTTAAAGTGAACCTGTCACCTAGTTAAATCACTCCAGGCTATCACTACCTGTCCCTGCACCTTCCTATTACTATTCTGACTATCCCCCTCTCTCCTATGTGTGGTGTGAATGTGTTTTAAAAACTTGTTTTTACTTACTGCCTCCTATGATAATGAAGCGGAGGCTACAGTTACTAGCCCATCTGGGTGTTCTCTATAGCTCCCTTTTGCCGCCTCCAAGAGACTTTATCACGCCCCGATGGGCATGATATTGTAATTACAATGTGCACCCCCAGCCTGCCTCAGAGCCCTCTGTGCAGTTCAGGGTACGATGCCGAACGCGTCATTTCCAGTACTGCGCAGTCGATACACCTAGATGAGTACACAGATGAGCTGACGTACGCCACAGAACATGTGCAATGCGCATTATCATGTTGGGCGATACAGTAACAAAAATGAGCGTTCGGCGTCATACCCGGAAATGCACAGGGGGCTCCGAGGTCGGTTGAGGGCGCTCTTTGAAGTTACAATTTCACGCCCATCGGGGCATGATAAAGACTCTTGGAGGTGGCAAAAGGGAGCTAAAAAGGACTCTCAGGGGGGCTAGTAATGTCAGCCCCCGCTTCATTATCATAGAAGGCAGCAAGTAAGAAAAAGCTTTTCATTCACAGCACACATTTAGGAGAGAGAGGGATTCTTAGAATAGTAATAGGAAGGTGCAAGGACAGATAGTGATAGCCAGGGGTGATTTAACTGGGAGACAGGTTCACTTTAAAGTGCTTTTTTGGGATCAATACAAAAATTAAAATAAAAAAACATTACTAATGCATAGTACATGATCTAAGTAACACTGGGGGAGGTTTAATAAAAAAAAGGACATGACAGGTTCCCTTTAAAATAAAGGCATAACTGATCAGGAAGAAGGGGGTGGCCAGGATTCGTTTTGACACGCTTCAAAGACCTAAAGATTAGGGGAGATTGGCTGCTCCTAACCCATGGATATATTTTCTGGCACCTTAGATCCAACAGTTTAAATTGGTACAGGGCAAACTGGATAAATTGCTTCGCAAATTTACTGATAACTTGCCGATTATCCCGTTTCTGGAAGTTGAACCGTTGTGTAGGGATGGCCGAACACAGCTGCCAACATTTGTACTTATGAGGAAAGTGTGGCACAAGATTAAAGGGCTGCTGGGAGTTGCAGGACATACTCCGTTTACTCCTCTGTGGCATAATCCGGACGTCCCAGAAATTCATGAATTGGAGGGTTTTGGCATATGGAGGGGGCTGGCAATCTCTTATGTGGCACAATTATTGGAGAGCAGCACATTTAAATCTTTTCAGCAGCTGAAGGATGAATTTTCTATTCAACAAACTACCTTTTACTTCTATCTCCAGTTGAGGCATGCATGGTCAGTGCAGCCATGGCACCTACAGAGTAAAATTCAACATCATTTACTATTCAACACACTTTTATGTCATAGTGGGGGAAAAGTAGTGATTTCTAGGCATTATGGAATATTAATGCAACAATTCCAATTGGATAGGCCTGTAGTGGTTAAGGATAGATGGGAGCGGAACATTCGAACTATTGATTCTGAACAATGGGGAGACATTGTGGAGAGTATCCCTCTTCTGTCCACTTTTGAGGCCCAGAGACTTGCATAGAGTATACAGAACTCCTAAATTCTTACAACACATTGGTGTAAGAGGGAATAGTGTATGTCCGAAATGTGGGCCAGATCTTATTCATATGTTTTGGACCTGCAGGCATGTTATATTATTTTAGGCCGAATGCGTAAGGTACATCAATACAGTATTTGAATTTGATCTTCCACTGCAACCTATTGTATGCATGTTGGGCCATATGAGTATGAGTGGGTGTGATAAAGATGAAGAAGTAGCACTAAAACAAACCTCTTATCAGGTCAGGAAAATTATAGCTGCACACTGGCTGGATTCCTCGTCTCTTAGAATCCAGGAGTTTTTGGATAAGATGTGTCTTCTGATTAGGTTGGAAGGAGGGTATAGAAAACACAAGGCCCTGCGTAAATTCGATAAAATGTGGGGAAAATTGAATGTATATCAAGGATATCAAATTATGGCTATCCTAAATGCTATGCGTCCTTAAGCCGGCGTCACACGTGTTAATATGGCCTGCAATGTCAGAAGCGATGCGCGGATGCGTGCTCGCTTCCAACATCGCAGGCCAGCTGTCACACTGCAAGATGTTGCCGGTGATGCCGCAGCGATGTGGCCGGAGCCATCGCTTGCTACGCTGGGATCAACCCAGCGAGCAATCCGCAGCAATGCTGCAGTATAGGCTGGATCGCCGCCAACATCGCTATTGCGGTGTCAGATGGCGCAATCCAGCCTAATCGCTAGTTGCAGATTGACAGGTTTACGATCATCCTCGTAAACCTGTCAACCTGCGACCAGCGATATATACGTATACAGCACGACGCATTTGTGGTATCGCTAGCGACGTCACTAGACTCCTATTTTACTACCTGTAAGTTAAAGGGTTAACTACTTGCACTTAAAACCTGTGGTGTAGCTATACTTACAAGGGGTTAATTAAGGGTGGGGGTGCATAATTAAGGGTTTATAAGAAGCAGCTGGTTGGGGCTTCCAGTCCTTTGGAAGTGCACTGAGATACAGGCTGATTTGCTGCTAAGGGAAAAAAAGAAGAAAAAAAAACCTCTTTATATCTGATTCTCTAGCGAGTGTGACCGCGAGCTTTGTGTGACAGAGCAAGTGCGACAGAAGTAAGTGTGTGACTTGTGATTCAGTGACTTTGGATTAAGGGAGTTTGGAAGGGAGGACTTACTGAATTGCTGGTTGTATTTTATTAATACTTTGCATTTCTTTTTACTTATCATTTCTGTCTGGTGCAATCCCCATTAGGAAATGAGCTCCATGATTGGCAATGCCATCCAGTGTACATCTTGCCACATGTATGCATTCCTTGACCAGCCGGCCGAGGGTGCATACTGCTGTGTGAGATGTGAGTACGTTGTGCATTTGGAAGCCCAGATACTGGATCTAAATGAACGACTGACAACGCTGAGATCCATAGACAATATGGAAAGGAGTCTGCTGCTCACTGAACAGCTGCTCAATGGGATAGATGTGGGGGAGGATGGTACTATGGAGCCTCTGGACCATGAGGTAGCTAGCTGGGTGACAGTTAGAAGGCGGGGTAGAGGGAAGGGTGCCAGGGAGGCTAGCCCTGATCTGGCACACCCCAATAAATTTGCTATGTTGGCAGATGAGGGGGGTGTGAGTTCAGGGATAGCACTGCTGCAGCAGGGCATGACCTCTGAAAGCCAGAGGAGTGTCTGCTCCAGTAAGGGGGAAAACAGGAGAGTAGGGCAGGCCAGACAGGTGCTGGTAGTGGGGGACTCAATTATTAGGGGAATAGATAGGGCAATCTGTCACAAAGACAGGGATCGTCGAACAGTGTGCTGCCTACCTGGCGCTCGAGTCCGGCACATCGCTGATCGGGTTGACAGATTACTGGGAGGGGCTGGTGAGGACCCAGCGGTCATAGTGCACATTGGCACAAATGACAAAGTTAGAGGTAGGTGGAAGGTCCTTAAAGATGATTTCAGGGAATTAGGCTGCAAGCTTAAGGCAAGGACCTCCAAGGTAGTATTCTCTGAAATACTGCCTGTACCACGTGCCACACCAGAGAGGCAACGGGAGATTAGGGAGATAAATAAGTGGCTCAGGAATTGGTGTAGGAAGGAGGGGTTTGGGTTCCTGGAGAACTGGGCCGACTTCTCTGTTGGCTACAGGTTCTATGCTAGGGACGGGCTGCACCTCAATGGGGAGGGTGCAGCTGTGCTGGGGGAGAAAATGGCTAGAAGGTTGGAGGAGTGTTTAAACTAGGGATTGGGGGGGAGGGTATTCATTGTATAGGAGGGGAAGATAGTGTAAACAGTAACCTGGGCACGAGTAATAAAATTGGGGGTGGCATGGGGGGTGGGGTTAGAACAGTCAATCTAGTAGGAAGGAATAGAGGTAAAGAGAGATGCATAAAGTCATGTTCACTAATGCCAGAAGCCTCACCAACAAAATGGAGGAATTAGAATTGATTTTGTTGGAAAATAATTATGACATGGTGGGGATTTCGGAGACTTGGCTGGACGAGAGCCATGACTGGGCTGTTAATTTACAGGGCTATTGTCTGTTCAGAAATGACCGTACAAATAGGCGAGGAGGAGGTGTATGTTTATACGTAAAATCATCCTTAAAACCCATCCTGCGTGATAATATAGGTGAATCTAATGGAAATGTAGAGTCTCTGTGGGTGGAGATAAGGGGAGGGGGAAAAAATAATAAATTACTGATAGGGGTTTGTTATAAGTCCCCAACAATAATGGAAGTGGAGGAGAATATCCTCATAAAGCAAATAGATGAAGCAGCGACTCAGGGAGAAGTCATTATTATGGGGGACTTCAACTACCCTGAAATACATTGGGGATCAGAAACCTGCAGTTCCAGCAAAGGTAATAAGTTTTTGAAAATTATAAGAGACAATTACCTTTCACAACTGGTTCAGGACCCAACAAGAAGGGGGGCACTGCTGGACCTAATATTAACCAACAGGCCAGACCGCATATCAAATATACGGGTTGGAGGTCACTTGGGTAATAGTGATCATAACTTAATAAGCTTTCAAGTATCCTTTACTAAGACGTGTAGTAGAGGGGCCACAAGGACACTAAACTTCAGGAAGGCAAATTTCCAACGGTTGAGAGATGATCTTAGTGCAATAAACTGGGACGATGTCCTGAGACATAAAAGTACACAACACAAATGGGAGATGTTTATTAGCATCCTGAATAGGACCTGTGCACAATATATACCCTATGGGAATAAGCATGCTAGAAATAGGAGGAAACCACTATGGCTAAATAAAGCGGTAAGAAGTGCAATATGTGACAAAAAGAAAGCATGTAGGGAATTAAAGCAAGTAGGTAGTGATGAAGCATTAAATAAATACAGAAAATTAAATAACATTTGTAAAAAGCAAATCAAGGCAGCAAAGATTGAGACAGAGAGACTCATTGCCAGAGAAAGTAAAAAGAATCCCAAAATATTTTTTAACTACATAAATAGTAAGAAACTAAAAAATGATGGTGTTGGCCCCTTTAAAAATAGTCTGGGTGAAATGGTGGATGAGGATGAGGAAAAAGCAAATATGCTAAATGACTTTTTTTCAACAGTATTTACACAAGAAAATCCCATGACAGACAATATGATCAGTGATAACAAAAATTCTCAATTAAACGTCACCTGCTTAACCAAGAGGAAGTACGGCATCGTCTAAAAATCACTAAAATTGACAAATCCCCGGGCCCAGATGGGATACACCCCAGAGTGCTGCAGGAATTAAGTACTGTCATAGATAGACCATTATTTTTAATATTTAAAGATTCCATAATAACAGGGTCTGTACCACAGGACTGGCGTATAGCAAATGTGGTGCCAATATTCAAAAAGGGGACAAAAACTGAACTTGGAAATTATAGGCCAGTAAGCTTAACCTCTACTGTGGGTAAAATCCTAGAGGGTTTTCTAAGAGATGCTATACTGGAGTATCTGAAGAAAAATAACCTCATGACCCATTATCAACATGGTTTTACGAGGGACCGTTCCTGTCAAACTAATCTAATAAGCTTCTATGAAGAAGTAAGTTCTGGACTGGACCAAGGAAATGCAGTGGATGTGGTGTATATGGACTTTTCAAAAGCTTTTGATACGGTGCCACACAAAAGGTTGATACATAAAATGAGGGCAATGGGGATAGGGAAATATGTGTAAGTGGGTTAAGAACTGGCTTAGTGATAGGAAACAAAGGGTGGTTATTAATGGAACACACTCAGAATGGGTCACAGTTAACAGTGGGGTACCACAGGGGTCAGTGTTGGGCCCGCTTCTATTTAATATATTTATTAATGACCTTGTAGGGGGCATACAGAGTAGAATCTCAATATTTGCAGATGACACTAAACTCTGCAGGGTAATCAATACAGAGGAGGACAATTTTATATTACAGGAGGATTTATGTAAACTAGAAGCTTGGGCTGCTAAATGGCAAATGCGCTTTAATGGGGATAAATGTAAAGTCATGCACTTGGGCAGAGGAAACAAAAGGTATAATTATGTGCTTAATTGTAAGACACTGGGCAAAACTGTCACTGAAAAAGACCTGGGTGTATGGGTAGATGACAAACTCACATTTAGTGGCCAGTGTCAGGCAGCTGCTGCAAAGGCAAATAAAATAATGGGATGTATTAAAAGAGGCATAGATGCTCATGAGGAGAACATAATTTTACCTCTATACAAGTCACTAGTGCGACCACACTTAGAATACTGTGTACAATTCTGGTCTCCGGTGTATAAGAAAGACATAGCTGAACTAGAGCGGGTCCAGAGAAGAGTGACAAAAGTTCATTAGAGGACTAAGGGGTCTGCAATACCAAGACAGGTTATTAAACTTGGGGTTATTTAGCTTGGAAAAACGAAGGCTTAGGGGTGATCTTATAATAATGTATAAATATATAAGGGGGCAGTACAGAGACCTTTCTAATGATCTCTTTACTCTTAGGCCTGAGACTGGGACAAGGGGGCATCCTCTACGTCTGGAGGGAAGAAGGTTTAATCATAATCACAACGCGGATTCTTTACTGTAAGAGCAGTGAGACTATGGAACTCTCTGCCACATGATGTTGTAATGAGTGAGTCACTACTAACATTTAAGAAGGGCCTGGATGCCTTTCTTGAAAACTATAATATTACCAGTTATATATACTAGATTCTTTGATAGGGCGTTGATCCAGGGAATTAGCCTGATTGCCGTATCTGGAGTCAGGAAGGAATTTTTTCCCCCAATGTGGAGATTAGTGTTGCCACACGGGTTTTTTTTTGCCTTCCTCTGGATCAACATGTTAGGCTATGGGTTGAACTAGATGGACTTAAAGTCTTCCTTCAACCTTAAAAACTATGTTACTATGTTACTTTTCGGCCATGTCGTTCGTGATGTTGACACGTGTGACGCTGGGTTTAGAGGATTACCTATATCTGTTTGCAATATAATATTTATTTGAGGACAACAGTGCATATATATATTTTACTAACTAGAAACGTGCAACGATGGAATGACGTTAAGTATTTTGATCTGTACCTTGCCTGTGTAATACCCGAGCGTTCTGAAATATTGTACCAGTGGATGAGATATGTTGATGGAAGGGAAAGGGGGTGGGATAGATTGGGTGGTGGGCAATTTTAGGGACTGCTCTGTATGTTATCTTTCTTTTTTTGTTGTTGTTTCTTTGCTGCATGGCATGAAAAAACTCTTTAATAAAAAAGATCTGATTTAAAATAAAGGCATGGCCATAATGGTGCGGTTATACCGATTAAAATCTATTCCTTTGTTTTTTAAAGGGAATCTGTCAGGTTCTCTGTGCCTCCAGAACTACCAACAAATGTGGGCACATATCTAAATTTGTCTCTTTGTTTATTTGCATACATAAACAGATCCTTAGAAAAAAAAGAGAATTTTGTTTACTTACCGTAAATTCTTTTTCCTTTAGTCCGTAAATCTGGGAGACCCTGACAATGGGTGTTATATGCTGCCCCCTGGAGGTCACACCAAATATAGAAGAGATTTACTCCTACTTCTCCCTGCAGCATATACGCCCCCTGCAGGAATACTGTCAGTTTGGTATATAAGCAGTAGGAGGAAAACATTGCACTTCAAACCAAATTCCCGGCCAACAGGGCGACAGGAAAAGTATAAGGCCAGAACCATGGCCAACAGAAAGACTATGTGCTGATAAGGGCCACAGGTACGCCCGTAGGGCCAAAAGGGGAGGGTGCTGGGTCTCCCAGATTTACGGACTAAAGGAAAAATAATTTACGATAAGTAAACAAAATTCTCTCTTTTTCCTTGTCGTCCAAATCTGGGAGACCCTGACATTGGGACGTCCAAAAGCAGTTCCTGGGTGGGAAAAAACCACTGCACCCTGAGAGGCAACTCAGACATTTACAGGTGGGCAACAGCCGCCTGGAGGACGCGTCTGCCCAGACCTGCATCCGCTGAGGCATGAACATGTACCTGGTAATGCTTTGAGAACGTGTGGAGGCTTGACCAAGTGGCAGCCTGACACACTTGTTGGGCCGAGGCTTGATGCCGCAAAGCCCAGGAGGCGCCCACAGCCCTGATGGAATGCACCTTGAGACCCGCTGGGGGTGACGTGTGCGAGGCCGAATAGGCCTCCAATATGGCCGACCTGATCCAACGGGCAATTGTAAAAAGAACATAGGGAGGGGGACAAGAGGCGCAATAGTGCCCTATCACTAGTGACACTTATTTGTGAAGGTGGTGCTGTGAAGCTGCTCACCTGGTCCAGTTGTGAGCCCCACAACTGGTTTGAAGGCGTTTTTGGAATCTGTGTTCCAGCTGCTGCAGGACCTCCACCGACCACTGGATAGTGGTTTGAATCCAAGAAATAATGGGAGTGCTGGTGTGTCACAGTCCGCGCTGCTGTGGTATGGATAAACTCACCAAAGAGCCAAAAGTACTTTCTCCATATATAGGAGAGAGGAGGAATAAAGGATGAAAGTACTTTTGGCTCTTTGGTGAGTTTATCCATACCACAGCAGCGCAGACCGTGACACACCAGCACTCCCATTATTTCAACGGGCAATTGTGGCCTTGGAAGCGGAAGAGCCCTTGCCGCGTCCGGCCGTGAGAATGAAGAGGGAGTCCGTCCGACGGAGAGGAGCTGTACGAGACAAGTACACCCTCAGAGCCCTGACCAAGTCCATAGTGTGGAGGGCCTTCTCAACCCTGTGAACTGGGTTTGGGCAAAAGGACGTAAGAGAGATGTCCTGATTGAGGTGGAAAGGAGAGACCACCTTCAGTAGAAAAGAGGGAACGGGGCGCAGGACAACCTTGTCCTGATGCACCACCAAGAATGGGGGCTTGCATGACAATGCCGCTAAATCAGACACCCGCTGAAGCGAGGCGATAGCCACCAGAAATGCCACCTTGTGTGACAGGGTGGACAAAGGGATACATGAGATAATTTCAGAAACCTCCGTTTGAACCTAAGATCCCAAGGATCTAGAGGACGCTTGTAAGGAGGGATTATGTGGGCCACTCATTGCATAAATGTGCGAACCTGAGGGAGCCTCGCCAGCCTTTTGGAATAAAGGAAGGAGAGAGCTGACACCTGTCCTTTCAGAGAACTCAAGGCAAGACCAGCCCCGACTGAAGAAACAAAAGTAATGTCGGCAAGGAGAAAGGCCACGGAGAATGGCCCTTAGTAAAGCACCAGGAGAGAAAAATTCTCCACGTCCGGTGATAAATCCTCTGCGAGACAGGCTTACGAGCTTGTTTCGTGGTGTCCTGAACTTCCCGGGGAAGACCCGATTGTATCAGGATCCAGAATTCAAGGGCAAAGCAGTCAACCTGAGCGCCGCAGAATTGTGGCGGAAGAATGGACCTTGAGAGAGAAGGTCTGGACGATCTGGTAGACCCCACGGTTCGCCGTCGGCGAGGCGGAGCAGTTCAGGGAACCAGGCTCTCCTGGGCCAATTGGGTGCGATTAGAATCACCCGGTGACATTCCGCCCGAATCTTGCGGAGCACTCGAGGCAACAGAGCGGAGGTGGAAACACGTATGGCAGGCGGAACTGAGACCAATCCTGGACCAGAGCGTCCGTCGCCAACGCCCTGTGGTTGTGAGCCCTGGCTATGAACACTGGAACTTTGTGGTTGAGGAAAGATGCCATCAAGTCGACATCCGGCGTCCCCCACCGCCTGCAAATGGCTTGGAACATTTTCGGGTTGAGAGACCATTCGCCCGGGTCCATACCCTGACGGCTGAGATAGTCCGCTTCCCAGTTGTCCACCCCCGGAATGTGGACCGCGGAGATAGCGGAGCCCGTAGCCTCCGCCCAGCACAGGATTTTTTGAACCTCCAGCATTGCCAGGGTGCTGCGAGCGCCTCCCTGATGATTGATGTAAGCGACAGCCGTCGCGTTGTCTGATTGGATCCTCACATGGCGGCCGCTTAAGAGCGGCTGAAACTCCAGCCAGAGCCAGGTACGCTGCCCTGATCTCCAGAATGTTGATGGGAAGGGAGGACTCCACCGGAGACCATGTACCCTGAGCCCTGTGGTGAAGAAACACCGCTCCCCAGCCGGAGAGACTGGCGTCCGTAGTGACCACCGACCAAGATGGTGGGAGGAGGGAGCGACCCTGAGACAGGGACTGATTTGACAACCACCACTGAAGAGAGTCCCTCGTTACGGGGGACAGGGAAATCTTGCGATCCAGGGTCCTCGGATTCTTGTCCCAGACCCGAAGGATCTCCAGCTGAAGGGAACGCAGATGGAGTTGTGCAAATGGGACTGCTTCGATTGAAGCTACCATTTTTCCCAGGATCTGCATCAGATGCCTGATGGAGTACAAGCGAGGAGGGAGGATGGAGCGAACACCTGCTTGGAGAGAGACGACCTTCTCGTGAGGCAGAAGTACCAGCGCTGCACGAGTGTCGAACAGCATGCCCAGATATACCAGGCTCTGGGAAGGCACGAGGACCGATTTCGGGAGGTTGCTTATCCAGCCGAACCTCCGGAGCGTCAACAGAGTCGCGGACACTGCTTGCTGGCATTCCTGATGTGAGGGAGCCTTGACCAGGAGGTCGTCCAAGTAAGGGATGACCAACAGACCCTGCGAGTGCAGTATGGCGACTACTGAGGCCATCACCTTGGTGAATACTCGTGGGGCGTGGCCAAGCCGAAGGGGAGAGCCACGAACTGGAAATGGTCGTCTCCAATCGCAAAACGCAGGAACCGTTGGTGAGCTGGGGCGATTGGGATGTGTAGATATGCATCCTTTATGTCTATGGATGCAAAGAATTCCCCTTGAGACATTGAGGCTATCACAGAACGAAGCGATTCCATGCGAAAATGCCTCACTTTGACGTGTTTGTTGAGAAGTTTTAAGTCCAGCACTGGGCGGATGGACCCGTCCTTCTTGGGCACAATAGTTTCAGAAAAAACCCTTTTTGAAAGGTAAACGGCCCTCCATTAACAACAAATTCCTATATAAACAACCCTGGAGTCAGGCCAGAATCATAATCACAAGTGCTCTTTATTAAAAGTAAATACAATAAATGCAGCAATTAAAAGTAATGCCTCAGGCAGCACACATGACAGGAGACCACATGAAAACAGGATGCAACAGGAAGAAGCCTAAGCGAAACGCGTTAGGGGGTCGGTGGCCACGGACAGGTAAAACTTCAGACCCATGAAGGATATTTTGGCGCAGTTACTACTTGGTTGTATGGTGTGTATATGGAAACTGAGCACTAATTTGTGGTGCCAGACATATGATTCCCTTGTTTATTACCATACTTGCATCCTGTTTTCATGTGGTCTCCTGTCATGTGTGCTGCCTGAGGCATTACTTTTAATTGCTGCATTTATTGTATTTACTTTTAATAAAGAGCATTTGTGATTATGATTCTGGCCTGACTCCAGGGTTGTTTATATAGGAATTTCTTGGGCACAATAAAGAGATTTGAGTAAAATCCCTGAAACCGTTCCCTGACGGGAACCTGAACATTGACTCCTTCCCGCTTCAGAGCTTCCAGCGCTTGTTGAAAAGCGTGGATCTCTGCGGGAGGGGGAGACGTCATGAAGAATCGGCTTGGGGGGACTGAGTTCAGTTCTATGAAGTAGCCGTGAGAGAATGTCTCGCACCCATTGATCTAGGACGTCGGAGAGCCAAACGTCCCGAAAGAGGGACAATCTGCCCCCGACTCTTGGTGCAGAGCTGGAGCCATGCGAGTCATGCAGAGGCTGGCTTGGACGGCTTCTGACTAGAGGATTTCTGCTGGCGAGAGTGCCAGGAAGAACCCTGACCTCGGGAGGACTGGGCCTTGTCGGAACGAAAGGTTCTGTTGTTAGAGGAGGACTGTCTGGAGGACCAGCCAGAGGAACGAAAGGAACGGAACCTGGCAGATTTTTGCTGCGCAGGTTTTCCACTTTTTTGTTGGGGCAGAAGAGTACTTTTGCCTCCTGTTGTGTCTTTGATAAGTTTGTCCAGACGTTCCCCGAAGAGACGATCCCCGGTACAGGGGATCCCTGTAAGATACTTCTTAGAAGATGCATCACTCTTCCAATCCCGGAGCCAGAGAATTCTCCGAATGGCGAGGGAATTGGTGGCTGCCACTGCGGAACGACCGGCTGAATCCAGCACGGCGTTAAGAGCATATTTCGAGACCATGGCCATTTGTTCTAGAAGGGGGGACACCTCAGGAACCGCCTGGCGAGTCTTGGCATAAACTGCGTCTGTAAACTTAGAGAGTGCCTTAAGAGACCAAACCGCTGCAAAGGCGGGGGGAAAAGCAGCGCCGACCGCGTCATAGATGGACTTGGTCAACAGTTCAACCTGACTGTCTGCCGAGTCTTTTAAAGACGAGCTGTCGGCAAAGGAAATTGTGGTTCTAGTAGCCAATCTGGCTACGGCCGGGTCCACCTTAGGAGGTTGAGACCAGCCAGATAGTACTGCCGGGGCAAACGGATACTTGGGATCCGTGGATTTTGGCATAAAACGTTTGGCCGGACAAGCCCTAGGCTTTTGCACCGTGTCTGAAAAGTCATGATGATCCGAGAAGATGTTGGCAGGTATCTTCGGATCTCGAGAGAGACTTTGGCTCGCTGCTCAGACTGAGTGTCGGGAGCAGGAAGGCAAGGAATGTCATTAATAATGGAGACAATATTGTCAGCCAGAGCGTCCCCTTCCGGGACCGAGTCAGCGGCCGCCTCTGAGCCAGAGGACGAAGAGTCCTGTTCCTCACCCTCCTCCAGAGGTTCCCTAGATTGAGATCTGGGCAAGGAGGGGAAGGGTCTCGGCGAAGTCTTTTGGAGCTGGGCTCTCCTAGAGACGGAGAGGGCCTGTTACGCCCAGGAGGAAGAGATGGACCCGGGACCGAGGGAGAACCCTCCACATCCTGGTCCGGGCTCTGGTTGATGGCCTGAATGATGGACCTAGTCATGGAGGCTACGGATTGCGACATAGCTCGTGACACTGCCAAGGCCACTGAATCAGACAATGACTGAGATAAGACGTCAGTCCATTGAGGAGCCGGAGTTAAAACCGGGGGAGCGGACGCCTGTTCCTCAGAGGGGGTAGGGGCATCCACCTGGGGCCGGGTTCCGAGGAGATCCGGTGACCCATTCTGCTCACAGGCAGTGCAGAGGGGATGGACACACTGCGCAGGCAATGTGACTTTGCACCTGTACAAGTTGCATACCGTTTTGCAGCCTTATGGGTCTTACCCTTGCTCCTAGAAGACATAGTCTGACCCAATCCTGTGTACAACTACCAGAAAGACAGTATAACAGAAGGGGATGCCACAGAGGAGAATCCACACCAATGGTGTGGCTTACCGCACTTCCAAAGTCCGGATCCCAAATCTGAGTCTCCCAGCAGCAGCTCCCCCAGCAGCAGCTGTATGCTGAAGAAAGAGAATGAGGCCAAAATGGCCCCCACAGAGAGAGAGGGGGAAGTCAGAGAAGGGAGGGCCTGTAAAAACGCGGGAACTGTGGCCCCATTGTGTACACAGGAGGGGGAGAGGCCAGAGGCCAAGCCCTGAGAGGGGGAGAGGCCAGAGACTGAGCCCTGAGCTGCTATGGCCATTCTGAGCAACGCCCGCCACCCTGCTGCAGATAGACAAGCAGGGGGCGGGATCGCGGCCTAGGCCTCCGGCGAAGCCGGGGACTAAATTTGAGGCTGCGGCCGGCCTGCGTGAGGGGTCCAGCGCGGAAGTCCCGCAAAAAACACCCGCGGATGCGGGAAAACGGAGCCCCATGCCCTGAGCCCTGTGCCCCGTCCCCCTGCTGTGCTAAGACAGGCAGGGAGGGGATCGCTGGTGGACTTACAACCAGGCTAGGGGCCAATGCAGGGATACTACAGCAGGTCCAGTCCTGGATCCTGCTGTGGATGCGGGGGCCCCCAAGTGCCAGCACATACCTGGATCCCCAGAGGGGGGGGAAGATAGGGGGCCAGCTTGGTACCTGTGGTGGAGCCTGTATCCATCGCCTGTGACTACCAGGAGTTGAACTCCATCACAGGGGGCCACACAGTGACTGTGTAACGGCCAGGGGCACAGGGAACTGTGAACCCCTCAGTCAGCTTCCACCTCACCAGAGGCCCTTTGAAAGGGTATGGTGAGGGAGCGCGGCATATGGGGCCGAAGGCCCATGCCGGGGGACCCCGATGGTCCCCAAAACTTCATCTGTAGCAGGAGCTTCAGTATGGAGATGTGCCTCCAATGACACCAAATAACAAACTGACAGTATTCCTGCAGGGGGCGTGTATGCTGCAGGGGAGAAGGAGGAGTAAATCTCTTCTATATTTGGTGTGACCTCCAGGGGGCAGCATATAACACCCAATGTCAGGGTCTCCCAGATTTGGACGACAAGGAAAGTATTTCTAAGGCTGTTTTCACATCAGCGGTATTTTTAAATCGCGGCAGATGCGGTGAAAAAAACGCATCTGCCGCGATTACCGCATAACCGCTGCACTTGCGGCACAGTTGCGGCAAGCCCAATGCAATGTCTATGCGGGCTTGCGGCAGGTGCGGCCGAAAAAAAAAAACGCGGCTGATCGCGGTTTTTTTTCGCCACCGCACCTGCCGCAAGTGCTGAAACTGCACTTGCCGCACACTTACCGCAAGCCCCATAAACATTGCATGGGGCTTGCCGCAACTGTGCCGCAAGTGTCGCGGTTATGCGTTAATCCTGGCAGATGCGGTTTTTTTCACCGCATCTGCCGCGATCGGCGAAAACCGCTGATGTGAAAGGGGCCTTAAGTCTGTTCATGATATGCAAATTAGGGTTTAGACTGATTGAGGGGGCGTTACTTCCTCTAGTAGTCATCCCACTTCGCATATTAGCACTCTCCTGTGGGCATCACAACATGCTTTACAAAAGTCGGCACCTTGCCAGCACTATACGACGTCACGCATGTACACAGCTTTGTCCCTCCACCACATTTAGCTTCTGAAACCAGGTGTATGCGCAGATTAGGATTTTGGCTTGTCATTAGAGATGTAATTGAGCTAAAATCTTAATCTGCATATGTGCCGCCACTATTCTATTGAAGACTGTCGGATATCAATCTTTGCATGCGACGTCTGCAGCAAGGACGGCGCCGATGCAAAAATTACAACAGGAGGCATTTCACTCAAAAAGTAGTGACCTGCCATTCAGACACCAGAGACAGATGGAGGAACCATGGCAGAAGCATTGCACAATCCAGCCCCTGTGCATTTAAATCTTGTTACCTGAAAACTTAACCTGTTTAAACAACAATGACAAAGTGCATTTCATTACTAAATGTTTTGAGTTATGAAGTATACCAGTGCCATTATGGCCATACCTTCACTTTAGCTTGCAAAAGTGTACTTTAAATTTCTCTTTAAAAAGGCTATTTTTTCCATTTTCTTCACTAGGTAATGGAAGAAAGCTTGCAGCAATTTAACCATTACAGGTTTTGGGCCACCGTAATAACTCATCATTCCAGCATTGGTGACCAATTGCTGATTACCATGGTTCAGACTGTGGGGACACCACCACCTACTGAGGATGAGGCTCTGGAGACCCTCAATTTAGCTATTGTGATGGTTATGTATGCACATCACAATTGTATTTTTTGGCTATTGGAATGATGGTGACAGACAAAGCACACTGCTCCCCCATATGATAGAAATAGGTTTTCCAATGGCTCTGGGAGCAGACAGACTTGAGACCATGTTCTCCCCCTTCCTTCATGTTTTCTGGGTAACGGTACTTACACACAACCTCTCTCTCTGTACCCCCTCCCCTAGAGTGATTAAATAAGACTAAACAATCCAGTGTTATGACCCTAGGACAGATAAGACATTTGGCAGGAAGTACATATGAAGCAAAGATTCAATTAGTTTTGTTCTCTTAGCTAGAAATCCTTTAAGGGTATGGACACACATCCGAGTGAAAAAATGGTCTGATTTACAGATCCGAGAGTTGGAAGTGTGTTATCTGACTTTTGGTCAGTGTGGCTTGCGAGTGCGGTCCGAGTGCAATCAGTTTTTTTTGTCGGACCCATAGACTTGCATTGGCGAGTCTCGTCCGTGACTCGCATAGAATCGTAACATGTTGCGATTGACTCACAATCCAAGAATTGGAAGCGGAAAAAGCGTATGAGACTCGGAAATGTGCTCTCGGACATTAGTTAACATTGGTCGGAGAGCAATGCGATTTTTCCGCACAGTACACTCGGGCGAGTTTCACGGAAGTGTGTCCGAGCCCCAAGTCAAATTTCATTCATCACATTAATACAACCCCTGGCTCGGAGAATGTTCATTCAGTTGTTTTAGTTTTGTAGAAAAAAAGCAGATCACAGACATGGCACAAAACTAAAGTCATTTCAAATGGCAATTCTCTGCCTTGAAGAAACACAAAGAAATCTTGAAAAAGAAAATGTGCTAACCGGAAACTTAGACAGGAAATGCACAACAAAACAAATGGCAGGAAACTGGAGTTAAAGTCTGTGACGGAACTGTAAGAAACAGCCTAAAGGAAATGGGATTTACATACAGAAAAGCTAAGCAAAAGCCATCATAACACCTAAACAGAAAAAAACAAGGTTACAATAGGGTAAGGAAAAAGAGAATTTTGTTTACTTACCGTAAATTCTTTTTCCTTTAGTCCTTAAATCTGGGAGACCCTGACATTGGGTGTTATATACTGCCCCCTAGAGGACACACCAATTATAGGAGAGATTTCTCCTCTGCAGCATATACGCCCTCTACAGGAAATACTGTCAGTTTGGTATATAAGCAGTAGGAGGAAAACATTGCACTGTAAAACCAATCCCGGCCAACCGGCCGAAAGGAAAAGTATAAGGCCAGAACAATGGCCAACAGCGAAAACCAAGTGCTGTACTAGAGACACAGGTACGCCTGAAGGGCAAAGGGGAGGGTGCTGGGTCTCCCAGATTTAAGGACTAAAGGAAAAAGAATTTACGGTAAGTAAACAAAATTCTCTTTTTCCTTGTCGTCCAAATCTGGGAGACCCTGACATTGGGACGTCCAAAAGCAGTCCCTGGGTGGGAAAAACCACTGCACCCTGAAGGGCAACTCAGACACTTACAGGTGGGCAACAGCCGCCTGGAGAACGCGTCTGCCCAGATCTGCATCCACTGAGGGATGACATGTACCTGGTACTGTTTAGAAATTGTGTGTAGGCTTGACCAAGTGGCGGCCTGACACACCTGTTGGGCTGAGGCTGAGAGCCGCAACACCCAGGAAGCGCCCACGGCCCTAGTGGAATGCGCCTTGAGTCCCGTCGGAAGCGAAATGTGTGGGACCGAATAGGCCTGTAATATGGCCGTCCTGATCCAACATGACCGTCCTAATCCAACGGACAAACATGGCCTAGGCGACGGAAGAGCCCTTGCCGCGACTGGCCGAGAGAACAAAGATAGAGTCAGTCCGACGCAGCGGAGCTGTGCGAAACAAATACCCTCACAGGGCCCTAACCAAGTTCAAGTTGTGTAGGGCCTTTGCAACCCCGAAAATCGGGTTTGGACAAACGGAAGAAAAGGAAATGTCCTGGTTGAGGCGGAAAGGAGAGACCACCTTAGGGAGAAAGGAAGGGGCGGGACGCAGGACCACCCTGTTCTGATGAACCACCAAGAAGGGAGGCTTGCAAGACAATGCCGCCAAATCTGACACCTGCCAAATCGAGAGTGACAGCCACTAAGAATGCCACCCTTGCAAAAGGGTGGACAAGGGATATCCGTTAATGGTTCAAATGGAAGCTTCTGGAGAGCCGAAAGAACCAAATTAAGATCCCACGGTCCTAGGGAACGCCTGTGGAGGCTTCTGGAGAACTGAAAGAACCAACTCGAGATCCCACGTTTCGAGAGGACGCATGTAGGGTGGGACAATGTGAGCCACCCCTTGCATAAATGTACGAACCTGTGGGAGCCTAGTCAGACTCTTGGAATAACGAACAGAAAGAGCTGAAATCTGTCCTTTCAGAGAGCTTAGGGAAAGACTAGAGTCTAGACCCGACTAAAGACACAAGAGTAATGTAGGCAAGGAGAAGGCCACTGAGAACGGCCGTTATCAGAACACCAGGAGAGAGAAATTCTCCACGACCGGTGAAAACAGTTCAGTGAAGCAGGCCTATGAGCCTGTGTTATGGAGTCCTGAACTTCGCGGAGAGAAGCCGAGAAAGTCAGAACCCAGGATTCAAAGGCCAAACCGTGAACCTGAGTGCCGCAGAATTGTGGCGGAAGAATGGACCCTGAGAGAGGAGGTCTGAAAGATCCGACAGACTCCAAGGTTCGCCGACGGCGATCCGGGAACCAGGCTGTCCTGCCCATAGGGGTGTGATTAAAATCACACGACAGTCCGCTCATATCTTGCAGGGCACCCGAGGTAACCGGGCCAGAGGTGGTAACACGTATGGCGAGCGAAACTGGGACCAATTCTGGACCAGGTCGACCGCTGCCAGAGCCCAGAGGCCGGGAGCCCTGGCTATACATGCCGGAACCTCGTCGTTACAGAATAACGCCATCAGTCGACATCCGGAGTCCCCCACCGACTGTAAATGGCTTGGAATACTTTTAGGTCCAGAGACCAATCACCCGAGTCCATCCTAGACGGCTGAGACAGACCGCTTTCCAATTGTCCACACCTGGGCTGTGGACCGCAGAGGTGGAAGATCCTGTGGCCTCCGCCCAGGATAGTGTCTTGTGGACGTCTAGCATCGCCAAGGTGTTGTGAGCGCTACTCTGAAGATCGATGTAAGCGGCGGCCGCTTAGGAGGACTAAAACACCAGAAATGCCGGATAAGCCGCCCTGAGGTCCCGAGAATTGAGGGAGGGAGGACTCTACCGGAGACCATGTACCCTGAGCCCTGTGGAGAAAAGGACCCCGCTCCCCAGCCGGGGAGGCCGGGGTCCGCGGTGACGAACGACCAGTACGGTGGAATAGGAGATCAACCCCGAGACAGGGACAGATCTGACAGCCACCGCCGGAGGAGTCCCTCGTTTCGGGGGACATGGAGATCGTTCGATCCCAGGGCCTTGGATATTCCGACTCAGACTTGAAGGATGTCTAGCTGACCATGGAAGAAAGAGAATACTCCCGGGTAGAGGGAGGCGGACTTTGCGTGAGGCAGTCGCGCCAGAGCAGCTGGAGAGTCGAATTGCATCCTCAGATACACGAGACTTCGAGTAGGAGAACCGACTTCGGAAGGTTGACGATCCAGCCAAAGTTCCTGAGAGTCACAAAGTAGTGGACACGGCCTGCCGGCAATCCTGAAGAGAGAGTGCCTCGATAAGGAGGTCGTCCAGATAAGGAACTCCCTGAAACCGGTTTTCGTACGGGAACTGGAACGAAGATTCCTTCGCGCTTTAGGGACTCCAGCACTTGATGAAAGGCGTGGTCCTTCGCGGTAGGTGGAGATGTCATGAAGAAACGGCTCGGAAGGACTGAGTGCAGAGCTATGAAGTAGCCGTGAGTGACAATATCTCGCGCCCATTGATCTAGGATCGGGCGAGTCAAGCAGAGATCGTCTTGGACGGCTTCTGACCAGAAGAATTTTTCTGGCGAGAACGCCAGGCGGCACCTCGGCTTTAGGGACCTGAGAGGAGGACTGTCTGGAAAACCAGGCAGAGGGACGAACTGGACGAAAAGAATGAGACCTGGCAGCTTCTGCTGCGCAGGCTTTTCTGCATTTGGTCGGGGCAGGAGTGTACTTTCGCCTCCTGTGGTGTCCTTGATACGGTCGTCCAGATGTTCACCGCATAGACGATCCCCGGTACAGGGGATCCCCGTAAGGTGCTTCTAGGAAGAAGCCCTCACCCGACCAATCCCGAAGCCAGAGAATTCTCTGAATGGCGAGGGAATTGGCGGCAGCCACTGCTGAACGACCGACCGAGTCGGGCCCGTGCCAGGCAGCTGTAAAGGTGGGGAGAAGAGCAGCGCCAAAGGCGTCAGATTGACTTGGTTAAGAGGTTAACCCGACAGCCTGCCGAGTCTCCCAAAGAGGAGCTGCCGGCGAAGGAGATTGTGTTCTGGTAGCCAATACGGCTACGACCGGGTCAACCTTAGGGTAGGGGCCCGCTAGACAGTACTGTCAGGGCAAACGGACACTTGGTATACGAGGATTTCGGCAGAAAACATATCGACGGGCAAGCCTATGAGCTATTGTACCGTGTCCGAAAAGTCAGAATGATCAGAGAAAACGCAGGCAGATCATTTAGGATCCCTGCGCGAGACCTTGGCTCGCTGCTCAGACTGTGTGTCGGGAGCAGGCAGGTCTTGTTATTAATAGTGGAGACAATATTGTCAGCTAAAGTGTCCCCCGCAGGGACAGATTCAGAGACCGATTCAGAGACAGATGCAGAGGCGATCTGAGTCTGAGCCAGAGGACGACGAGTCCTCTTCCGCGCTCTCCTCCAGAGGCTCCCAAGACTGGGGAATGGTCGAGGAGGGGAAACGTCTCGGCAGCGTCATTATAACTGGGCCCCCCCCAAGGACGAGGAGGGCCTGTTACGCCTTGCCGAAGGAGACGGACCCGGGACCGAAGAGGAACCCTCCATGATCCTGTGCAGGGTCCTGGAGACTGGCCTGAGTGATGTAGGCAGTCATGGAGGCCACAGATAGCGACATAGCTCGCGATACTGCTCGGACCCCTGAATCGGACAATGACTGAGATGAGACGTCAGTCCACTGAGGAGCCGGTGTTAAAACCGGTGGAGCGGACGCCTGATTCCCAAAGGGGGTAGGGGACATCCACCTGGAGCCGGGTTCCGAGGATAACCAGGGAGCCATTCTGCTCACAAACCGTGCAGAGGGATTGATACTCTGCCCAGGCAGCGTGACCTTGCACACTGTACAAGGTACATACAGTTTAGGAGCCCATTGGGACTTATCCTTGCTCATAAAAACACACAGCGTCTGACCCAATCCTGTGTATTAACTGAAGGGGAAATGCCACAGGAAAAAACATCCCCTGGGATGAATTTGATCCCAAAGTCTGAGACTCCCAGAGCAGCATACTGCACATGCTGAGAAACTGCACAAAAAGTGGCCAAAATGGCCCCCGCAGAGAGAAGGGGGGAGTCAGAGGGAGGTATGGACTGCAAAAAAAGCGGGAACTGTGGCCCCATACAGTCACACAGGAGAGGGGAGAGGCCAGAGGCCGAGCCCTGTGTGCTGTGAGTTAAGAGAGAGCAATCCCCGCCCCCCTGCTGTTGATAGACATGCAGGGGGCGGAATCGTGGCCTAGGCCACCGGCGAAGCCGGGGACTAAATTAGAAAGCCGCGGCCGGCCTGCGTGAGGGGTTCGGCGCGGTAGTTGCACAAAAACACCTCTAATAGATGAAAATGAGCCCCCCTGCCTTATGAACCCTGTGCCCCGTCCCCCTGATGTACAGGACAGCAGGGAGGGGATCGAGTCCGGGCTTCCAGCCGAGGCCGGTGCAGGGAAGAACCCGGTCCTTGGACCCGGATTCATGCAGTAGAAGTGTGCCCCGTCCCCCTGCTGTCAGAGACAGACAAGGAGGGAGAATCATTCTGCTGAGTTACCAGCAGGATCCGGATTCATGTAGTAGACATGTGCCCCATCCGCCTGCTGTAAGAAACAGACAAGGAGGGGAATCTTTCTGCTGAGTTTCCAGCAGGTCTCTGTGGCCAGAGCAGGGACAGCCCTGCTGTATGTGGGCCCGGATCCTCTGTAGATGCGGGGGCCCCCATGAGTTCAGCACATACCTGAGTCCCCAGAAGGGGAGAAGCTGGGGGCCAGCTCGGTACCTGGTTGAGCCTGCATCAGTCGCCTGTGACTAGAAGGAGTTGAACTCCGTCACAGGGGGCCACACAGTGACTGTGTATAGGCCAGGGGCACAGAGAACTGTGAACCCCTCAGTCGGCTTCCACCCCACCAGAGGCTCTTTGAAAGAGTATGGTGAGGGAGCTCGGCATATGGGGCCGAAGGCCCATGCCGGGGGACCCTGATGGTCCCCTAAACTTCATCTGTAGCAGGAGCTTCAGTGTGGAGATATGCCTCCAACGACACCAATATACAAACTGACAGTATTTCCTGTAGAGGGCGTATATGCTGCAGAGGAGAAGGAGGAGAAATCTCTATAATTGGTGTGTCCTCCAGGGGGCAGCATATATAACACCCAATGTCAGGGTCTCCCAGATTTGGACGACAAGGAAAAGCAATCGTGGACTGTGGATGACTGGATGAAAGTCATAATCAGTGATGAATTGCGAACCTGCATTGAGCAACGTGATGATGCTGGAACTTTTGTTTGGTGTCGTTCCAATGAGATTTATAAAGATGACTGCATTAAGAGAACATGCAAATTTCCACAGTTATTGATGATATGGGGCTGCATGTCAGGTAAAGGCACTGGGGAGATGGCTGTCATTACATCTTCAATAAATGCCCAAGTTTGCATTGATATTTTGGACACTTTTCTTATTCCTTCAATTGAAAGGATGTTTGGGGATGATGACATTGTTTATCAAGATGATTCCTTGAAAGAAGATACATAAAGTCAATGTCATGGCCTGCAAATAGTCCAGATCTCAATCCAATTGAAAATCTTTGGTGGAAGTTAAAGAAAATGGTCCATGACAAGGCTCCAACCTGCAAAGCTGATCTGGCAACAGCAATCAGAGAAAGTTGGAGCCAGATTGCTGATGAGCATTGTTTGTCACTCGTTAAGTCCATGCCTCAGAGACTGCAAGCTGTTATAAAAGCTAGAGGTGGTGCAACAAAATACTACTGGTAGTAATGTTAATGAGTGTTGTTTTGTTTGTTTGTTTGTCATGGTTCCAAAATTTTTCTCAGAATTCAGTGATTCCGTAATTTTTACCTGCTTGGTTTACAAAAGTAACAGTTACTGGCTAGCACATTTTTTTTTTCAAGATTTGAAATGACTTTAGTTTTGTGCCATGTCTGTGATCTGCTTTTTTTCTACAAAATTAAACAACTGAATGAACATTCTCCGAGCCAGGTGATTCCATAATTTTTGCCAGGGGTTGTATTAAGTGTTATAAGAATTATAATTTCAGAATCCATTCAACATGACATTTTGCATTGCTGGGTGATGGTCGGAGTCATAGCAAATGGATTTCTGACAGACAGGGAACACAACATGGCTGTGAGTGTCTATAAAAAGTTAATTTAACGAGGGGAACAGGACAATAAAATCCTTTGCCTGTGAGCTCCATGGCCAAAGATATAAGGGAAAACTGAAAATCTATAACTTCCACATATAAGGACACCTCCCAAGGACAGCCCATGTATGAGGTCAACAGATGGGAGTTCAGCAAGTTTATGGTGCGATCATAAAAACCAAAACCACCATTTTGTGACTCATTCAGACAGACCATGGAAGGAAACGGCATGAATTAAAAGCTGTGATGCTGAATCATGTTTCTAAGGAGTTCCTCCCTCCGTAAACTTGCAGAGGTCACCACATGACATGTTTAGCAAGTCTAACGTTTTTCCCTTTTATTTTATATAACTGTCTATACTGTAATTTTGTGTTCTTTGTAAAAATCTTGTATATTTGTGTAAACATTACCTATTCTTTTGGATTTAATCTATAAAATTTAATAGCTTCTTTCTTCTTGCTCTATGACGAAAAACCATGACCTCGTGTAAAATTATCAATAACAAGTGTCCAATTAGCCTGATAAACAATTGGTGGTGACAGCGTATTTTGCAAATTGATATGTTATTGTGGGCGCCTCAATACTCTACTTAAAATCTAGAGCAGCCGACCTAATTTCCTTATCCTCGGTCAATTCTCCGATTGTCCTGACGGTAAGGAGGTCTCCAGATAGCTGTTCATCCTGACATTACCAAATGTAATATATTTGTATATTTATGAATCACAGACATACCGGTTCATCACCATTGGTGGCATTCCCATGTTGTTCACCATGACTTTATTGATGCCTTTCAGAGCGACCATTTTTGCCTTCATTATAGGATCAGTGATGGCATCAAAATCTGAAAAGGACATAACACAAGAACATAAGAACAACTACGATCGCATACAAGGATGGAATCAGTTTGACAGCCAATTCAATACTCTTTAAACACCGCCACATAAACGACTAAAAGGCCATGTTTAACCAAGTCCAAAAGTAGCACAATAATATTCTTATCTGAAAATGATGTTAAAAAATACTAATCTTGAAATTCAGGAAGCATAACCAGGGCTTGTTAAGACAGATCCTATAAGCAGTGTGTCTGCACACCAATGATTTGTTACATGATTCATATGGCAAGAAAATAAAAAACAATCGCAGCAAGCATTATTCTGGTCGGATGTACAGACCTGACGAGCGCAAGTCAATAACCGGCAACTCCTGCGTTCATTCACTTTGTGAGTGAACAAACGGGAGCTGCAGACATGAGTGGTCTGGACTTGTTTTCACACATTGGTTTTCTCTTACCCCCCCCCCCCACCTTTCTTCCTTTTTAGTTCTCCATCAATATAGTCGTATTAAGCATGTTCTTTGCTGGAAAAATCGTAGCTTTGGATAACACTATTCAAGTTATGAGAATAAAATAAACGTGTGACTGCTACTTTTACATCAGAGTGGTCGTCTGCCCTGATGCAATATTGATACGCAATAGGCAAACAGTGGGAGCTAACTGGCTATGAAGGTCACTTGACTCAACAATGGCATATTAACTCCTAGAAATAGTGGTGCATCACTGGACTGGTGCTGCTGTGGGAGTTGCATACACATGGTTTTTATTATATTTGACACTGGGGTACTGAATTGCTAAAAGTAGTGCTCTTTAGGAGACCGATAGTGGCATTTGCAGGTTTAACATTAGCGTTTGGAGATAGCTTCGGTCAGTACATTTTAGAGGTTTAGAGGTAGTAATTATAGTATAGTATAATAGCTGGAAGGGGTTACAGTCCTTTTAAAAGCAATTTTTTGGCCTTTCCAATAGGCTTGGGCCAATAAAAAGAAAAGAACACCACAAAATCTGTAAAGTACAATGGCCTCCCTACAATAGAAGAAACATAGAAAGAATAAAAAAAGAGAGGCTGCATTTTTATCAAACCCTACAATTACATACCAATATTAGGAAAAAAAGGCTCAGAGCGTTGTCGGATCATCGCTTGCATCTGCCTCTGTTGCTGCTGTTCTTGTCTTTCTTGATCTAGAAGATCTTGCAGTAATAAAGGCTGCTCCTCCAGAAGAAGAGGTCTCTCGCGACTCTGCTGGAGCATTACTTGCTGAGCACTTGTAATGCCACCCGGACATGGCAGAGCCTGATTTAATGTTTCACCTGGGGCAAAGTTATGGGCTCCCTGCTGAACAGCCAGAAAACCACTATTTGATGGTGATCCTTGAGTAAACCCATGTTTAAGTCTTGGTCCCATACCTTGAGTTAGAGGATGATCCACTACTTGGTTAGGAGAGGTCATGACATTTTGTGGAACGGCCTGCATTACATTTAGTGGTGGAGCTGCCATGATTCCTGATGGAGAAACCAATTTTTCGACATCATTTAGTTCCGAGTTCTCATTTGATAGCAGGTCATCGAGCACCGGTGAGGATTCTGATACACCACAAGAGCTGATAATATCTTGGGGAGGTGCTGGGTCATTAGGCTGCACAGAATTAGGAGCACTTTCCTTATCTCCTTTATCTGACCGTTCGCTTTTACAGGATGGTATAGAGGCGATATCCTCTTCTAGCTGTTGAGTCACAGAAGCCTCCACAGTCTGTTCAGATGTAGTATCCGATGCCTTGGTTTTTGGTGATGCTCCCTCAGAGCATGTTTCATTAGGAACATCAGACATGGGCTCTGGAATTGGGTCAGATGCAGCCTTGGGACTTTCCTCAACAGCTTCTTCATTTTTACACTGGAGCTCCAACTTTTCATCAATAGGAACATTAAAATCCAAATCTTCATTAAACATATCTTTTTTGTCTCCAAGATCAAGATCTGGATCCGTATAAGCAATGATATCAAACTTTCCTGAGCGTAACAAGTCATCAAGTTGAGGATCATTTGCTTCTAGAGTATCTAGGGCATCAAGTTCAACTCCTTTTGCATCATCTGGATCAAGATTTATGTTTTCAAGATCATCATCATCTAAATCCTTAACTTCGACTCCATCTAAATCTTTTACATCAAGGTCTTTTACAGAAGGATCATCAGGGTCAAGTTTTTCTTCCAACTCACTCGGTACTGAACTATGACATGACCTCTTGTTGGAATTGTCCATAGATAATGCATTTTGCAAATAGCTCTCAGTCGTAACCTGATGCTCTACATCATGCATCATAGCATGTGAATTTTGTGCAGCCATCAATTGTTCCAAACCATGAGGCACTTGATGAGAAAAGCCAGGATGATGAGCGCGCACTTGATCCATCAACCTTGGGCCTTTGAAATTCTGGTCTAGGAAAAAAGCCCATTTGTCTCTGATGTAGCATAGGTTGTTCCATTAGATTAGGAGATGGCCCGAAGAGAATCCTTGGCCTTCCATCAGGCGGTCTGTGGCGAAGTTCAATATAGGCCTGACCCAATATATTATGCTGTTGAACCTGTATTCCCTGGTGAGGGAAATGTGGTGCTATACCAGCAGAGTTCATCATCTGTGCATTACTTAATGGTCTTGTCAGCTCAATTGACATATCCCTCCTCATTTGCTGTGGAATCCCTGGAGCTTGCATTTGTATTGGTGGACCCAAAAACCGCTCATGACTGGGCACTGGGCCAGGTCCTGGCGTGGCATACACAAATCTGAAATAAAAAGCAAGCAAGATTTATTTAAGAATATTTCACAAAACAGAATAAAGAAAATGTAACATATATATAGAAGTGTAATGTATAGAAGGCTAGTGTAAAACTCTGGAGTAGTAAATGCAGCTACATGATCTACATACTGAGCCATGGCAAAGGAGTGATGTGAGCAAAAAGGCATTAGGAATTTGCTCGGTCAAATTACTAAAACTTGTAAATCTTTAGATTAGACATATTGGCACAAAGATGTAAGAGTGACCACTAATACACTGCTCAAAAAATAAAGGGAATGCTTAAACACAAGGTAATGGCAAGTCAATCATACTGTACTTCTGTGAAATGAACCTGCCAAGTTATGAAGCAACACTGTGAATCAATTTCTCCTGCTGTTGTGGATATAGGAAAGAACAGGTAGAAATGATCGGCAATTATCAAGAAGCCCCTATGAAGGATAGGTTCTGCAGGCGGTGACCACAGACCATTTCTCTGTTGACATGCCTTTTGGCTGTTGTTTAGGTTAGTTTTGCATTTTGTCATTGCTCTCACGCCTAGAGGTAAGCATGAGGTGGTGGTGTCTACAACCTATACACATTGCTCAGGTCGTGCAGTTTATCCAGGATGACACATCAATGTGGCAAGAAGGTTAGCGGTCTCTGTCAGCAGTGTCCAGAAGCATGGAGCAGATACCAAGACACAAGCCAATACACCAGGACATGCAGAGGAGGCCAAAGGAAAACAACCCAGCAGCAGAATTGCTACCTCCTCCTTTGTGCAAGAAGGAACAAGAGGAGCAGTGCCAGAGCCCTGCAATATGACCTTGATGTCGGTAGAACAGCTTAGTACATTTTTTTCAAAAATGGTCTAGTTATTCAGTGGTGTGAACACGGTCCTACAGACCTGTTTCATTTTGTGCTTTGGCTCAGCTGTAAGTTTTCATTTAGTCTCTTGCTATGCAAGATACGGAGTGCCCCACCCCTTTCTTTCTGAGAAAACACATAAGATGCTGTCTGCTGCACTGTGTCCATAATGGACACTGGCCCGTCTTCATCCTGCATTCATTAGGTATGTTTACATAGGATCATGTTTTAAATAAGTTAGATAGGGACAGTTCTGATATGGGTCACCTTGACGTCGGTAGAACAGCTTCTCACATTTTTGCAACAAACGTATTAAGTAAGTACCCTGTTATTGACAATGTTTTTTACCAGCACTCACATTTTATTACTACCCATTATAGCACAGTATTTCTATACGTTTGTTATACTGTTTTTTCTGTGGTCTAACCTACACACGTTGCTCAGGTCGTGCAGCTCATCCAAGATGACACATCAATGCGTACTATGGCAAGAAGGTTAGCTGTGTCTGTCAGCAGTGTCCAGTGCATTGAGCAGATACCAGGACAAAGGCCAGTACACCAGGACATGTAGAGGAGGCCAAAGGAAAACAACAACCCAGCAGCAGAACCGCTACCTCCTCCTTTGTGCAAGAAGGAACAAGAGTAGCAGTGCCAGAGCCCTGCAAAGTGACCTCCAGTAGGCCACTAATATCCATGTGTCTGCTCACACTGTCAGAAACAGACTCCATGAAGGTGGTATGGGGGCCCAACATGCACAAGTGGGTGTTGTGCTTTCAGCGCAACACCGTGCAAGGAGATTAGATGTGACGATGTGACATTGGCACCCTGTGCTCTTAACGGATAAGAGCAGGTTCACACGGAGCACATGAGATAGACGTCACGGAGTCTGGCGATGCCGTGGAGAATGTTCTGCTGCTTGCAACATCCTCCACCATGACAATTTTGGCAGTGGGTTAGTAATGGTGTGGGGAGGCATTTCTTTGTAGGACAGCACAGTTCCCCATGTGCTAGCCAGAGAAGGTGACTGCCATTAGGTACCATGAGGAGATCCTCAGACTGTGGTGAGACCATATGCAGGTGCAGTGGGCCCTGGGTTCCTTCTGATGCATGAGAATGCTAGTCCTCATGTGGCTGAGTATGTCAGCACCTCCTGCATAATGAAGGAATTGATGCTATGGACTGGCCTTCCCGTTCCCCAGACCCAAATCAAACACATCTGGGATATCATGTCTTGTTCCATCCACCAAATTGAAAACTAGAAGAAAGTAGAAAAGCGCACATAGGGCCTTATCCGGGTGTAACCGGGGTGTTGTATTGTGTGCTGTTGCACTAATCTTATGTTGTTGTGAGAGTCACAACATCTATTGAAGCATAAGCCGGATTGCAGCACTCCGCCCAAGGGAAACATTAGATGAAAGGTGGTAATTCGTGCGCTGCCGTCTGTCTGTTGGTTCCAAGAAATCCAAGGAATCACAAGATGTTAAAAGTAATACCTTTAATGTCTAATTCTTACGCGTTTCGTGGTACTTCAGACCACTTCATCAGAGATCCACAAGGTTTCTCTGATGAAGTGGTCTGAAGTACCACGAAACGCTTAAGAATTAGACATTAAAGGTATTACTTTTAACATCTTGTGATTCCTTGGATTTCTTGGAACCAACAGACAGACGGCAGCGCACGAATTACCACCTTTCATCTAATGCTTTAATCCATCCACCAATGCCAGGTTGCACCACACACTCTGCAGGAGTTGACTGATTCTTTAATCCAGGTCTGGGAGGAGATCCCTCAGGAGAACATCTGCCACCTCATCAGAAGCATGCCCAGTCATTGTAGGGAGGTCATACAGGCACGTGGAGGCCACCACACACTACGGAGCCTCATTTCCTTGTCTTGAGGCATTTCCACCGAAGTTGGATAAGCTGGTAATTTGATTTTCCACTATGATCTCCAGTCCTCCTTGGGATAATAATTTTGATTTAAATTTATCATTTCTATGTTTTATTGTTCTCAACGCATTCCACGTAATGAATAAAGATCTGTAACTGGAATATTTCATTGAGATTTAGGGTGTGGTATTTTAGTGTTCCCTTTATTTTTTTGAGAAGTGTAGATGAAAACCATTTCACAAAGTGATCATTTACAGACATAAGACAATCTGGTATAGTAAAAATCCCATATATAACTCACCTATTTCCAGGGTGTGGTCTCATAGCCATGTCACCAGGAAACTGTGGTCTATTGAACTGGCCATTCCCAGCAAATTGAGTATGTTGTTCTTTAATAAAAACAGGAAATCGTGGGTTTCCTTTAGGGCCAAGTGCAGCTCGGATGTTGCCGGGGTACGGAGGTGGGGGTCTGTTGAAGATTTCGTGTTGTCGGTGTGCACCGTCTTGCCACTGTGTAGGATGTCCACCCGGGTTCATCTGTAACTGATCTACTGGTTTTTCTTGTCGGATGGAATTCTTACTTTGTTGCTGCCTCAAGATCATCTCTCGCAACTTCTGACGCTGTATGAAAAAAAAAAAATAAAATATAAGTGACAATTCACATTTACCATATCTGCCTGCACATATAAGTGTGGTGAATTGTTTGAGAAATTTTGAAAACTTTGAAAAGCATTATTGTATAGCTCCTCCTAGATTTGATAGAAGCATTATCACCAGACTGACACTGAGTATTATTGGATACCAGAAGACAGAGCTTACAACTTAAGTGAGATTTTAACCTCTTCCTGACATTTTTTCGTTTTTGTGTTTCCTCTTTTTCCAAGAGCCATAACTTTTTTTACTTTTCTGTGGACCAAGCCATAGGAGAGCTGTACTGGTGTAGGCATGAATGACACCATTCATTTCATCATATAATGTTCTGGAAAGAGGGAATAAAAATTAAAAGCAGCAGCAGCATAATTGAGGAAAAATATGCTGGTTTTTTTGGGGTTTTGTTTCTATGTAGTGTATTAGAAGGTAGAAATGATAAAATGATTCTGGTCAATACAATTATGCAATACAAAAAAAAGGATTCTTTTTTTATGTTAAAGCCCAACTCCAGTGTTTTTTTTTTCATTGCTGTGCTGGAGTGGTGCCACGAATGCACGTTCCCTGTACTTAGTCTCATACTCACCAGTGATTATCGCTGCCATTCTGACCGGCCTCCATTAGATTGTGACCTGCTGGATCGCTTAAAGGGTCAGTCCAAGACCAGCAACATTCCTCTTAACTCAATATCTAATATATCCCTATAATGCAAGCTATTCTCCTTTATTAATTCCCTATTGTTCCCTCTCTACAATATCCAACAGCTGTGTTCTATTTCCTGCAGGATGACGTACCGTGTGAGTGCCCCAGTGCATGCTGGCATCCTCACACGGAGCATCATCAAACTGACAGCAGGGACTTCCCAAGCCTCTCCCTGAAAAAAAGCGTTGCTGATGCTAGTTCCAGGGGTAGGGCTATCCAGATGTTCATAAAGGTCTCCAGCCTCCCCACTTTTCCCCTCCCCGCAGAGTTACCGCTCAGTCCCCCTTCTTCCCTCCCCACAGTGTGTGTTCTCAGTTTCAGAAAGGGGGGGTTGGAGACCTTTGTAAACATTTGACAGCCCCCCTGTAACCAGCGCCACAGTGACACTTTGTTTCAGGGAGGGGATGGGGAAGTGCCTGGGGCCTGTCAGCTTGATGATGCTCCGTGTGAGAATCCCAGCATGCACTGGGGCACTCACAACGGTACATCATCCAGCAGGAAATAGGAAAAAAACAAAACAGCAGTTGTTGGTGTAGTGAGGGAATAATAGGGAATTCATAAAGATAGCTTAATTTCATATCTAATTCATCCCTATAATCTAAGCTATTTTTTTAGTATACCACGAGTCACCATATTTTTCGGACTAGAAGTGCGGAGAGTTCGTTTTATAGTCTGGATTTATCTGGCTGAGGCTGGGTGGGCAGCGCGAGGTCACAGGAGGCAGGCTCACAAGGAGGCAGGTCACAGGAGGCAGGTCACAGGAGGCAAGGTCACAGGAGGCAGGGTCACAGGAGGCAGGGTCACAGGAGGCAGGGTCACAGGAGGCAGGGTCACAGGAGGCAGGGTCACAGAGGCAGGGTCACAGGAGGCAGGGTCACAGGAGGCAGGGTCACAGGAGGCAGGGTCACAGGAGGCAGGGTCACAGGAGGCAGGGTCACAGGAGGCAGGGTCACAGGAGGCAGGGTCACAGGAGGCAGGGTCACAGGAGGCAGGGTCACAGGAGGCAGGGTCACAGGAGGCTGGAGCTGGGGCTAACAAGTGTGCCCGCTGTTTAAGAACATGAATATGCACTTCTCCCAACGCCCACCTCTCTGCACTGAAGCCAGTGCTGAGAGGTGGGTGGGATTATGGGTGCAGAGGGCGGAGCTAAGAGCACTGTACTTCTGCAGTTTGTCTTCAATAAAATGGCTTCGGGGTAGCACACACGCAGACTGCGATTTCTGGCACCATTTTATTAAAGGCAGTCTGTAGATTTCTCAGGCCTTTTCCAAAACGGCACTGGCAGCAGCAAATGCGCAATCGCATCTTAAAGTCTAGTCTAGTCTAGTCTTAAGACTTAAGATGCAACCGTGCATGTGCTGCCGGCATTTGAAAATTCTGCAGACTGTCAGACTGTCTTCAATATAATGGCATTGGAGATCACGGTCTGTGCATGCGACCCCCCATGCACCATTTTATTGAAGACAGTAAGAAGGCAAAGCATATTCACTGCTCCCTGCACCCATAATCTTGGGCGGGGAGCAGCGAATATCTAGCAGCTGATGTCAATGTCAGTTGCCGCATCAGAAGAGGACAACGCACACCAGGGGAGAAGAGGAAAAATGAGTAGACTCGTTTGCTTTATTTTTTAGGTCTGCCGCATGATGGCAGCCATGTACACTAGGATGGGTCCAAGATGGGGGGCCATACATACAAGGAGAGGCCCAGGATAAAAGCCATATATACCAGGATGAGTGGCATGTACATATCAAAATGGGGATCGTATATACTAGGATATGACAAGGATGGGGACATATATACTTGAAAATGACCCAGGTTGGGGGACATTCGTATAGGGCGATACTACCCCCATAACAGTGTCAGCAGCAGATCCCTCACAACAGTGCGTCTTCTAGTCCAGAAAAATACGGTACTTAATGTATTTTGATTGATCAGACTTTTATGAACATACTGATGCTGCAAGTTTATTTTTACAGGTCTTTAAAACTTCTTTGTTCTTTTCAATGTATTCTATAAACCCCTTAGAGGACTTGAACCTGCAAGAGATTGATTGTTCATACTATATAAAGCAAAAAAACAGTATTGCTGTACATAGCAAAAATCATGGTGATCTAGGAATGCCAGCCATGACAGGCAAAGGTTTTTTGTTTTTTTTAATTTATTTAGCAAACCTCCAGTTATGTGGGGGAAAGGCTACTGGCAGTCAGAACAGAACAGTCTCTGGATCTCACGCTATAAACATTGTTGTCGCAGACTGACAGCTCCATTTAACAAATTAAAATGCATAGGTGGGGCTCCACTACATTAAAGTGTAACCGCCGTTTACATTTTTATTTAATAATAATGTAGATCAAGTAAATATAATCAACTTTCAAATATACCGTATATACTCGTGTATAAGCCGACCCGAGTATAAGCCGACCACCCTACTTTTGCCCCCAAAATCTGGGAAAAACTATTGACTCGTGTATAAGCCGAGGGTGGACCCCAGCACAGGTATACAGCCCCCAGCAGGCCCCCCCGATGGTATACAGGCCTCCCCAGTGGTAGTATACAGCCCCCAGCAGTGTGGTATACAGCAGCCTCCCCAGTGGTATATACAGGCCCCAGCAGTGTTATAGCAGCCTTCCCAGGGTATATACAGCAGCAGCCCCATGGTACATACAGCAGCAGCCCCATGGTACATACAGCAGCAGCCCCAGGGTACATACAGCAGCAGCCCCAGGGTACATACAGCAGCAGCCCCAGGGTACATACAGCAGCAGCCCCAGGGTACATACAGCAGCAGCCCCAGGGTACATACAGCAGCAGCCCCAGGTATACAGCCCCCCCCCCCATGGTCCGTAAACCTGTAAAGGAAGATGATTATACTTATCACTGTCCCGCTGCCGTCCCCGCTCTGCATCGCGATCCTCCATCTTCATCGCGATCCTCCATCTTCATTCACCGGCTTCCGACTTCCTGTGTTCTGCGCCGAATGACGTCATTGTCGGCGCCGACAGGAAGCCGGAAGATGGAGGAGCGCGATGCAGATGGAGGATTGCGATGCAGAGCGGGGACGGCACCGGGACAGTGATAAGTATAATCATCTTCCTTTACAGGTTTACGGACCATGGGGGGGCCTGTATACTGATGGGGGGCCTGTATACCTCTGGGGGGGGGGGTGCGCCCGTGTAGTGACTCGCGTATAAGCCGAGGGGGTAACTTTTCAGCCCAATTTTTGGGCTGAAAAACTCGGCTTATACGCGAGTATATACGGTACTTATTAATTGAATCAGGAAGGAAGCACCTTTAACAAAACTTCCCCAAGATGTCCCCAGTAGGCTGGTTCTGAACCACACAGGCGGTCACAATACAGCTGATAAGACTCTCAAATTATCTCATGTTGGCACAATGCTGAGCTCAAACAGCTTATCTGAATCCTCAGTTCACATGGCTTCCTTTCAGAGCCATGAGAATGGAGGTGCCAGCATGAGGTAGCTTGTGAGTTTTATCAGCTGTATTGGGAACACAGTGTAGGCCACACCCCCTAAAGATGGAGCTGCCTAACAATGAGCATGTGTGGTTCAGAATCAGCCTACTGAGGACATCTTGTGGAAGTTTTTTTTAAAGGTGTTTCCTTCCTGATTTCATTAATCAAGTATATTTGAAAGTTGATTATATTCACTTGCTCTACATAACTTAAGTAAAAATTAAATGAATGTTACGCTTTAAAGCGAACCTGTCACCCCCCGTGGACATCAAAAGCTATAATAGCCACCTTCTGCAGCACTAAGGCTGCATTCAGGGAAGGTGGCTATATGCTTCTGATGCCCTATATTCAGTCAAATATGAGTTAGATAAAGCCTTACACTTAAGACCGGGAGGCGGGTTTCGCGCTCCTCCGACCCCCTCCTCTTGTCAATCAGTCAGTTCGCCTGCTGCTGCCTCCCCTCATGAACGCGCGGCTCGTTCTCGTCTATGGAGCCGCGCATGCGCTGTGTGCCGGGTGTCCAGGAAGTCGTCGGGCTGCGCGGGGGGTGACAGGTTCGCTTTAAGGCTGTTAGAGGCAGCTGATAGCTGAATATTACAGATATCATCAGCTGGTAAATATGTGGGCGCAAGAAGCAAACATATCACATACGAGCCATTCCATATCAAGTGATCCAAATATGAATATTTTTTTTACCTGATGTCTTTAGAATTTTTTACATTTTTTGCTATATGAAGTACAACTTTAATTACAAATAAAACGTTTTGATTTTTTTTCTTAATCAGTTAATTGTTTACAGATTTTTAAAGTTTTAAGAAAGCGTGAATTTTGGCCTGGTATGGCTTTACATTTTGTATCATATCTCAGGCTAGAAAAAAGATAGAGAAACAAAATAAACACAATTCTACTCAGAACTGTGCAGGCTTTCACCAGATACAGTACAGACCAAACGTTTGGACACGCCTTCTCATTCAGAGTTTTCTTTATTTTCATGACTATGAAAACTGTAGATTCACACTGAAGGCATCAAAACAATGAATTAACACATGTGGAATTATATACTTCACAAAAAAGTGTGAAACAACTGAAAATATGTCTTATATTCTAGGTTCTTCAAAGCAGCCACCTTTTGCTTTGATTACTGTTTTGCACACTCTTGGCATTCTCTTGATGAGCTTCAAGATGTAGTCACCGGAAATGGTTTTCACTTCACAAGTGTGCCCTGTCAGGTTTAATAAGTGGGATTTCTTGCCTTATAAATGGGGTTGGGACCATCAGTTGTGTTGTGCAGAAGTCTGGTGGATACACAGCTGATAGTCCTACTGAATAGACTGTTAGAATTTGTATTCTAACAAAGCAGTTTCTGCTGGTCCTCCCTCCATTGTACTGTATGGAATCCTGAACGGAACCCTGAAAAGGGAATAAATTCCTATGAAGCACCAAATGGGTGAGTGCCCTCTTTTTTCTGGGCTGTTTTATTAAACACACATTTGAGTGAGCACACCCAGGTGCATAGCTGCCTTATCGAAGACGACTGATACACGGGGAAACTCCCAACACAAAATCCCAGTAGTGCCCGGTCTTTACAATTTGGTTTTAATGAATAAAACATTTATATGCAACAAAACAGAAACACAAAAAACAACTCCCGTAAGTGCCAGGATAAATACATCTTAATCATTATAACACAACTTGCTCAGCATGTTCAACCTGAATGCATTGAATAAACCAAAACAAAAATGGTGATCATATCCTCAAGTGTGATTAAACAAGATTAAAAGAACAAAGAATTGTAACACCTATTTATATATGTAAATGTTTTCTATTACATCACTAAACATGTCATTTATGAAGTGTTTAATAAGAATAGTACAGTAGTTAAATCCTCCTTCCATAAAATATGAACTAATCAAACAATTACCGTAATAGTACATTTTTAAAGTGGCCTTTTAGAATCAATTTGTCCCTTCTAGTGGGTGAAATGTAATTTGGTCCATAAGCGCTTACTAGCAATGGTCATTTCCTTTTGTGTCAGAGTATGTACAGCTTGTTATGGTGTTCGGCTCCACCCGAGTTAATATCTGATTTTTGTTATCTTTTAAAATGTCTGGCTTTCTTGAATACATAAAGGATGGCGCTGGACCAGAAGGATGCAATCAAGTCAATTCTACTTCTTCATTTTCACAATCTTTGGAGGGTACCACCAGCGCTTTTTCAAAAAAAGTTTTGAAAAGGATTGTAACAGCATATATGATAAAATATTGTTCTTTGAGAAGTAGCAACCATTGCTGTGTGAGAAAAATACAGTTAATATTAAGGAGGATGGGTAACAAAAATAAAGATTTACAGTACGCTTGAGATAGAACTGTGTTGCTATAAAGTGAGTATCAGGGTTAGCGCATACACTGCTTTTTCTGCCTGCGGATAAACACTGCAGTTTTGGCAGCTTTTTTCTTCCAAGTTTTTACCACATTAGCATTAGTTTTTTTAATCCTAGTAAAAAGGATGGCAGCTTTTTTTTTTATATAAATAGTGATAAATGCTGTGTTTATTGCAGCGATCAAAAAGTAGTGCAAGCAGTGATTTACTCGCTGAGTGTTTCAAAAAACACTGCATGTGTTTAACCCCATTGAAATCTATGGGGGCGTTTTTCTAAATGATGATCACTCAGAATAGCGCTGTGTGTTTATTAGCCCTTTATAAGAAAAGCATTAAACTATTAATATAAATTTACTCAATCTGTAAACACACTCGCCAATATTGTAGTACACAGAGTCCCTAGATGCCTTTGTACAGACTATTGTTGGTTCAAGAGTGAATATGTCCAGGTATGTCAAGACATAAAAGCTCTGAAGCTCTAAAACTAATGCAGATATGGTAAAAACTTGGTAGAAAAAAAGCTGCAAAAACGGCACCGTTTATTCGTAGACAGAAAAGGAGATTTTCTCCTTCGCCTCATTGGGGGACACAGGACCATGGGATATCCAAAGATCAGTCCATGGGTGGGTACACAGCCTGTATCATGGCGGTCTACAGGTGGACAACTGCCGCCTGCAGAACATGTCTGCCCAGACTCGCGTCTGCTGAGGACTGGACATGTACCTTGTAATGTTTAGTGAACGTGTGAAGGCTGGACCAGGTGGCAGCCTTGCACACCTGCTCAGCAGAAGCCTGGTGCCGGATGGCCCAGGAAGCCCCTCCAGCATGAGCAGAATGCGTACACAGCCCACTTGGGATGGACTGATTCTTGAGTTGGTAGGCTTCAGTGTTGGTTGTCCTGATATATCTGGCAAGAGTAGCCTTGGACGCAGACAGCCCCTTACTGTGACCCTCTGGAAGAATGAACAGAGTCCGATTTCCGAAAAGCCGCCGTTCGGAGAGCCCGAACGGAGATCTGGGCCGCTAGGTCTGACCTATCTGGGGACTGTGATGTATCACGGAGGGAGTATGCCCAGGAGATGACAGCCTTAGCTACCCAAACTGAAGCAAATGGCGGGGACAAAGCCAAACCGGTGGCCTCGAATATTGAACAAGCCAATTGTTTGCCCTGCCGGTCGGTGGGGTCCTTAATAGAAGAATCGTCTGGAAGAGAAAGGAGAGTGTGCGTAGCTAAGCGGGAGACTGGAGGGTCAACCTGTGGAGAGTCAGCCCAGTACTGGCCAAGGGTAGGAGGGAAGGGGTAGCGGGATTCCATAGCCCTACGGTTGCTAATCCATTTGTCAGGTCGGGCACTGTGTTTGGTTATGACTTCTTGAAATTCTGGGTGGTCAGAAAAGAATATATGTGGACGCTTTGCCCGCTTGAAGGACACCGTGGGTTCAGGTGTATCAGATGGGGGACTATCCACGTTAAGAGTCTGATTAACAGCAGTTATCAGGTCCTGTACCATAGTCTGGGTGTCAGGGTTGTCCAGATCAAGGGACATATCCTGCTCTGGGTCCAAGTCGTAAGGACCCTGAGAAGAAGGAGCCTGGTTCTTGCTCCTGGGATGGAGAACCATGGGAGCTCCCTGAAGGGGAAGAGAGAAGGACTTCTGTTGGATCTTTTACGGGTAGGAACCTGAGGCGAGGAAGGGGACTCATGGGTATTGCCCTGGATGAAGCATTCTGGATTTCTGTATTGTCCTCTCATGGCTCGGGGAGCCCGGATGGGCCGGGTGTGGGGCGGGCTTGCAGAGCCTAGATGAGAGTCGAGGTCAGTCTTTCCACAGATTGAGCCATTGAGTGATTCATAGATTGAGTCAGGAATACAGCCCATTCTGCTGTGGTGGGGAGACTAACAGCTGCGGCAGAAGCAATGGGCTCAGGGGTTACCTCGGGTGCTCAGGCTGCTGAATTGGGGGACTCAGGAGTAGGTTTTTGGTCAAAGGCCTGGCAGAGGGGGGGTTGTGTGACCGCTGGGCAGGTGTGCCTTGCAGCTGGCACACGAGGCATAAAAGGTTACCATTCTAGGGGCCTTCTTGTTACCTCTAGAGCTCTGCATAATTGTAGTACCGTGCTGGTATTGACCCTGTAAAAGTGTGTGCAGGGTATTCTATATGTGCTGCAAGGGGCAATCTACTGCAGATTACGAGCAGAGGACAGGCAAAGCTGCACTGCTGCCTGAAAACAATGGAGGGCTGCACTGTAACAAAAAAGATAGAGGATGAGCACCAGCAGAGACTGCTGTGCTCCTTATCACTCCTAGGGACCGCAGCGCCGTAAAAAGCTGGGTCCTGTGTCCCACTGGAGAGCTGAGTGGTGATTCTCCGTGCTGCTGGGGCCGGTGGGCGAAGTCACGAGGCAGGCAGAAAAGGTGCACAGTTAAGTCTCGCGAGATGTGAGAAGCGCCAAGACAGAAGGATCCGCCCACTATGACACGGCCAAGACTGCAATTTCCGGCCGCATGACGTCAGCAGGGGGCGAGAGCGAGGGCGGGCGAGGGGCGTGCCACCAAAGTGTGGGCTGTAAGCTCGGTACTAAATTAGACCGGGCGGCCGGAAAACAGTGCGGTCCGGCGTGGAGGACCTGCGGGGGTAGCACTGCCATAGGAAATCGGTACGCGAGTGTACCGTCGCCCTATTAGATCTTCAGGAAAAAAGGAGGAAAAAAGAATAAAAAAGTAAAAATCTAACTATCTACTAGCAATGGGATCTATGGACCGCATCTACCTCCTAATGACACTAAACAAAAACTGGTGAGGCTGTAGCCAGCCAGGGGTATATACTGCAGGGGAGGAGCCACACTTTTTTTTTTCAGAATATACTTAGTGTCGCCTCCTAGTGGACAGCAGCATAACACCCATGGTCCTTGTGTCCCCCAATGAGGCGAAGGAGAAAAACCTGCATATGCGCTAGACCTAAAGGTACCTTTACACGCCGCTACAACAGGATGGATACAACCCGCTACTTCACGTGCACGAGCACGCCCAAACTGATACAAACGGGAAACGCACTACCTTTACACGCCACAAGGTGCGCTACGCTACGTTACATCTACAGCTAGATACATCGCCGGGTGCCTCAAGTAGCCATCTGTAGCTTACCTTACCTCATTTACACACCGCTACAACAAGCTAATATGGGCGGACCTGGTGCAGCAGGGACATCACATAGGCGTGCCACAATTGTGGAGTACGAGACGTCCGTACGCTGATAGGACAAAGCAATAACATGATGATTGGGCAGGCATCGCAGGAGGCTGTTTAATACATGACGCTCGAGCATTTGTGTAGTGTGACTGGTCAGCTCCTTAAATATGCCTCCCTATGCAGTGACTACCAATCGTCACGCAGGAGCTTCCTCCAATGATCGCTGAAGGGGCGCGGTATCCCGGAGCCTGTGTCACGCCCCAGCTACATACCAGGTACATCGCCTGGTGTATAGACATCCCTTCTGTAGCTTCTTTACACGCCGATACAGCTCGCTGCAATCGGCTTTGTAGCCACCTGTTTCAGAGCAGTGCTCGGAAACAGATGTATCTGTTGCCGGCTGCCTCCTACCGTCTTCACACGCCGCTACTACGGGCTATATTGACGACGCAAGCTACAATCGTAGCTTGTAGCGGGTTGTATCCATCCTGTTGTAGCGGCGTGTAAAGGTACCTTAATACTCACTTTATAGTAACACAGTGCTATCTCAAGCGTTCTGTAAATCTTTATTTTTATTACCCATCTTCCTTAATATTAACTGTACTTTTCTCACACAGCAATGGCTGCTACTTCTCAAGGAACAATATTTTATCATATATGCTGTTGCAATCCTTTTGAAAAAGCTGGACAAACAACAAGAAAATAAATCTTAGGCCAGTACAAGATTAAATGTTTCATATAAATCCATCAATGCAGGCATGAAAAATATATGATAGAAAATGTAAAGCCATACCAGGCCAAAATTTAAAAAACTTTAAAAATCTGTAAAAAATTAAGTGATGAAGAAAAAACTTCAAAACTTTTTATTTGTAATTAACTTAAGTTGTGCTTCATATAGAAAAAAAAAAAAAAAAAAAAGAGAATTTTGTTTACTTACCGTAAATTCTTTTTTCTTTAACCCCTTCATGACCTTGCCATTTTTTGCAATTCTGACCAGTGTCTCTTTATGAGGTTATAACTCGGGAACGCTTCAACGGATTCTAGCGATTCTGAGATTGTTTTTTCGTGACATATTGGGCTTCATGTTAGTATTAAATTTAGGTCAATAATTTTTGCGTTTATTTGTGAAAAAATCCAAAATATGGCAAAAAGTTTGAAAATTTTGCAATTTTCAAATTTTTAATTTTTCTTCTGGTAAACCAGAGAGGTATGTGACACAAAATAGTTATGAAATAATATTTCCCACATGTCTACTTTACATCAGCACAATTTTGGAAAAAAAAAAAAATTTTGTTAGGAAGTTATAAGGGTTCAAAGTTCATGAGCAATTTTTCATTTTTCCACCAAAATTTACAAAACCATTTTTTTTAGTGACCACATCCCATTTGAATTCCCTTTGAGGGGTTTACATGACAGAAAACACCCAAAAGTGACACCATTCCAAAAACTGCACCCCGCAAGCTACTCAAAACTACATTCAAGAAGATTATTAACCCTTCAGGTGCTTCACAGGAACTAAGCAAATTGGAAACAAAAAAATGGATATTTTAATTTTTCTAACAAAAATGTTCTTTTATCCTCAATTTTTTCACTTTCACATGGGCAACAAGATAAAATGGATCCTAAAATTTGTTGGGCAATTTCTCCTGAGTATATCGATACCACATATGTGATCATAAACCACGGTTTGGGCGCACGGCAGGGCTCTGAAGGGAAAGAGCGCAATTTGACTTTTGGAGCTAATTTTCCATTCAAAAAGTGAAATGGCGCTCCTTCATTTCTGAGCCCTTCCGCGCGCCAAAACAGTGGTTTATGACCACATATGAGGTATCGGTGTACTCAGGAGAAATTGCCCAACAAATTTTAGGATGAATTTTATCCTGTTACCCATGTGAAAATGAAAGAATTGAGGCTAAAAGAACATTTTTGTGAAAAAAAAAGTACTTTTTCCATATTCACAGATCAATTTGTAAAGCATGTGGGGGATCAATATGCTCACCACTCATCTAGATAAGTTCCCTGGGGGGTCTAGTTTCCAAAATGGGGTCACTTGTGGGGGAGCTCCAAAGTTTAGGCACACAGGGGCTCTCCAAACGCGACATGGTGTCCGCTAACAATTTGAATGGAAAATCACCTCAAATTGTTAGCGGACACCATATCGCATTTGGAGAGCCCCTGTGTGCCTAAACATTGGGGCTCCACCACAAGTGACCTCATTTTGTAAACTAGACCCCCAGGGAACATATCTAGATGCATTGTGAGCACTTTGAACCCCAGGTGCTTCACAAATTGATCCGTAAAAATTAAAAAGTACTTTTTTTCCACAAAAAGTATTTTTTTCATTTTCATGAATTAATTTGTGAAGAACCTGGGGGTTCAATATGCTCACCACCCATCTAGATATGTTCCCTGGGGGGTCTAGTTTCCAAAATGGGGTCACTTGTGGGGGAGCTCGCAAGTTTAGGCACACAGGGGCTCACCAAACGCGACATGGTGTCCGCTAACAATTTGAATGGAAAATCAGCTCAAATTGTTAGCGGACACCATGTCGCATTTGGAGAGCTCCTGTGTGCCTAAACATTTGAGCTCCCCCACAAGTGACCCCATTTTGGAAACTAGACACCCCAGGGAACATATCTAGATGCATAGTGAGCACTTTGAACCCCCAGGTGCTTCACAAATTGATCCGTACAAATTAAAAAGGAAAATTTGTGTGAAAAAAAAGTATTTTTACCTTATTACGGATCAGTTTGTGAAGCACCTGGGGATTCAATGTGCTCACTATGCATCTAGATAGGTTCCTTGGGGGGTCTAGTTTCCAAAATGGGGTCACTTGTGGGGGAGCTCCAATGTTTAGGCACACAGGGGCTCTCCATACGCAACCTGGTGTTTGCCAACAATTGGAATGGTTAGCGGACACCAGGCCGCGTATGGAGAGCCCCTGTGTGCCTAAACATTTGAGCTCCCCACAAGTGACCCCATTTTGGAAACTAGACCCCCCAGGGAACATATCTAGATGCACAGTGAGCACTTTGAACCCCCATGTGCTTTACAAATTGAGACGTACAAATGAATAAAGAAACTTTTTGTGAAAAAACATACTAGTCTAGTAGTTAAAATTCGCAGCATAGGGGACCCAATACATTTGGGTCTCTCCATGCTGAGGATTCCAGCCCCCTAGCTGCCATGTTGTATATGGCTGGCAACCAAAAATACGGCAAAGCTCCATGTCATTTTATTTGTAGAATTTAAAAAAAAAAATAACATGGGGCTCTGCCATATTTTTGGTCCAGCCAGGTACAACTTGGCAGCTACGGACTGCCACCAGCCCCCAGCTGCCTCATTGTACCTGGCTGGAACCAAAAATACAGCGAAGCCTATTTTTTTTTTATTTCTAGAATTATTTCTAGAAAAAAAATGACATAGGGCTCCGCCATATTTTTGGTCCAGCCAGGTACAACTTGGCAGCTACGGACTGCCACCAGCCACCAGCTGCCTCGTCATACCTGGCTGGAACCAAAAATACAGCCAGGTACAACTAGGCAGCTGGGGGCTGGAATCCTCAGCATAGAGAGGCCCAAGCGTTCTGGGCCCCCCATGCTGCGAATTGCAGCCCGCAGCCGCCCCAGAAAATGGCGCATTCATTGAAGCACCATTTTCTGGCGCTGTACCCACGCTCTTCCAGTTGCCCTGGTACCGGTGGCTAACTGGGTAATAAAGGGGTTAATGCCAGCTTTTTATTGGCAGCTGGCACTAAGCCCGAGATTCATAATATAGGGCCAATGTTAGACCCGCCATTAGGAATCTCTAGTACGGTAAATAGTCAATAAATACACACAGAGAAAAATCTTTTTATTTGAAAAAAAAAACACATACACAATTCGGACTCCATCTTTATTATAAAAAGATCCGACGTAGTCCACAACGAAGGTCCCACGACGCCCAATCGCTCCGACGTAGTCCACAACGAAGGTCCCACGCCGCTCGATCGCCTTTGCTTTCAGATCGCTACTCTGGAGCCCAACCCGCCAGCATGGTGATCGAGCTGCAGAAAGTGATCTGACACCCCGGGCGCAGTGACCCACTATGTGCATCACTGCACCTGGGCTGCCAGATCGCTTTCCGCAGCTCGATCCCCATGCATGGGGATCGAGCTGCGGAAAGCGATCTGGCAGCACAGGCGCATTGACCCACTATGTGCATCACTGCGTCAGATCGCTTTCTGCAGCTCGATGCCCATGCAGGGAGATCGGGATCCTCAGGATCTAGCTGTAGAAAGTGATCTGGCAGCTCCAGCACAGAGTTGTCAGATCCGGAGGCGGTGAAGAGGAGGAGGAGGCGCGGGACGCAGTGGAGACAGAGCGGCCGCCGGAGGGGTGAGTGGGAGAGGCGATCGCCACTCCGGTGATCGGGGGGGCAGGAAGGGGGAAGAGGGGGGGTGACAGGAGAAGTAGGGGGGCACTTAGGAGGAAGCGGGGGCAGGCAGGAGGAAGCGGGGGCAGGCAGGAGGAAGTGGGGGCAGGCAGGAGGAGGCGGGCGGCAGGAAGAGGAAGCGGGCGGCAGGGACAGGAAGCAGGCGGCAGGAAAAGGAAGTGGGGGGGGTAAGAAAGATGAAGAGGGGGCAGGAAAGAGGTGGGGGGCAGGGGGGCAGTTAGAGGATGACAGGGGAGAAGATTGGAGGGTAGGGATAGCAGCGGCAGGCAGGGAAGCATTACAGGCGCGGTGATTTTCACTTTCACTTTTGAGTGCCAATCACCGCGCCTGTAGCCGGGGGGGGTGGGGGTGGGGGCAAATCGACCCCCCCTGGGGTGTTGTACAACTCCCCATGTACCTGCAGGCCGAGTGACAGGTCAGTGACACCCTCACTCGACCTGCAGGAGCCCGATCATTCCATGGCCCAGGGGGTGGGCCAAGGGTCTGGAAGGGGTTAATCATCAATGGGAGACCCAGACAATGGGGTTAAGGGCACTGCCCTCCGGAGGCCACACTAGGTACTACAAGTTTGTAGACACCGCCCCCTCCGCTTATAAACCCCTACCGCAGGGAATATCCTCAGTTTGGTCCATAAGCTGCGAGGAGACAAAAAATAACCACACCCGAAACCTCGGGAAAAAAACCGTGAACAAACGGTCCAACAACCCGGAATAAACTGTTCCAACTGGGAACAAGTCAAATGTGACAACATCCAACGGAACACTGGGTGGGTGCTGGGTCTCCCATTGATGATTAAAGAAAAAAGAATTTACGGTAAGTAAACAAAATTCTCTTTTTTCTGGTCATCATAATGGGAGACCCAGACAATGGGGATGTCCTAAAGCAATACCCCAGGGCGGGAAGAGTTCCTCAAAAGACGGATAACATATGGTCCCCCTTTTCAAAGGTGGGCAACCGCCGCCTGGAGGACCCGCCTGCCCAGACTTGCATCCGCAGAGGCATGGGCATGCACCATATAGTGCTTAGAAAAAGTATGCAGGCTTTACCATGTGGCTGCCTGACACACCTGTAGAGCAGAAGCTCGATGTCGCAAAGCCCAGGAGGCACCGACAGCTCTAGTCGAGTGCGCCTTCAATCCCACCGGGAGAGGCAGACCGGAAGAACGGTAGGCCTCCTGAATGGGCACCTTGATCCATCTGGCCAAGGTAGATTTTGATGCCGTGGACCCCTTACAGCGACCCGCCGTAAGGATAAACAAGGAGTCAGAACTCCGGAAGGAGGCAGTCCTGGACACATAAATGCGTACAGCCCTCACGAGATCCAGAGTGTGAAGGTCGCGCTCAACCTGATGAACGGGAGCGGGACAAAATGATGGAAGCACAATCTCTTGGTTCAGGTGAAAAGTGGACACCACCTTAGGCAAGAATTCTGGCCGTGGGCGTAACACCACCTTGTCTTGGTGAACCACCAGGAAGGGTGACTTGCACGAAAGTGCAGCCAATTCTGAGACCCTTCTCAGAGACGTAATCGCCACCAAAAAGACCACCTTCTGGGACAGACGAGAGAGGGGAACTTCTCTCAGCGGTTCAAACGGCGGCTTCTGAAGTGCCGCCAGGACCATGTTGAGGTCCCAAGGGTCCAGTGGTCGCCTATATGGCGGAACCACCCGAGACACCCCCTGTAGGAATTGACGGACCTTTGGTAGAAGCGCCAAACGTCTGTCAAACAGCACAGACAGCGCTGACACCTGACCCTTCAGGGAGCTAAGGGATAAGCCCAGCTCCAAACCCGACTGAAGGAAAGCCAACAGCGTCGGAACCGACAAGGGCCAAAGTGACCGTCTACCAGAAGCACACCAGGCGAAAAAGATTTTCCACGTCCTGTGGTATATCTTCCGCGAAACAGGTTTCCTAGCCCGATTCATAGTGGCAACCACTGTAGAGGAGAAACCCCTGGACGTCAGCAGCCAGGCCTCAAGAGCCATGCAGTCAATCTGAGGGCCCTGGAATTGAGGTGGAAGAATGGGCCTTGCGCGAGAAGATCTGCGCGATCTGGAAGAGCCCACCTGTGTCCGCCTGACAGCTGCCACAGGTCTGGATACCAGGACCTCCTGGGCCAATCCGGAGCCACTAGAATGGCCACTCTGCACTCCGTCCTGATCTTCCACAGCACCTTGGGAATCAGAGCTAGAGGCGGGAACACATACGGCAGATGAAATCTGGACCAACTCAGGATCAGAGCGTCTGCTCCCAGAGACTGAGGATCCCACGACCTCGCCATATATTGCGGCACCTGATGATTCAGCCGTGAGGCCATCAGATCCACATCCGGAGTGCCCCATCTGCTGCAGACGTCTCGGAAGACATCCGGATGAAGAGACCACTCTCCGGCGTCCATCCCCTGCCGGCTCAGATAGTCGGCCTCCCAGTTTTCGACCCCTGGGATGTGAACTGCGGAAATCAGGCAGTTGTTGTCCTCCGCCCAGGATAGGATGCGGTGGACTTCGGCCAGAGCCTGTGCACTCCTGGTTCCTCCCTGATGATTTATATATGCGACGGCCGTCGCATTGTCGGACTGAACCCGAATGGGTTGTCCTGAGAGGAATCTCTGAAACGCCAGGAGCGCCAGATAGATCGCCTTGATCTCCAGCACGTTGATCTGCAACGCCGACTCCGACTGAGTCCAGAGGCCTTGGGCCCTGTGGTGTAAGAACACCGCCCCCCAGCCCGTCAGACTGGCGTCGGTGGTCACCACTAACCAAGATGGTTTGATGAAAGACCGGCCCCGAGACAAGTATATCTATGGACGCTAGGAAGTCCCCCTGTGACACAGCCGCTATCACGGAGCGCAGGGATTCCATGCGGAACTTCCGAACCAACACGTGACGGTTGAACAACTTGAGGTCCAGAACCGGGCGAAAAGAGCCGTCCTTCTTTGGGACGATAAAGAGGTTGGAGTAAAAACCCCGGAACCTCTCCCCGGAAGGCACTGGGACCACTACTCCGTCTCTGCGGAGACCCTCCAACACCAGATGAAAAGCCTGAGCTTTTTCTGGAGACGGGACCGATCGATGGAATCGGTGTGCCGGCTGAGACGTCAGCTCTATCCTGTAGCCTCTGGAGACTATATCTCGTACCCACTGATCTTGGACCTGGAGTAGCCATCTGTCCCGAAAAAGAGACAGGCGGCCCCCCACCTGTGGGGAGGCAGGATGAGAGAGTGAGTCATGCGGAAGTGGGTTTGGGGGTGGCAGCCGCTGCCCCCGCCGGTTTCTTCTGGCGACCCTTGGGACGCCACTGAGTAGAGGGCTTGTTCCCTCTGTCCGCACGGGCAGACGATGCTGATGGCTGTGAACTGGACCGAAAGGACCACTGTTTTGGGTTCCTCTGCACGGTATACCGTGGCTTAGGTTTATTCTGTGGAATCTTTGACTCCGCAGAATCCTTTATCAGCTTGTCCAGTTCGGTACCAAAAAGCCTGTCGCCAGAGAACGGAAGATTTTGCAAAATCTTCTTAGACGTGGCATCTGAGTCCCAAAGACGCAGCCACAATAACCTGCGGATCGCTATAGCGTTGGCCGAAGCCACAGCAGAGCGATTTGCAGTTTCCAGTACTGCCGTCCTGGCGTAATCCGCATAGGCCCTTGCTCTATCAGTAAGCGCCAGGACTTCTGAACTGGACCCTGCCAGGTCCGCGATACCATCCAAGCAGGAGGTGATCGCCTGCAGAGTCCAGACCGCGGCAAAATTAGGGGCAAATGAAGACCCCACAGCCTCATAAGAAGACTTGGCGAGTTGCTCGACCTGTCTATCAGTCGCATCCTTCAATGAGGAGCTATCAGAGGCAGAAAATAGGGAGCGTGCAGCAATCCTGGTCATGGAAGCGTCCACCTTAGGGGACTGCGACCACTCCTGAAGCACCTCCTCAGGGAAGGGGAAGCGATTGTCCTTGGATTTACGGACATAACGCCGTCCAGGATGAATCCTGGGCGCTCTAACCACCCTTCCAAAGTTAGTGTGGTCCATAAAGGAACCACTTGGTCTAGCCTCCGGCCGCAGCCATTGGTAGACCTCCTTCGGGTGAACGTTCACCTCCTCAGGGGGTGTCACGAGACGCAGAGTTTCGTTGATGGAGGACACCAGCTCCTCCACCCCCTCTGGTGGTTCTGACACGGACACGAGTAATGAACCCCCATCATCCTCATCCCCCTCAGAGAGACCCTCCTCTTCAGAGAGTGTCTGGAGCTCGGGTGAATCCTCACGTCGAGTCCGCTTAAGGGGTCTCATAGTTGAGGCAGGGGACACCCTGGGGTAATGTGAAGGAGCCGCTGGATTTTCCAGTCTCCTGGTCAGTACCTCCAGGGATTGCGACATGGAGGACAGCTGGGATAACATAGATTCATTTATCTTGTTCTGTGTCTCCCATGGCCCTGGGCCCACATGGACCACAGGGTACAGCACCGAAGCTGCTGTCTCAGCAGTATCAGCCCGGGCCTCTGGGCGTCCGCAGTTATTGCAGGACCCCTCCACCAGTGTCCCGTTGCATGTAGCACAGGTAGTGGTGTTACTGGCCGCCTTAGCAGCGTTCTTCCCAGCTGAGGACATTCCCACAGCAGGGGGAATAAGCCAATCTTTAAAGAAAAAAACGGTACAACCGGCGGCTTACCGACCGCAGTAATGCGGCGGAGGAAGCGGTGTGTGCGTGTGTGGCCTCCGCGAGTCTTCCGGTCTCCCCTGTAATGAGTGCAGCCGTGCACTTCAAGCAGATCCCAGCCGGGAAGAGGGGAAGATGGCCGCCGACAAATCAACTGTGGGCGGAGCCGAAAACACGCGGGAAGCCACACGCACGCCCATTAATGACGTCACCGCCTGGGCTGCTTCCATCTCCTCAGGCAGCCACAGTAATGAAGGCGCCGAGGCCCGCAGCGCGGGAAAGTACCGTGAGACAAAACACAATACTAAGGCTGCAGACAAAGTCTGGAGCCGACAGCCGCAGCCCCTGTGAGACACAGGGCGGTCAGCCAGAGTGGCCCCAGCACGGGGTCCACCGCCAGAACCGCGGACCCGAGGGTTGCGCGCGGTCTGAGTGTCCCAAGACATATAGTGCCGACACTACCCCCAGGCACACCGGAGACACACAAGGTGCCTCAGTGCTGGTCCGGTCTGTAAGCACCATTTAGGGAGGCCTCGGACGGGGGTGCAGCACCAGTCCGGTCTGTAAGCACCATTTAGGGAGGCCTCGGACTGGGCTGGCTCCAGTCCGGTCTGTAAGCACCATTTAGGGAGGCCTCGGACGGAGCGGAGCTGTGCAAGGCTCCAGTCTCCCACTTTCCAGAGCCCCCAAACAGGGATGGGAAGGAGTGCGACAGCGTACCGGGAGAATACAAAGTGTCCAGGCTCTAGGCCCTCCGGTACCTCGACCTGCGTGTTCCCTAAGGGTGAGCAGGGAGACTGCCGAAGGTCCCCGACAGGGACCATATTACCTTGTCTTCAGACGCCATCACGTAAGTAGTGAGAATGCAGTGAAGTGCAAGCAAAGCGTGTGATACCTCCGAGCACACTAAGTTAAAAACTGAGGATATTCCCTGCGGTAGGGGTTTATAAGCGGAGGGGGCGGTGTCTACAAACTTGTAGTACCTAGTGTGGCCTCCGGAGGGCAGTGCCCTTAACCCCATTGTCTGGGTCTCCCATTATGATGACCAGAAAAATCATATTTAGGTCACTTGCTATGGAAAGACCTATTGATGATATAATAGTAAAATACCGTATTTTTCGCATTATAAGACGCACTTTTGTTCCCTCACATTTTGGGGGAAAGTGGGGGGTGCGTCTTATAATGCGAAACACTGTTGTGTGGTGGGGAAGGGGGGGGTTGTGGAGCGGTGTTTGGGGCTGGCAGGAGGCTGTAGGAGGCCAGGAGCGGACTGCAGCAGCGGCCCCGTGGTCACGTGGGGCCGCTCATTATCTCCTGTAATATGCACTGCTTCCCGCTGTCAATCACCAGCGGGAGCAGCCCATATTACAGGAGCGGGACCGCAGCCCAGCGGCTGCGGTCCCGTGTGGATAGTCAGTGCTTTCCACGCAATGACAGCGTGGAAAGCACTGACTATCCCTGGGAGGATAAGCATACTCACCGCTCTCCTCACTCCCTGCCGTCCGCGCCATCCCCGCTGTCTTTGCCGGCATCCGGGTCCTGTGAGCGTTGCTGCAGAGTGACGTCATCACCTGCGCAATGCTCACAGGACTGGATGCCAAGCACAGCAGAGAGCGGATAGCGCGGACGGCGAGGGAGCGAGGAGAGCGGTGAGTATGATTGTTTATTATTTTAACTGTGCGGCAGCCTTATGGGGGACAGTGCCAGCAAGGGGACAGTGCCATCAGAGGGGACAGTGCCATCAGAGGGGACAGTGCCATCAGAGGGGACAGTGCCAGCAAGGGGACAGTGCCATCAGAGGGGACAGTGCCAGCAAGGGGACAGTGCCATCAGAGGGGACAGTGCCATCAGAGGGGACAGTGCCAGCAAGGGGACAGTGCAGCAAGGGGACAGTGCAGCAAGGGGACAGTGCCAGCAAGGGGACAGTGCCATCAGAGGGGACAGTGCCATCAAGGGGACAGTGCCATCAGAGGGGACAGTGCCATCAGAGGGGACAGTGCCATCAGAGGGGACAGTGCCAGCAAGGGGACAGTGCCATCAGAGGGGACAGTGCCAGCAAGGGGACAGTGCCATCAGAGGGGACAGTGCCATCAGAGGGGACAGTGCCATCAGAGGGGACAGTGCCATCAGAGGGGACAGTGCCATCAGAGGGGACAGTGCCAGCAAGGGGACAGTGCCATCAGAGGGGACAGTGCCATCAGAGGGGACAGTGCCATCAGAGGGGACAGTGCCATCAGAGGGGACAGTGCCAGCAAGGGGACAGTGCCATCAGAGGGGACAGTGCCAGCAAGGGGACAGTGCCATCAGAGGGGACAGTGCCAGCAAGGGGACAGTGCCATCAGAGGGGACAGTGCCATCAGAGGGGACAGTGCCATCAGAGGGGACAGTGCCATCAGAGGGGACAGTGCCATCAGAGGGGACAGTGCCATCAGAGGGGACAGTGCCAGCAAGGGGACAGTGCCATCAGAGGGACAGTGCCATCAGAGGGGACAGTGCCATCAGAGGGGACAATGCCAGCAAGGGGACAGTGCCATCAGAGGGGACAGTGCCATCAGAGGGGACAGTGCCATCAGAGGGGACAGTGCCATCAGAGGGGACAGTGCCATCAGAGGGACAGTGCCAGCAGAGGGGACAGTGCAGCAGAGGGACAGTGCCAGCAGGGGAACAGTGCCAGCATGGGGGACAGTGCCAGCATGGGGGACAGTGCCAGCATGGGGGACAGTGCCAGCAGGGGGGGGGGGGGGGGGGGACAGTGCCAACATTGGGGGGACATTGTGCCAGCATGGTGGGACAGTGTACCACCATCGGGGACTGTGCCAGGATGGGGGGACAGTGTACCAGCATGGGGGACTGTGCCAGGAAGGGGGCACAGTGCCAACATGAAGGCTATGTGTACCAGCATGGAGGATATATATACCAGGATGGAGGACATATATATGGATTGTAAGACGGACACTGGCATTATAAGGCGAACCCCATTTAACATTAAAAATTATTTTTTCCTCTTTTCCTTCATCAAATGTGGGGGTGCGTCTTATAATCCGGTGCGTCTTATAAAGCGAAAAATACGGTATTTGAAAATATGATCCCATCGCGATCCTAACTTGAATTTTGGTGCAGCTGTGGCTAGAAGCATAGCAGACACATGGGCATTTTTGGAGATTTTTTTAAATTAAACAGATTTTTTCGGAAATGCATTTTTAAATTTTGCATTTGCGTTCGCATAGGTAAAACATTAACAAATATACTCTTGTGACATATCTGGTGAAAGCCTTGCCCAGTTCTGAGTAGAATGGTATTTATTTTGTTTCTCAATCTTATTTCTAGCCCGAGATATGATAGAAAATGTAGAGCCATACCAGGCCAAAATTCACGCTTTTTTAAAACTTTAAAAATCTGTAAAAAAAAATTAACTAATGAAGAAAAAAAATTCAAAACTTTTTTTTTTGTAATTAATTAAAGTTGTACTTTATATAGAAAAAAAAAATCAAAAAAATCTAAAGACGTCAGGTAAAAAAAAAATATTCATTTTTGGATCACTTAACATGGAATGGCCCGGGTGCTTTGCTGGTGACACTGTTGGGGATTTATTCAAAATTGAAGGCATACTGAGCCAGCATGGCTACTGCAGCATCTTGCAGCAGCATGCTATTCCATCCGGATTGCGTTTAGTTGGACCATCATTTATTTTCAACAGGACAATGACCCCAAACACACCTCCAGGCTGTGTAAGGGCTAAATGACCAAGAAGGAGAGTGATGGGGTGCTACGCCAGATGACCTGACCTCTACAGTCACCAGACCTGAACCCAATCGAGGTGGTTTAGGGTGAGGGTGAACCGCAGAGTGAAGGCAAAAGGGCCAACAAGTGCTAAGCATCTCTGGGAACTCCTTCAAGACTGTTGGAAGACCATTCCCGGTGACTACCTCTTGAAGCTCATCAAAAGAATGCCAAGAGTATGCAAAGCAGTAATCAAAGCAAAAGGTGGCTACTTTGAAGGACCTAGAATATAAGACATTTTCAGTTGTTTCACACTTTTTTGTATATAAAAGTATATAATTCCACATGTGTTAATTCATAGTTTTGATACCTTCAGTGTGAATCTACAATTTTCATAGTCATGAAAATAAAGAAAACTCTTTGAATGAGGTGTGTCCAAACTTTGTCTGTACTGTATGTCACAAGAGTATCTTTGTTAATATTTTACCCATGCGAACACAAATGCAAAATTTTAAAACACATTTCCGAAAAATCGGTTTAATTTAAAAATTTCCAAAAATGCACGTGTCTGCTATGCTCTTCGCCACATCTGTACCAAAATTTAAGTTGGGATTGTGATGGGATCATATTTAAAATATTTAACCATTATAGCATCAATTGGAAAATCTTGAATTCAGATCTGTTCAGCCTGTGGTCTAAAAGTGGGGTCTAGATTTACCAAATAATCCATGATTTTTAGATATTACTGTATTATTTTGTTATGTTACAACTTAGAAGCAGGAGAGGACAGAGGAGAAAGCTTTGTTAGGGCACAACCTGAGAATGAACAGGGGTAGAAAGTGAATGCAGAGCAGATGACAGGCCAGCAGCTTTGTCAATCATGTTAAGTATCTGCCCACCGCAGTCAGGAACTAAAGGCCCCGTGACACTTGGCGACGCCCCAGCGATCCAGACAATGACACGACCTAGTAGAGATCGCTGGTACGTCGCTAAGTGGTCGCTGGTGAGATGTCAAACAGTCAGATCTCACCAGCGACGCAGCAACGATATGGCAGTCGTTGGGAATCTGTCACTCTCGGGCGTATATTGAGATCATTGGTCGTTGTCCCTGTCAAACACAGCAATGCAGCATGCCCAGCAAGAGACCGATAACAAAAAATGGTCTTGAACGGTTTGTCACGATCAGCAATCTCACAACGGGGGCCTGATCGCTCCTACGTGTCACACATAGCGACATCGCTGCTGAGGTCGTTGTTGCGTCACACAACTTGTGACTCAGCAGCGATCTCGCTTAGTGTGACGGGGGCTTAAGACAGAGCTTTTATGTCTTGACATGTCTGGATATGTTCACTCCTGAACAAACAATAGTCTGTACAAAGGCATCTAGTGACTCTGTGTTCTACAATATTGGTGAGTGTGTTTAAAGATTGAGTAAAGTTATATTAGTAGTTTAATGCTTTTCTTATTAAGGGCTCATAAACACACAGCGCTACTCTGAGTGATCATTGTTCAGAAAAACACACCCCCCCCCATTGATTTCCATGAAACACTCAGTGGGTAAATCACTGCTTGCACTACTTTTTAATCGCTGCAATAAATGCAGCATTTATCACTATTTATATTTTAAAAAAGCTGCCATCGTTTTCGCTAGCGATTAAAAAAACTAATGCAGATGTGGAAAAACTTGGTAGAAAAAAGCTGCCAAAACTACAGCGTTTATCCACAGGCAGAAAAAGCTGCGTACGCGCTAGCTCTAATATTTATTTCATAGTAACACAGTTCCATCTCAAGCGTACTGTAAATCTTTATTTTTATTAATACTTAATATTAACTGTATTTTTCTCACACAGCAATGGCTGCTACTTCTCAAGGAACAATATTTTATCATATATCATATATATCCCCCCCCATATATCTCTGAACTAATCTCCCAATATCATTCAACTTGCAATCTTCGATCCTCCCAAGACCTCCTACTTTCCTGCACACTTGCACGTTCCTCATCTAACCACCTGCAATACTTCACCCGAGCAACCCCCATTCTCTGGAAATCTGCACCCCAAAACATCCGAATGTCCCCCACACTCGGAACCTTCAAGCGGAACCTGAAAACCCATCTCTTCAAAACAGCCTACAACCTGCAATGACCACAGTGCCACCTCACCACCGCTGGACCTGGCGCTCCACCACCGCTGGACCCGGCGCTCCACCACCACCACCACCAGAGCAGACCCAACCTACTGTCTCTTCCTACTGTCCCGTAGAAAGTAAGCCCACAAGGGCAGGGTCCTCTCTCCCCCCTGTATCAGTCTGTCACTTTTTTCATTGTATTTTTAGCTTGTTTGTATGTAACCCTTTCTCATGTACAGCGTACCATGGCATCAATGGTGCTCTATAAATAAATAATATGCTCTTACAATCCTTTTGAAAAATTTTTTTGACAAAGCGCTGGTGGCGGCTACTGTACTCTCCAAAGATTGTGAAAATGAAGAAGTAGAATTGACCTTATTGCATCCTTCTGGTCCAGCGCCATCCTTTGTGCATCCAAGAAAACCAGACATTTTAAAAGTTAACAAAAAGGAGAATTTTGTATACTTACCGTAAATTCCTTTTCTCTTAGCCTCTAATTGGGGGACACAGGACCGTGGGTGTTATTCTGCTGTCCACTAGGAGGCGACACTAAGCAATCTGCAAAAGAGTAACAGTGGCTCCTCCTCCTCAGCATACACCCCTGGGGCAGGCACTGCCTCCTCAGTTTTGTGCTAAAGCAGTAGAGAGTAACAAGGTTAACCAATACCAACAGAGCCTGGCAAGGCCATAACGTAACAATATAAGAGTAACAAAAACCACTAGAAACAAGGCCGTATGGCCAACAGGGTGGGTGCTGTGTCCCCCAATTAGAGGCTAAGAGAAAAGGAATTTACGGTAAGTATACAAAATTCTCCTTTTCTCCTTCGCCTCATTGGGGGACACAGGACCGTGGGACGTCCCAAAGCAGTCCCTGGGTGGGAAAGACAATGGAACTAATGATACTGAACAAGTCAGTAAACAGATAAATACCTACAGGTGAGCAACTGCCGCCTGAAGGATGCACCTACCCAGACTAGCGTCCGCCGAGGACTGGGTATGAACACGGTAGTGCTTGGTAAAAGTGTGTAAACTCGACCAGGTGGCCGCCTTACACACTTGGATAGCCGAGGCTTGGTGCCGAACGGCCCAAGAGGCCCCCACGGCTCGGGTAGAATGTGCCTTGATCCCCGCTGGAAGAGGAGTAGTTTTCATCTTGTAGGCTTCTTGGATAGCTGATCTAATCCACCTAGCCAGTGTAGCCTTGGAAGCTGGCATACCCTTACGAGGGCCTTCCGTCAGAATGAACAGAGTATCTGACTTAGGGAAATGCGCAGTTCTAGACACATAAATGCGAAGCGCCCTGACGAGATCCAGAGTATGCAAAGCTCGTTCGAACCTGTGAACCGGAGCCGGACAAAAGGAGGGCAATGAAATATCCTCATTCAAATGAAATGAGGAGACCACCTTAGGCAGGAATGACGGCACCGGACGGAGTACAACCTTGTCCTGATGGAAAACCAGGAAGGGTGGCTTACAAGAAAGCGCAGAGAGTTCCGACACTCGGCGGAGGGAAGTGATAGCCACTAGAAAAACCACCTTCAGAGTCAGAAGGAGGAGAGAGGTGTCCCGAAGAGGTTCAAAGGGAGGTTCCTGCAGAGCCGTAAGTACCAGGTTAAGGTCCCACGCGTCTAAAGGGCGTTTGTACGGAGGGACAATGTGATTGACTCCTTGGAGAAAAGTTTTAACCTGTGGCTTTACAGCAAGGCGGCATTGAAAAAGTACTGAAAGAGCTGAAATCTGACCCTTAAGGGAACCTAGGGAGAGACCAGATTCTAACCCCGACTGAAGGAACCCTAGAAACTAACGGCAAGGAATATGGAAGAGGGGGTTGATCCCGAGAAGAGCACCACGCGAAAAAGGCCTTCCAGGTGCGATGATAAATTTTTGCCGATGCCGACTTCCGTGCTCTGATCATGGTCTGAATAACGGCAGAGTAGAAACCTGCTTGGGTTAGTACCCAGGTCTCAAGGGCCACGCCATCAAATTCAGGGCGTGTGAATTCTGGTGGTAAAACGGGCCCTGAGACAGGAGGTCGGGGCGACAAGGGAGGCGCCAGGGAACGTCCGCCGTGAGCTGCACGAGATCGGCGTACCATGCCCGTCTGGGCCAGTCTGGGGCAATGAGAATGACTGGAATGCCCTCTTGCTTGATTTTCCGCACCACTCTGGGAATGAGAGGCAGAGGAGGGAAGATGTAAGGCAGCTGGAACTGAGACCCAATTCTGAACTAGGGCATCCGCCCCTAGAGCTCGCGGGTCGTGAGATCTGGCTATAAACATGGGAACCTTCGTGTTGAACCGAGATGTCATCAGATCTACGTCCGGAGTCCCCCAGCGACGGCATATTTGCTGGAACACGTCGGGATGTAGAGACCACTCTCCCGAGTCCATGCCCTGGCGACTGAGGAAATCCGCTTCCCAGTTTTCCACTCCCGGGATATGAACTGCTGACAGCGTTGAGTTCGTCGATTCTGCCCAGTGTAGAATGCGTTGCACTTCGTGCATGGCCTGGAGACTGCGGGTTCCGCCTTGATGGTTGATGTATGCCACGGCCGTGGCATTGTCTGACTGAATCCGGACTTGTGTTCCTGCCAGCATGGAATGAAAAGCCTTCAGAGCTAGAAATATGGCTCGGATTTCCAGGAGATTTATGGGTTCGGCCGACTCCGCTGGGGACCATGTTCCCTGTGCCGTGTGATGACGATGTACCGCTCCCCATCCGCTGAGACTTGCGTCGGTGGTGACTATCTTCCAGCAAACCGGTAGAAAGGACCTTCCCCTTGTGAGGGAACGAGGTTTGAGCCACCAATGGAGGGAGCTCCTCGCTGCAGGAGACAACCGGAATAATCTGTCCAAGGCAGAAGGGTTCCTGTTCCACGAAGTCAGAATCTCCCGTTGGAGAGGCCTGAGGTGAAGTTGAGCGAACGGCACCGCCTCCATAGAGGCAATCATCCTGCCCAAGACTCGCATGGCGAACCGAATCGATTGAGGAAACGGCCGTAGGAGGGTGTGGACTCCCTGTCGAAGGGCCTTCGCCTTTTCCTGAGGGAGAAGGACCAGACCCCTGGGGGTGTGGAAGCGCATCCCGAGGAATGTTAGACATTGTGACGGGACTGGAGACGACTTCCGCAGATTCACCAACCAGCCTAGACGACGCAGGGTGTCCACCGTGATGGAAACACTCTGCTGACACTCCCTGAAGGAGGGAGCTTTGATGAGCAAATCGTCTAGGTATGGGAGGACTACCAGTCCTCTTGTGTGCAGTATGGTCATGACAGCCGCCATGACTTTGGTGAACACCCTGGGAGTCGTCGCTAGGCCGAACGGGAGGGCCACAAACTGATAATGGTCCTGGTTGATGGCGAAGCGGAGAAACTGCTGGTGAATTGCCGCGATTGGGATATGAAGGTAAGCGTCCTGTATGTCGATGGACGCGAGAAATTCGTCCTTCTCCATGGACGCTATGATGGAGCGCAGTGACTCCATGCGGAAATGCCGAACCTTCACGAAGGAGTTTAACTGTTTTAGATCTAGAATGGGGCGAATCGCTCCTCCTTTTTTGGGTACCACAAAAAGGTTTGAGTAGAACCCTTGGAAGCGTTCGGCTGGCGGTACCGGTATGATGACACCGGCCGTCAGAAGGGAATTTACCGCTTGAAAGAAGGTGCGAGCTTTGGGCGGATGAGCAGGTGGGATTGACAGAAAAAAACGATTTGGAGGAAGGGCCGTAAATTCTATGGTGTATCCGGAAGACACCAAGGTGTTTACCCACTTGTCGTCGGTAGAAGCGAGCCAGACCTGACGAAAGCGAGAAAGTCGGCCGCCAACCTGAATAGTGTCTCCCGAGTGGGGAGAGTCAGGAAGAAGAGAATCTGCTAGGCTTTGAGCCCTTAGATCTGGACTGGCGAGAATGGGACTGCCAGTTTGCGCCAGTCTTCCGTGTCGTCTGGGTGCGTTCCCTACGGGGGGACCTATTGGCCGCCGTTGGGGGCTTCGAGACTGACCAACCAAAGGAGTTCCGAAAGGATCGGAAACGGGTTTGTTGGCGATGAGTGAAGGGTCGCTTAATCTGACGTTGTGGAAGAGAGGTACTCTTACCCCCAGTGGCGTCTGAAATCAATTGATCCAGCTTTTCGCCAAATAAACGGCCACCATTGTACGGAAGACATGTGAGCGACTTTTTTGACGCTGCGTCTGCCTTCCACTCTCTTAACCAGAGGGCTCGCCTAATAGTTATGGCGTTGGAAGCCGCAGCCGCGGCACAGTTAGCCGAATCGAAGGCAGCATGCATAGAATATTCGGCGGTAACCGCAATTTGAGTAACCTGGTCTAACAAGGCTGGGTCGACCTGCAAGGACCGAAGAGCCGAGTGTACCGAATCAGCTCTAGTCATAATAGCCTTAGAGGCCCAGACTGAAGCAAAGGCTGGGCCTAGAGAAGAGCCTGAGGCCTCAAAAACGGACTTCGCCATCTGCTCCACCTGACGGTCAGTGGCGTCCTTTATGGATGAACTGTCCGGTAAGGACAGGAGGGTCTTGGTAGCTAGACGGGATACGGGCGGGTCCACCTGTGGTGGATCTGTCCAATCCTGGGTAACCTTAGGCAGAAAAGGATAACGCGTTTCCAGAGCCATACGGTTACCAAACCGTTTGTCAGGATGTAACCTATGCTTTTTAAGTATTTCCTGGAACTCTGGATGGTCCGAGAAATGCTTGTGTGGTCTCCTGGCTCTTTTAAAGGACACCTTGTGCTCCGGCACATCAGCCGGAGGGTCTGACACCTCCAGGACCTGGTTGATGTCAGTAATCAAATCCTCCACCAGTGCCACCGTATCGGTCGCATCTAAGTCTATGGACTCATCTAAATTACCCTCTGAGTCCATAGAACAGAGACCTTCGGACTCCTGCGCATCATCTTGACGCCTGCGGGATGCAGATCCCGCAGGGGACTCTGGAGATGGAGGAGGTCTCTTACGGCCAGAGTCGGAGACTGACGGGGCAGGGTCGGCAGTATGTCGCGGTTCCAAGACTTCTGGCTGAGACGCAGAAGCCTGAACGGCGGGTTCAGGAGGCGAACGGGCTTGCATAAACTGCAGCAGTGTGGCAGACAATCTGTCAATGGACTGCGTCATATTCTGAGACATAACTGCGGCCCATGCAGGGGTAGGGTCAGGGGCACTGGTAGCCGTCCGGTCAGTGGGGGTCTCAGAATCTGCAGCCTGCGTGCAGCTCTCACAATGTGGCGAGGTGCATCCTGCAGGGAGGTCAGCCTGACAAATAGTGCAGGTAGCATAGTAAGTGCTGGCTGCCTTGGAGCCTTTCTTACTCTTACTGCCAGACATTGTGGTATGGGCTATAGTGCAGAAAAAAGAGGTAACCAGGAGACCCCTGAGTAAACAGGCACTCTCTAGCTATCCAGCTAGGTGCCTGGACCCTTAGTGGTGGGGCTGAATAGGGTCACTGTGGAGACTTTCCCCCTGTAACAGTGCCTGCTGCAGGAGGGGATGTGGAGGAGAGGGAGAGAGGGACAGAGAACCTTTGCAGAGCAGATCCCTGCAGAGGTCTTACCAGTCCCAGCGCCGCTGTGCGACAGGCCGCCCGGATCCTGTGTCCCCCCTGGATGGCTGAACGCTCCACGTGCTGTAATGGCGACCGTGGAGGAGAAGGAGGAAGGGGCGGAGCTAAACGGGCGGGATCCGGCTGGAAAGCGCGCCCGTTCTCGGCTCCGCCCCGCTATGACGCGCGGTCAGCGTCATCCAGCGGGGCGGGACGGGGGCGGCACAGGGGCGGCGACCTCCGCGCTAGGCCCAAGCCGGGGCCTCAATTAGTTGAGGTCCCCGGAAATAGTGAGGGGCCGGCGCGGAGGCGCGAAAAAACCGCTGGGGGGCCCAGAAAAAACGGGGAAATGTGATGTCCCCCTTGGCATTGGCGGAGAACCGCCAGTATAGCAGAGGATAAGCACTGAGCTGAAAAGCTGCACTTGGATGCAGCTTGCAAGTGTCCAGCTGCTGTGCCCCTGTCAGCCTTGTGCCTGAGGCCTGGCTGCAGTAAGTGCCCTCTCATCCAGCCCAGCATCCCTTGTGCAGGCTCCTGCATAGCCTGCGCTGCTGCAGGCAGTCATGCAGTCTCCAGCCCATGCAGCCTGTGCTGCTGATACCTGGTGTTGCCACTGCCTAAAACACCCAGGGGTGATTAGGGGGACGTCATCTGGCAGGCAGTCATCTCTACTTCACCTCAGACCGCAGGGAATGAGGAAGGTGGATGTTATGCTGGGCTGTCTCAACTTTAACCCAGCAACCCAACAGTGGGAGGCCGAGAAAGGAGTACGGCATATGTAACGATTCTCAACTTCAACCCAGCGCCCCAACAGTGGGTGGCCGAGGAAGGAGCATGCCGGGGGTCACACCGGACCCACTTTTCTTCTTTATGATGAAAATTCACCAAGAGGAAAAAGGACGTGTGCCTCCTTCGACACTAAGCAAAAAACTGAGGAGGCAGTGCCTGCCCCAGGGGTGTATGCTGAGGAGGAGGAGCCACTGTTACTCTTTTGCAGATTGCTTAGTGTCGCCTCCTAGTGGACAGCAGCATAACACCCACGGTCCTGTGCCCCCAATGAGGCGAAGGAGAAAATCAGATATTAACTCAGGTGGAGCCGAACACCATAACAGGCCGTACATACTCTGACACAAAAGGAAATGGCCATTGCTAGTAAGCGCTTATGAACAAGATTACATTTCACCCACTAGAAGGGACAAATTGATGCTAAAAGACCACTTTAAAAACGTACTATTAATTGTTTGATTAGTTCATATTTTATGGAAGGAGGATTTAACTACTGTACTATTCTTATTAAACACTTCATAAATTCATGTTTAGTGATATAATAGAAAACAAATTTACATGTATAAATAGGTGTTAAAGTTCTTTGTTCTTTTAATCTTGTTTAATCACACTTGAGGATATGATCACCATTTTTGTTTTGGTTTATTCAATGCATTCAGGTTGAAAATGCTGAGCGTTGTGTTCTGATGATTAAGATGTATTTATCCTGGCACTTACGGGATTTGCTTTTTGTTGTATATAAATGTTTTATTCAATCAGTTGTAATAACTCACACAACCATAAAATAAAAAAATATATTAATTTGATAGGTCCCAAGTTGAATCTCTGTACAAATATAACCAAGAACACATAACACACAGGCATTTTTTCACAATAGTGCATCAAAATTTTGAATTTGATTTTTCCCAAAAAAATATTAAGAAATAGTCTTGTGACATATCAAATGAAAGCCCGTACCGTTCTGAGAAAAATGATGCCTCTCACTCATTATCTTAATTCTAGCACGAGATAAAAAATGTAAAACCAAAATTCGCGCTTATTTAAAACTTTAAAAATCTGTAAAAAAAATTAACTGATGAAGAAAAAAATTCTTAACTTTTAATTTGTAATTAACTAAAGTTGTACTTCATATATATATATATATAAAAAAAATAAAAAAATTAAAATCTAAGGACGTCAGGTAAAAAAAAAAAATCATACTTAGAGCACTTGAAATAGAAGAGGCTATTAATAGTTAACTATTTTAAAATATAATCCCATCGTGATCCCAACTTGCAATATTGCCATAGATGTGGCGAGGAGCACAGCAGACACGTGGGCAGTTATGGGAATTTTTAAATTAAACCACTTTTTCTGAAATGCATTTTAAAATTTTGCATTTGCATGGGTAAAATATTAACAAAGATACTCTTGTGACATATCTGGTGAAAGCCTGCATAGTCCTGAGTAGAATGGTGTTTATTTTATTTCTCTATTTTATTTCTAGCCTGAGTAATGAGGAGAAATGTAAAGGCAGGCAACACCGAAATTCACACTTTTTCCAAACTTTGAAAATCATTTAAAACAATTTTTTTTTTTTTTTTTAGAAACGTTGTCTCTTCATATTTTGCATTGTTTGACATGCTATTATCAAATAACAATCTCAAAAGAATTAAAAATATAGATGTAATAATCATTGGTTCACTTGACATGGAATGACCCACACCAGTATTTCATATTCCATATGTCTGTAAGGAATTAAAGGGAATCTGTCAGCAGATTATTTTGAGAATAGCATAATATAGAACAAGAAAGTCTGATTACAGGAATTTTGAATATGCAAATATGCAATGCACCTAGGAGTTCACTGTGTTGAGCGCTTTAGCCAGCTGCCCGAAGTGTTTTCTTGGACTGGTCTCCCTGAGATCAGTGATTACAGGAATTTGTCACTTATTAGGTTGTGTGCTGTAGTTTCAATACAATCAGTCTTATCAGAAGGAGATTATCATTGTAGGACTAGGTGTCGCATGCAAGGCAGTCACACTAGTCTTTATAACCTCGTCCTCATCACGGATTAGCAGCTTGCGCACAATGCAGTGTGTAAAGAAGAATTAGTCTCCTGCTGTAAGATTATACACCAAAAACCTGCTGAAAGATTTCCTTTAATAGCCTAAAGTAAGCGTGCAACATGAGTAACCTTGCGCTGCCGCAAGTACCGGATCCGGTAAAACCGCACTTGTCGCACTCGAATGCATGTCCTATAGAGAATGAATGGGTCTTGCCACAAGTTGGCCGTAACATGGCAGATACGGCAAAATCTGCCAGATCTGCCTCAAATTTACAAAATCACAGATGTGAAAGGTGCCCAAGATACAGATGTGTCCTTAACTTGTCTCTAAACCCAACAAATCCTGAACCTATAAAGCACAAGTCAAACTCTGGCCCGCCGACTGATTTTATTTAGATGGATGCAGACACTTTTGAAGGCAATAATGGAAGGTGTTTGCTTCTTTCCCATCATTCTGCCTCTGATGTGTCAACACAATGGGCACAATGATGTCATTATTCTGCATCCTCTGTGCTGAACAGTGAAGAGTGCCAGAGTGCTTGCTGCCTAGACCAGAGAAGCGGGGAAAGAGGAGAAAGTATTTACAATTTTTTTTCCAATAGGAGACCATAATAGTGTATTGAGGACTATGTGGGGCCCATAATACTATATGGAGAACTATGTGGGGCCCATAATACTATATGAAGGACTACATGGGGCCCATAATACTATATGGAGAACTATGTGGAGCCCATACTACTATATGGAGAACTATGTGGGGCCCATACTACTATATGGAGAACTATGTGGGTCCCATACTACTATATGAAGAACAATGGAGGGCCCATTATTCTGTATGGAGGACTATGTGGGACCCATTATTTTGTATGAAGGACTATGTGGGACCCACGACTAGGTTGATCAGTGACTTTGTCCAAGTTTTCAACATTGTTCCTCAGTGTATTTGTGATTGACATTCCTGTTATAGTGTAACAAAACCTGTAAATGGGTTGGTAACCCAAACAAAGAGGGAAAAAGGAGATTTTTGTGTACTCACCGTAAAATCCTTTTCTCTTAGCCTCTAATTGGGGGACACAGACCGTGGGTGTTATGCTGCTGTCCACTAGGAGGCGACACTAGGCAGAATCTGCAAAAGAGTTAAGTGGCTCCTCCTCTGCAGTTATACACCCCTAGAGCAGGAAGTGCTTCTCCAGTTTTGTGCTAAAGCAGTAGGAGAGTTAACATATAATAACAGTAAAACAGGGCCTGTAACCACACAGGCAACCCGATATAGCTACCAAGTTAATAACAGTGTAACAGGGCCTGAAATTAAACAGGCACGTGGGTAACCAGGTAAGAGTAAACAAGGTAATATTAGTACAACAAGGCCTGTAACTAAGCAGGCCATGCATAAACCGTGAATAGTCAACGGATCAACAGTGGTATAACAAGGCCTGTAGCCAAACAGGCTCACAGTACTACAAGGCCCGTAACCAAACAGGCACAAGTGTAACCATGCAACAGTTAACAAAGTGATAATAGGCGAACATGTGTTGACATGGTAACCATGCAACAGCTAAGAAGCTATGTAAGAACTGTAAAAAGGCCCACAAGGGCAATAGGGTGGGTGCTGTGTCCCCAATTAGAGGCTAAGAGAAAAGGATTTTACGGTGAGTACACAAAAATCTCCTTTTCTCCTTCGCCTCATTGGGGGACACAGACCGTGGGACGTCCCAAAGCAGTCCCTGGGTGGGAAAAGCTATGGAACTAGTAATGCTGAACAGTTCAGCGAAGGACTCTGTACCTACAGGCAATCTGCTGTTGCCTGGAGGACACATCTGCACAGACCCGCATCTGCCGAAGACTGATTGCGCTCTGTAGTGGCTTTTAGACGTATGTGGTCTAGACCAGTCTAGCTGCCGCACATAGTAAATGTGCTAACATCTGGTGCCGGTAGGCCCAGAAGATCCCCACGGCCGCCAGTGAATGTGCCCTGACAACGGCAGGAAGGTGCAGGTTGTCGCAGAGATAAGCGTCTTAGACGGTTGATCGAATTTACGTAACTAGAGTAGCCTGGAGGCTATGTCTTTATTTATTTATTATTATTTTTTTTTTTTTTGCCCTTTGAAAGAAGTAATAGAAAATCTCACTTTCTAAAAGGGGGTACTGTGTTGGACACACACATATATATATATATATATATATATACATAGGGCCCTGAAGAGGTCCTTCATATGCAGCGCCTTCATGACCCGATGGCCTGGAAACGGGCGCCGTGGTGGCCAAGAGTTACTTTCATTTAGTCGAAAAAGGTATCTTGCCATTGGAAGAAAAGATGGAAGATAAGGAAGGGTGATTTACCTGAAAGCACTTCAAACTCCTCTACTTCTTGGAAGGAAGTAATTGCCACTAAAAAAAAACACCCCTGTTTGTGGGAGCCTGTTAAGGGAGATACTCCCATGAAACTGAAATGTTGTTTTTTTTTTGGTTTTTTTTTGTATAGTCTAGCCGTGAGGACAAGATTTAGGTCCCACGGGTGCAGTGGTACATTGCATGGAGAAGATAATTAGCAGACCCCTCGATAGACGGATGTCCTGAGGTATGGTCGCTAAACGTTCCTGGAAGAGAGTGGAAGGGCTGAAAAACCTGCCCCTTGAGAGAACCTAAAGACAGGCCTGAGTCTATGCCTGATTTAGGTAACCTGAGTATTCCTGATAGAGAATAGGGACAAGGAGAATGGGTAGCCATGCACCCAGCAACCCAAATAACTTTCTTCCATGTTCGATGGCATATGTTTGATGAGACCGGTTCCCTCACTCTGACCACGCTCAGTAAAAAATTCAAAGAAAACCCCATCTGGGTTAAGGTCCGGGTCTCAAATGCCACGCCATCAAATCGGAGATGAAAAAAACTCGACGGTAGACCAGGTCTTGGCACAGTAGATCTGTACTGTCTGGTTGAACGGCCTGACAACCGCCATGGCACAGCTACGTTGAGTGGGATTTCGGAAGTGAATCCAGTCCTGAACTGGTGCGTGTGCTTCAAATAACTGTGGGTAAAGAAAAACTGGCACCTTGGCCCTGAGGGGCGATACCATGAGGTCCACATCCGGGATTGTCTAATGCCGGTAGAATCGGGAAGCAACATGAGGGTGGGAGACCCATTCTCGAGAAAACCGTCCCTTGTGGCTGACGGCTGAAGGAATCCCGAGTATAGTTGCCTAGACCGATACAAAAACCACCTGAACGCACTGAAATCATGTATTCCATCCAGCTACGTGCCTGATGAATATCATTATGTCGGAGACTGCGGTTTCCGGAGCAGAGATTGACAACTGTCCCAGTCATGGCCAATTTAACTGTGTAGGGATGTACCAGGTATCTGAAGGCCATCCGTGCTATGTCAATTTTCACGAATCTCCCGCAGAGTGCTGGACATTCTCGAAACTGGGCGAGATCATGCGCCCTGTTGTCCTGTGATGGGTTATACCATTCCCTATCCTGAGGACTCGCGGTAGTAGTCAGAACCCTTCACCATGTTGGAACGAAAAAAACGTCCCTGCGGGAGAGAGGGAGTGGGCAGACCCACCGGTGGTGAGGCCACCTGGTTAAACACGACAGGCGACAAACAGGTCCTGTCCAGTGAGTTAGGTTCTTGTTCCATGACTTAAGCGTGGAGAGAGAAGGCTGGTCGAGATCAGCTGAACAAGGGAACCTGCCTCTATTGCTGCCATCCTGTTGTCTACGCCCTGCCTGGCAGGGCTTAAGTACAGAGAAACCTGAAGGAAGGGGGTGCGGACTCTCGGCCGCAGGCTACAATTCCTGTTCTGTGGAAGGTTGATCACTGATGTGATATATTGAACTGTTGGAACAATATCGGAATTGTGGAGGTTGGATAAGCCTCCTAACTCCTTGTAGTGTCTACCTTGTTGGGCACGCTGTGTTCTGCAGTCCGTGAGGATCGGTGCCCTGATAAGCCCTGGGTCCGGTACAGAAATAAAACAACCCCCGTTGAGTAAAGGGTGGTCCTGACGTCCTCCCCGACTCTGGTGAGCAGTTATGACGACGTAGACAACTTGAACGGGCATGCCACCTTTAGTAGTGTTCTCTTAGGATTGTCAAACTGAGGAACCTGTGGCTAGGAATTGTACTAGGAATATGCCGGTAGGCGTCCTGTATGTATGCACGCACGGATACTGCGCGATTCTTGAAGTTAATGTGGAGTGGTGATTTCATTCGGAAAAGTCTTATCCAGACATAAATGTTGGGTGGTTTTCGATCCAGCACGGATTGAGCTGTACCGTCCTGTGTGTGGGCCACCGATAGGTTGGACTAGAATCTTTAGAAAACGTTCCTCGCTTGATACTGGTACAGGGATTCCAGAAATGAGGATAAACTCCACTATGAGGAACTGCTAATGAATTACGAAGGGACCGGCATACGGTACCTACGGCGGATAACGGGCCATCCTGTTGTTCAAACAGGTGCCCGCAGAGATATGGAATACCTGCGAAGGACTCCTTAGAGATAGCGGCCATTTCCCCTTTCCACAACCGGAGGGTACGTCTAATGGGAATGGCATTGGCGGCTGCAACTGCTGCGCAGTTAGCAGCATGTAGGGCTGCATGCATTAGGTAGAAAGTTATAGAAGCGAGTGGAGCAGTCTGGGCCGCCAGAGTAGGATCGGCGGACGAGACATTTATTTAGTGTGGTCAAATCACTAATGCCTTGAAAGCTTGCACGGCTTCGACAGAAGTGAATCCAGGTGCAAGAGAAGGCCTTGACGCTTGGATAGCCAGACGGTCAGGCGCCTCTTCAACCGAGAGGTTGTTAGACCAGGTGGATCGTAGCAATTCTGCACAGTTTTGCCAGAAGAGCTTGATGGCCTGCCTCGATCACCTACGGTTGGCTGGCCATGTACGGCGTCTGGCGACCAGGGCTCACTCTGAGACTCTAGCCCCCCGACTGTTGCCGAGCTTTTCCTTAGGGAACTGCAGCAGGTAGTTCCCTGAGAGTTGCAGCAAGGAGGAAGCGCTGCTGCTTTCCCTGACGCTGGACTCCAGCTGCACGGCATGTGTCCTGAAGACTGGAGCGGGGGAGAGGCACTGCTGAGCCCGTTAGCAACATGGTAGCGACCTCTTGCTATACTCTCATTTCATAGCTGCTGAGAGCCCCAGCGCTATGCTGTGGGTCCCGAACACTACAGCAGGAGGAGAAAATGCTAACCTCCTGACCGTGGCCTTATCGGGTACCGTACGGAGCTGCAGCGAGAAGCACGCTGATCCTCTGCTATGTGCAATAGGGAGGAAGCGTGTGAAGCTGCAGTAGGGAATAGGACCAATGAACCTCTGGTTATGTGCAGCCGGGAGGAAACGTGTGGGGCTGCAGCAGGGAGGGAGTCCTGCTTGGCTTCGCTGCCCCGTGTGCACTTTGTGAAAACAATTTATTCATCCACGCAGTATCCCACTGAGCCACCTATGTACCACACTGTCGCCTATTGTGTGGGGCTGCAGGAGTCTTATTGGTTACTGGGCACTAGCTTTTGTATTAGGCTTGTAGCATCTCTCACCCGTATCTGCCAGGGCGGCTCGTATAGGCTTTATTATCCTCACAGCAGGTTTCACTCCTGCCCTCAGTCACTCAATGGCCACCGCTGGATGTAGGTGGCCTTCCTTACACATAATGGCTCATGCAGTCGGCCTCCTTATACTGGCCGCCGCTGTATGCCGCCACTATCCGTGGGGGAAGGACACGGGGGGGGGTGAGGAAGATGTCTGGCAAAATGCGCGCCAGAGAAGCCCCTTGTGCTGCTCTAGGCCGCCCCCTCCATGATGTGTCCTCTGGGGGGCGGAGCGTGCAGGGAAATAGAAACTCCGTGCCCTGCACGCTCTGCTCTGCCCCCAGTCTGAAGATGACGGTGTCATCCGCGTCATCCGGGGGCGGGCCAGGGGCGGGAAAAGAGGCGGCGGCTTCGCGCTAGGCCGAAGCCGCGGCCTCAAGTAAAAACAGATGCCGCAAATGACGGCAGGCCGGCGCGGATGTCCGGTCCGGGACCGGAACGGATCTGGACCCGGCCGGACCCCTGGGGCTGAGGCCACATGAGCGCTTGCCCAGCGCAGCCCGCCATCAGGGGCACCCATAGGACTGGGTCCCCTGGAAGTGCGGTCTAGAGTGGCAGCCCCCATCAGGAGAACCCAGTGGAACTGGGTCTCCTGGAGTCCAGACACTGTGCTGGCTCTGTAGGGAGCCCAGCAAACTGGTGCTCCTACTAACAGCATGGGTCCCCTGCCCCATCAGGAGAAAGCAGCGAAGGCTGATCTCCTGGAGTGCCTGTCTGCAATAGACGCTGCTGCAGAATTGTATCCCCCATTAGGAGAACCCAGGGAAAACGGTCTTTCAGATTCCAGGGTTCGGCTGAATTGCATCCCCCATTAGGGGGCCGCAGGCAGAACTGAGGGCCCTGGGGTATCCCTTAGAGACACTCAGCTAGGCTGAGGCTCCTGGAGTGAGCTGCAGCAGCTGCAGTGCAGACATGCCGAGTGCTGCGGCCTGTGTCCATCAGAAATCCGTGTGTGGATTGTGCCAGTGCACCATGATAGTGCCCTACCTGCGCTGTCTCAACCTAAAAAGCCCGAAGGGGTGATTAGGGAGGGATGCTGCTGTCCACCATCAGCGGGCTGCTGTGTAACCTCAACTTCAACCCAGGGTCTCCAACAGTGGGGAGCTGGGGAAGGGGGGGGCCGTCGTCTCGACCTCAACCAGGCACCCCCAACAGTGGTGGGCCGAGGAGGGAGCGGCATGTTGGGGGAAAAAGTCGACCTCAACCAGGCGCCCCCAACAGTGGGGGGCCGAGGAGGGACCATGCCGGGAGTCTCGTCAGAGACCCACTTTTCTTCTTCTTGAAATCAAAAAGTGAAAACATTTTAGGACAATAAAATTTAGGTGTGCCTCCTATCGACACTAAGCAAAAACTGGAGAAGCACTTCCTGCTCTAGGGGTGTATAACTGCAAAGGAGGAGCCACTTAACTCTTTTGCAGATTCTGCCTAGTGTCGCCTCCTAGTGGACAGCAGCATAACACCCACGGTCTGTGTCCCCCAATGAGGCGAAGGAGAAATAAATATTAATAAAAACAAAAATTCACATATGGCGGTCAAATATTCCAATTCACAACAAAACCTACAAAGAATGACCTTCATATAATAAAAATCAATTTTATTTAGATTAAAGAGCTATCCATACAATTGCCATAAAATCATAACCTCCCTGGATATGCCCCAGGAGGAAGCGTGAAAGCGTAACGGTCGTTGGGCTGTGCTGTGATGTAATATACGTGTCTCTACCTTATGTTTGCATAGAGATTTAATACCTTCTTTTCCTCTGTGCCAATTGGCCTGTGATTGAATATGTGAGGTTTGTTTTTAACTTCATTTTATTTTTTTACTTTTAGAGTATTTTATACATAGTTCCCCATGGTAAATCTACAGAGGAGGGATAATTTGAGAAATAGACTATAGGTAGAGGCTGTTTGTTTAATTCTTTGTCAATTTTTGTTCATTTTTATTGTCTGCTGTATTGTATTTTATGTATCACTCCTTAAATGTTATGGTAATTGTGTGGATATCTCCTTAATCTAAATAAAGATGATTTTTTATTATATGAGGGTCAATCGTTAAAGGTTTTGTTATCCCTGCAATGGTGCAAAAGTTCAAACATGGAAAAAAAAATAGAACAGTCTATGTGTAATTGGTGGAGGAAGGAATATTTACCTGTGTTGCTTTATCTTCAGAGTCTACCAGAGGTATGTTAAGAGAGTTCTGTCCATCCGGCATGCTAGTTGTTTGGGTAATGTTAGCAAACTGTTGGCCTTGAGGACTCCCAGCAATGTTGGTAGCTCCACTAAAAGCTTCCTCTGAAAATGATCTTTGTTGATCAGCTAGATCATGTGAATCACCAAATCCATCTCCGGTCATTGAGGGCTGTTCAAAAGTATCCTGGTTAGTAACAGAGGAATGACTAAACATGTCTGGACCTGGACCGGCCATTCGAGGATTTTGGGAGCTGGCATCAGGTCTCAAATAAGAAGCCTGTAGAGGCAGTCCTCTGTTTTGTGCTGTATGTCCAAATGAGTCCTGATTAGAAACTAAACCTAATCGAACCACAGAAGAACGATTAAAGTTATCTGGAACACCTGGCATAGGGGTTCTTGGAGATTGAGAATAAGGGTCAACAAGAACAGGCCTAGGAGTTCTGTTTGGATATGAATAAGAATCTGTAGAAGGCCTTGGGGTCCCAGGGGGCTGGGAATATGGATCTGAAAGAATAGGTCGTGGTGTACCTGGAGGCTGAGAATAAGGATCTATATTGGTAGGTCTTGGAGTCCCAGGAGGGTGAGAATATGGATCTGAAGGCATTGGTCTTGGTGTGGCAGGTGGTTTACAATATGGATCTGCAGGCATAGTCCTAGGTGTTCCAGGTGGTTTTGAATAAGGATCTGTTTGTACTGATCTTGGGGTTCCAGGTGGTTGAGAGTATGGATCTGAAGGCATTGGCCTAGGTGTAGCTGGAGGCTGCGAGTATGGATCTGAAGGTATCGGCCTTGGTGTACAAGGTGGCTGAGAGTATGGATCTGGGGGCATTGGCCTTGGTGTACCAGGTGGCTGTGAGTACGGATCTGAAAGCATTGGCCTAGGTGTACTCGGTGGCTGTGAATATGGATCTAAAGGCACTGGCCTTGGAGTCCCAGGCGGTTGAGAATATGGATCTGAGTTAATAGGCCTAGGAGTAGCAGGTTGTTGAGAGTAAGGATCCATGCTAGGCCTCGGAGTTCCTGAAGAGGTGGCGAAGACGTCATGGTGTCTTTTAGTCATAGTAGGCTGAGCAAATACATCTCCAACCATCGGTCTAGGAGTAGATTGTGACTGACTGTAAGGATCCATTGTTTGTGCAGATGGTCTTGGTGTAGCTGGCTGCTGAAGGTATGGGTCTATGATTTGTGCTCTTGGAGCATTGGACTGTATATATGGGTTATTTACTGGTCGTGGTGTTCCTGGAGGCTGTGCGTATGGATCTTGAGAATTTAATCTTGGCAAAGATGGAGGGTCACTATGTTGCCGCATCAACCTTGGTGGATGAGCAAATTCATTTGTAGAGGATCGATGTGATGCCTGATTATATGGATCGTGTGAAAAATTCTCAGATGGGCGTGGTGTCAAAACAGGCCTTTCATATGGGTCTGTACTTAGTCTACGAGGTGTTGTTGATAGTGAATAAGATTCCTGTGGTGACTGAGGGGGGCGAAGTGGTGTTTTAAATGGGGCAGGACTGCCAGGCGAAATACCTGGGGTAGGTGTGAGAGGAGGCCTTGCATATGGATCCAATTTATTTTGTGCCAGTGATTGTCTTTGAATCAATTCAGACCTGGAGTTTTGTTTCGTAAAGTCATTGTTTGCTACACCTAACAGGCCATCTACAACCAGGTCTGTGCTATGCGACATCCTTGAGGGAAATCCTGGCTTAACGAAATGTTCTGATGACATAGACCTTTGTGAATCCACAAACTTCATACCTAGATCACCACTGGACGGAGATGAAGAAGGATCTCTTATAGGTGAACATTCATTTCTTGTGGAGCATATATCCATGGGTGACCCAGAGTTCCTCCTGTGGTAATTCTGTACAGGTGGAGGTCTTGGTGTTCCTACCATTTTAGCATATGGATCCACAGGGGATGATGGCCGAGAAGTTGAAGATCCAGGTGAGAAAATCATCTGTGGGGATTGCGGTTGAGAGCCTTGTGACAGCTGAAGGGGGTCTTGCAAGGAAATTCTAGTTGGTGTAGGTGGTGGAGCTTGTGGCTTCACAAACACATCATCGGAGAATGAGGATAGAGTCTGTTTGGAAAAAGTGTCTTTATTATATGGCTGCTGAATTGGTGACGTGTTTCCACTACTTTGCTGAGGTGTTAATGGACTTTGTATTCCGCTGTTTGGGGTATCGTTTCCTGATTGACTCAAATGTTGGGATCCGAACTGCTGCTGTTGCTGCTCACTCTTTACTTGCTCAAGTTTTTGCGTCGCTTCAATCTTTGCTTGCTGTTTGCTCTTCTGACGCATTTGCTGCAAAATCAGTGGTTGAAAGGTTCAATTAGTGAAAACCTGCATTTAATCTCTATTATCGGCATAATACGCAAGTTTATATATATATATTTTTTAGCTTAACAAAAATACACATTGCACATTTTTTAGAAAAAAAAAAAAAGTATGTAGGCAAAATATAAAGTACACACATGTAAAATCTGTACCTGTCTAAATTTCCACTCCTGCTCATGTTCAGATTCTCTCTGCTTCATTGGATCTTTAAATAAATCGGAATCAATGCGGGAGTTGAGTTCAACTATTTCATGCTGTTGTCGCTTTAAAGAGTCATTGGACATTTGTACTTTGTTGATTCGCAGAGCTGCTCTATTATCTCTGGCCTTTTGCTGAAGAGAAAAAATAAACAATTTATGATACAATTTTTATTATTTTTATTAAATATTTGCATCTGTATGTTTATCCAAATCCTCAGTCCCCTAAGGCTGCATTCAGACGTCCGTACAAACCGGTCTTAAATTGAACCACAATGCAAGGACTGGCCCAGAGTCACCCGACCCAAGCATGACTGCTTAATAAATTTCTATGCAGCTGTTATGCTCGGGTTGGGAGATCCGAAGCCAGTCCTTGCATTGCGGATCCATCTCAAGGCCCCGTTACACGGCACAACATTGAAATGATGTTGGCAGCGATCTCGTGGGCGCGCGGTCAATTTTGGCATCATTTCAACATCGCTGGTGAGATGTCACACGTCTAGATATTGTGAACAACTCACCAACAATGTTGTGAGGAGGTATCGTTCGCAAACCCCGCGAATGATTGTGAAAAATAGACCCCTTTAATGTATAACCTATGAGGATTTTTTATATATCCAGAGAATATTGTATTTTGGTTTGCCAACTTGTACTATGCCACTCATGGGTTACACAAGATTTCTAGGAGCCTGTTAGTATTGAAAGTGGGTAATGTAATTATCTACCTTGTGATGGCTCACTCATTGTTCCTACAAGTCTTGTAGATGTTTGATGATGTTGACTTGACGTATGTAATGCAATTATCCTCCTCTTGAAGGTCAGAGGAACTTAATCCTGTTAGAATACCATTGTATTACTATGTGGATTGTTGACTATGTAAATGGCCTCAGCCACCATTGTTTAACGTCATGGATTGCAGACTAAAGCCCCCATCACAATAAGTGAGATCGCTGTTAATTCACAAATTTGGTGACGCAACAGTGACCTTGCTATGTTTGACACTTCGCACCGACCAGGCCCATGCTGTGAGATTGCTGGTCATGTCAGAGTCACCTGGACCAGTTTTTGATCGTTGGGATCCCACTGGGCAGCATGCATCGGTGTGTTTGACAGGGACAATGACCAACAGCCTCAATATTACAGGTCTGAGGCTGGCTTCACACTTGCAGATGCATCTGCAGCGTTTTGCAGATGCATCTGCAAGTATCAGCATGCAGACCACGGCCGTGGTGTGAATGCTCTCATTGATTCCTATATGTGAGCCGTAAGCAGGCGTATGCCTGCTGACAGATCACACTCTCCCGCCCGCACTATGGACGCGAGATGTTGCGTCCAAGGTGCGGGGCGGGAGTGTGTGATCTGTCAGCAGGCATACGCCTGCTTACGGCTCACATATAGGAATCAATGAGAGCATTCAGACCGCGGTGCGCCCTATTATAAACATAGGGACCGCGGTCTGCATGCTGATACTTGCAGATGCATCTGCAAAACGCTGCAGATGCATCTGCAAGTGTGAAGGCAGCCTGAGAAACAGGGTCCCAACGACCTCTGTATCATTCCGGATCGTTGCTGCATCGCTGGCGAGATCTGACTGTTTGACATCTCACCAGAGATCCAGACAGCGACGCACCAGTGAACCCGGCAGGTCGGATCACTGTCAGGATCGCTGGTGCGTCACCAAGTGTGACGGTACCCTAAATGTATCCTGCTAGGTGCTATGTCAATCAGTATGTGACTCTCCCTTGGCAGAACTGCAATAATACTAGAAATGTCTTAGGCTTGAGATCCAGCCAATGAGCGTTTTATTCCACCAATCGTGAAGTCCCCAATATCCTGCAATGAGAAATGAGGGTATATAAGAGACCTGCTGATTAACCAAGATGATGTTTTGATTCTGTCTAGTGACCTCAGTCTAGGGATTTCGGTCCCGGCTAGAGGTGCACTGGACTTGATACAGGCAGCTAATCTAGGATCTACAGACCTGATTAGCCGGCCATTACCCCAGGCCTAGGCATTACGGTGCTGACCGAGGGAATCAGAACCTGGATTATAATTCTATAAGGACTTCAGCATCAAATGCTTGGATTCGGCTGGGATAACAAAGACTGCGTAAGGACGCAACCCGGGTTGGGACGATCCAGTCACCTGGCTACAGACTGTGCTGTGTTATATTCTAATCCCTGGAGAGACTCTGGTGCCTGTTACAGTTTGTGTGTTTGCTGGTTATGTGTTATATGCTGTTAACTGGGGATCCAATAAAGCCTTAATATTGTGGTTCCCTCACCCTGTGTTGTCTGAATAGTATTCTGCCCACGGTTAAGGAGCTCGGGCGGTCAGTTTGGGGATGAGCCCTGGTCAAGGCTGTTTTGCTAAAGGCGGCTGGCCCAGCGAACGAGAGCACCCACTGACCCCCATGTCTCCACAATGATCACTGCTCATTGCTGTCAATGGGCGAAGTCACCCACATCGTTATCGCGGTGTCACACAGAACGATGCAGCAGGTTGCTTGAGTTGATATCGTCAGGTTTTACAACATGTTGGTAAACTTGTCAACTCCGATCCAACGATTTATCGTTGCAACTTGCCGGAGTCACACGCAACGAGGTCGCAACGATGTCGTTGGTACGCCTCCAAACCCGTGACGTATCAGCAATGTCGTTGACTATGTTGTGTCGTGTAACGGGGCCTTTAGACAGATTTGTATGGACCTCTGAATGCACCCTAATACTCAGTTTAACTTTTAACCCCTTCTCACTACATAGGGTACCACTGAGTCATGCAATGGGTGTCTGTGAATAGAGACATTTTACAGCAGGTATAAGCATGTAATAACACAGCTCAGAGCTTTGCACAAATCTCGACAATTCACTCCTTAAGTGCTGACCTTCATAAAAGACTGATTTTACCTATATTCTGCAACACAATTATACTGGAGTTTATAGAACAATATTCTAATGCGCTAAAGCAAAATGTGCAGGACACAATAGATGTTAAGATTGTGAATATATTATTTTTGCATGGTAATATAATAATTAAAAAAAATACAATCGACACAAATAAAGAATACTAATACAATATAGATTAATTCACCAAGAATAAAAAAAAAAAAAAAATCTGATAATCTACAAAAACAGATGTCATGTATAAGGAAACAACATGTCAGGAGAAGTCAGATTGTATACTTGAACTTCGCGGGTAAATCCAAAATATACAAAGTGCCAATGCATTACTGTACAAGAGCATACATAGAAAAAAAAAGTAGATGGCATGGGAAGGGAAAATGTTAAGTAAGAGGGAACACTCATGACAGATATTCATATCCAACAAGCGTTTCACCATTCTTCAGGGGTATCAGCATGTACACCTAAGTGCTCATCGTGTGTTTCTATGGTGGGTGTATCCCCTGACTTTACTGTGATTTACACTTCCTACGCATTTCTATCAGCATACATTTTTCTTATGTATGCTAAACTGCTGTAATACACTGGCTCTTCAAATGTTTTTCTTATCTTCAGAGTTCATGCATACAGTATCCATATCTGACACTTCTTGTAATTCGGTTTTCTTATTTATGTAATCTGTTTTTCTGTACAAAGACACGGTCATTATATTTTTGTATTAGTTCTAAGTGAATTCATCGATATTTATCTACATGATTTGTCCTTACTACACATTTAGTACGGACTTGATCTTTTATCATCCTTATTGGCAGCACATCTATCTGCAAAAGATTATGCGATGTGAAGAACAATAATTTAAATACAAGCATGAAATGTCCAAACACCTGACAACAAGCATTTAGTTCTTTCCTGGAAAGGTTTACACATGCTAATAATTGTCGAATGCAAGTTTGGCTTGTGTATAAGAGCCATAAAGTGCACTCACCACATAGGGTGCTCTCTCTTGTGAACTGGCTTTTCTCCAAAGTTTTGCAATCTGTTTCACTCTTGTAGACCAATCTGGAAAAAAATGAATAAATGACAAGTTATAAGTAAAAAATAAAAAAAATTTGGGGGGAAGTGAAGGGTGTTTTTCTATAATCCGAATGTACGATAGATACTGCAAGGAAGGGTGGAGGCAGCTCTGGAGCGTGTCCGGGGGCTGGAGGAGGCTGGCTGCGGGCTACAGGAGGCAGTGGGAGGTCAAGTTCTCCAGCTGATTAGGCTCTGTAACATGCACTGCACCAGCTGTCCATCACCTTAGATCTGGGCAGGGGTGCAGCGCATATTAAGTGTGCCTGCACGCATCCCCCCTGTGCTGGATATGCCACTCCCCCCCTCCCCCCCGTCACTGTTAATGGCTACCCTGCTGGCACGCACACAATAAAATAGAAAAACGTTACTCACCTTCCAACGATCGCTCTGTCCTCCAAGCTGAGCAGTGAGTTCCTGTTTTTGTGGAGGCATCTGGTCACATGATCGGCAGAGCAAAGTCATGTCATCACTGTGCACCCCGGTCACATGATCCGATGGCCGGGACCGATGCAGTAAGTCACCGCTCAGTTGGGAGGACGGAGCGATTGTCGGAAGGTGAGTAACGGTTTCTTATTTTATTGTGTGCGCGCCAGCAGGGGGGAAGCCATGAAGCGATGGGGAGACGGGTATATCCAGTACAGGAAGGGTAAGTGCCAGCACATGGTGGCCGTGGGTGCCAGCACAGGGGGGCTATAGGTGCCTGAACAGGGGGGCTATGAGTGCCTGCACAGAGGGGCTATATCCAAGATATGGGGACCATATCCAGGATGGGTGACATATATATCAGGATCGAAGACAGATACACCAGGAAACAAGACATATATACCAGGATGAGGGGGGTCATGTACCAGGATGGGGGACATATATACTGCTTGTAAGACAGACACTGGCATTATAAGACTGACCCCATTTACCAATTTTTATTTTCTCTTTTTCTTCACCAAATATGGGGGTGCGTCTAATAAAGCGAAAAATACGGTGTGTGTATATATAATACACATATATATAGATATGGACACAAACGTAGATTGCATAAATGAGTATGTCCTCTTTGAAGAGCATGATTTTGCTCATTATCTCACTAGAACAAAAATAAATTGTATATATGCGGCACCGGTGACCTCTCAGTAATGAAATACACAGTAAAATCAGGCCAAGTTAGCATGCAAGATCAAATACAGTTTATTAGTTATATAAAGTGCAAGAGAACATACAAAAGTTAGAAGCATTTAAAATAACAGACTGAACAGAAGTGACAGATTTCCTAAATAAAGAGAATTTTGTTTACGTACCGTAAATTCTTTTTTCTTGAATCATCAATGGGAGACCCAGACAATGGGGTTTAGGGCTCTGCCCTCCGGAGGCCACACTAGGTACTACAAGTTTGTAGACACCACCCCCTCCGCTTATAAACCCCCACCGCAGGGAATATCCTCAGTTTGGTCCATAAGCTGCGAGGAGACAAATAAACCACACCCGAAACATCGGGACAGAAACCGTGCCCAGACGGTCCAACAACCCGGAAGAAACTGTCCCAACGGGGAACAGATCAAATGCAAAACATGCAACGGAACAACTGGGTGGGTGCTGGGTCTCCCATTGATGATTCAAGAAAAAAGAATTTACGGTACGTAAACAAAATTCTCTTTTTTCTGATCATCATAATGGGAGACCCAGACAATGGGGATGTCCTAAAGCAATACCCCAGGGCGGGAAGAGTTCCTCAAAAGACGGATAACACATGGTCCCCCTCAAAGGTGGGCAACCGCCGCCTGGAGGACCCGCCTGCCCAAACTTGCATCCGCAGAGGCATGGGCATGCACCATATAGTGCTTAGAGAAAGTGTGCAGGCTGGACCAAGTGGCCGCCTGACACACCTGTAGAGCAGAAGCGCGATGTCGCAAAGCCCAGGAGGCACCGACAGCTCTGGTCGAATGCGCCTTCAATCCCACCGGGAGAGACAAACCAGAAGACTGGTAAGCCTCTTGAATGGGAGCCTTGATCCATCTGGCCAAGGTTGACTTTGACGCCGCGGACCCCTTACAGCGACCCGCCGTAAGGATAAACAATGAATCCGAACTCCGGAAGGAGGCAGTCCTGGACACATAAATGCGTACAGCCCTCACGAGATCCAGAGTATGGAGGTCGCGCTCAACCTGATGAACGGGAGCGGGACAAAATGATGGGAGAACAATCTCCTGGTTCAGGTGGAAAGTGGAAACCACCTTTGGCAAGAATTCTGGCCGCGGGCGCAACACCACCTTGTCTTGGTGAACCACCAGAAAGGGTGACTTGCACGAAAATGCAGCCAATTCTGAGACCCTTCTCAGAGACGTAATCGCCACCAGAAAGACCACCTTCTGGGACAAACGAGAGAGGGAAACGTCTCTCAGTGGCTCAAACGGCGGTTTCTGCAGTGCCGCCAGGACCATGTTAAGGTCCCAAGGGTCCAGAGGTCGCCTGTAGGGCGGAACCACCCGAGACACCCCCTGCAGAAATTGACGGACCTTCGGGAGGAGCGCCAAGCGCCTGTCAAACAGCACTGAAAGAGCTGATACTTGACCCTTCAGGGAGCTGAGGGATAAGCCCAGCTCCAAACCCGACTGTAGGAAAGCCAACAACGTCGGGATGGACAAGGGCCACGGGGACCTGTCACCCGAGGCACACCAGGTGAAAAAGATTTTCCACGTTCTGTGGTATATCTTCCTGGATACGGGCTTCCTGGCCCGATTCATAGTGGCAACCACCGTAGGAGCGAAGCCTCTGGATGTTAGTAGCCAGGCCTCAAGAGCCATGCAGTCAATCTGAGGGCCCTGGAATTGAGGTGGAAGAATGGGCCTTGCGCGAGAAGATCTGCGCGTTCTGGAAGAGCCCACCCGTGTCCGCCTGACAGTTGCCACAGGTCCGGATACCAGGACCTCCTGGGCCAATCTGGTGCCACTAGAATGGCTACTCTGCATTCCGTCCTGATTTTCCACAGGACCCTGGGAATCAGAGCCAGAGGCGGGAACACATATGGTAGATGGAAGCTGGACCAACTCAGGATCAGGGCATCCGCCCCCAGAGACTGAGGATCCCACGATCTCGCCATGTATTGCGGCACCTGATGATTCAGCCGTGAAGCCATCAGATCCACGTCCGGAGTGCCCCATTTGCTGCAGATGTCCCGGAAGACGTCTGGATGAAGAGACCACTCTCCGGCGTCCATCCCCTGCCGGCTCAGGTAGTCGGCCTCCCAGTTCTCGACCCCTGGGATGTGAACTGCGGAGATCAGGCAGTCGTTGTCCTCCACCCAAGATAGAATGCGGTGGACTTCGGTGAGGGCCTGAGCACTTCTGGTCCCTCCCTGATGGTTTATATATGCGACGGCCGTCGCATTGTCGGTCTGAACCCGGATGGGCTGTCCTGACAGGAACTTCTGAAACGCCAGCAGCGCCAGATAGACCGCCTTGATCTCCAGCACGTTGATCTGCAACGTCGACTCCGACTGAGTCCAGAGTCCTTGAGCCCTGTGGTGTAAGAACCACCGCTCCCCAGCCCTTCAGACTGGCGTCGGTGGTCACCACTAACCATGACGGTTTGAGGAAAGACCGGCCCCGTGACAAGTGACGTGGCTGGAGCCACCACTGCAGGGAATCCCTGGTCGGTTGGGAAAGGGCCACCAGTCGATTCAGAGAGGACGTTCTCTTGTCCCATCTGCGGAGAATCTCCAGCTGGAGAGGACGGAGGCGAAATTGTGCGAAAGGCACCGCCTCTATCGCAGCAACCATGCGGCCCACCAGCTTCATCAATACCCGTAGGGATGATTGTGGTGACAGGAGGGCATCTTGCACTCCTGATTGGATAGCCAGCTGCTTGGCTCGTGGCAGAGACACCAGGGCTGAGTCTGTGTGGAAGTCCATGCCCAGATACGTCAGTGACTGGGTCGGAACCAGGGTTGATTTCTGGACATTGAGAAGCCACCCAAACTGTTCCAGAGACTTCATGGTTACCTCCAAACTTTCCCGACAAAGGTGTTCCGATGGCGCCCTGACCAGCAGGTCGTCTAGATAAGGTATGACGGCGTGTCCCTGCACATGCAGGAGAGCCATCATAGAGGCCATCACCTTCGTGAACACCCGCGGTGCTGAGGCCAACCCGAAGGGTAGTGCCACGAACTGGAAGTGTTCGTCCCCCACTGCGAATCGTAACCAGCGCTGATGAGCCGGTGCAATGGGCACGTGAAGGTAAGCGTCTCGTATATCTATGGACGCCAGGAAGTCTCCCTGTGACACAGCCGCGATCACGGAGCGCAGGGATTCCATGCGGAACTTCCGAACCAACACATGACGGTTGAACAACTTGAGGTCCAGAACCGGGCGAAAAGAGCCGTCCTTCTTTGGGACGATAAAGAGGTTGGAGTAAAAACCCCGGAACCTCTCCCCAGAAGGCACTGGGACCACTACTCCGTCTCTGCGGAGCCCCTCCAACACCAGGTGAAAAGCCTGAGCCTTTTCTGGAGAAGGAACAGACCGATGGAATCGGTGTGCCGGCTGCGACGTCAGCTCTATCCTGTAGCCTCGCGAGACTACGTCTCGGACCCACTTGTCTTGGACGTGGAGAAGCCAACTGTCCTGAAAAAGGAACAGGCGACCCCCCACCTGTGGGGAGGCAGGACGAGAGAGCGAGTCATGCGGAAGTGGGTTTGGGGGTGGCAGCTGCTGCCCCCGTTGGCTTGCTCTGACCACCCTTCCAAAGTTAGTGTGGTCCATAAAGGAGCCACTCGGTCTAGCCTCTGGCCGCAGCCATTGATAGACCTCCTTCGGGTGTACGTTCACCTCCTCAGGGGGTGTCACGAGACGTAAAGTCTCGTTGATGGAGGACACCAGATCCTCTACCCCGTCTGGTGGTTCTGACACAGACCCGAGTATTGAACCCCCATCATCCTCATCACCATCAGATAGACGCTCCTCCTCAGAGAGAGCCTGGAGCTCGGGTGAATCCTCACGACGAGTCCGCTTAAGGGGTCTCACAGCAGAAGAAGGAGACACCCGGGGTAACTGGAAGGAGTAGCTGGGCTTTCCAGTCTCCTATTAAGTGCCTCCAGGGATTGCGACATGGAGGACAACTGGGACAACAGAGATTCATTAATCTTATTCTGCGTTTCCCATGGCCCTGGGATCACCTGAACCTCAGGGTAAAGCACCGGAGCTGCTGTCTCAGCAGTATCAGTCCGGGCCTCTGGGCGTCCGCAGTTATTGCAGGACCCCTCAACCAGCGTCCCGTTGCATGTAGCACAGGCAGTGGTGGTGCTGGCCGCCTTAGCAGCACGTTTTCCAGCTGAGGACATTCCCACAGCAGGGGCAAATAAGCCAATTTATACAGACAAAAACCGGAGAACCCGGTGGCTTACCGACCGCTGTAAAGCGGTGGGAGGAAGCGGTGTGCGTGTGTGGCCTCTACGAAGTTTCCGGTCTCCCCTTTTGGAGTGCAGACCTGTGCTGCAGTCAGATCCCAGCCGGGAAGTGAGGGGAAAAGATGGCCGCCGACAGACAAGCTGTGGGCGGCGCCGAAAATACGCGGGAAGCACACACGCACGCCCTCGATGACATCACCACCAGGGCTGCTTCGCATCTTCTCAGGCAGCCTCAGTAATGTAGGCGCCGGAGCCCGCAGCGCGGGAAGTATTGTGAAAGTACAATACTTAGACTGCATGTAAAACAAAACACCTGCAATCTACAGCCTCAGCCCCTGTGACACACAGGGAGGTCAGCCAGGGTGACCCCAGCACAGGGTACACCGTCAGAACCGCGGACCCGAGGGTAGCGCGCGGTCTGAGTGCCAGAACACATAAGTGTCAGACACTACCCCCAGGCACACCGGAGACACACCGTGCCTCAGTGCCGGTCCGGTCTGTAAGCACCATTTAGGGAGGCCTCGGACGGGGTTTCAGCACCAGTCCGGTCTGTAAGCACCATTTAGGGAGGCCTCGGACTGGGCTGGCTCCAGTCCGGTCTGTAAGCACCATTTAGGGAGGCCTCGGACGGAGCGGAGCTGTGCGAGGCTCCAATCTCCCACCTTCCAGAGCCCCCCAGGGAGGGATGGAAAGGAGCGCGACAGCGTACCGGGGGGACACGCAGTGTCCAGGCCCTAGGCCCTCCGGTACCTCCACCTGCGTGTTCCACAAGGGTGAGCAGGGAGACTGCCGAAGGTCCCGACCGGGACCATTTTACCTTGTCTTCAGACGCCATCACGTAAGCTGTGAGAATGGTGTGAAGTGCAAGCAAAGCGTGATCCTCCGAGCACACTAAGTTTAAAACTGAGGATATTCCCTGCGGTGGGGGTTTATAAGCGGAGGGGGCGGTGTCTACAAACTTGTAGTACCTAGTGTGGCCTCCGGAGGGCAGAGCCCTAAACCCCATTGTCTGGGTCTCCCATTATGATGATCAGAAAATACAGGATTAAGTGTACATGTAGCACAAAGTGCTCACATATATGGCTGGACTCATTCAGTTTACAGCTTGAAAAATAGCCCACATTAGACATACTCAAACTACATGTACACCTTTACTTTCACAATCTTCTTCAGAAATGCAGCTGTGGTCATAGATATGTGATTTGGATCTTTGTCATGTTGTATGAGTGTTTGTCTAACAAGGGCACAAGTAATGGCAGCATCTTCTCCACAAATAAAGAGAAGAATTTCTGTGAACTAATGATAGCATGAATTGAATGTAGCTCCCCGACACCTGTAGCGTCATGCAGACCCACATAAGGACACTCCCACCATCATGTTTCACTGTAGGCACCATGCATTCTTTTTGCAATGCAGTACAGTTTTGAAGTCATCAGTTCCAAAATATGTTATCTTGGTGTCATCACATCAGAGTATAGAGTCCCAGAAGGCTTCATATTTTTCAGCATGGGTAAATTGTAGACATGCTTTTTTGTTCCTGGGCTTTAGGACAGTCTTCCACATCGAGGAAGACACTTATGCATGCCATTCCTCTCCAGTGGAAGCCATAGCAAGTCACTTTAGAATATCTTTAAACTCCTCTATGTGCCCACTGGACGTTTGTGCTGCTTTTTCTTTGCTGCAGTTATGCTGCATTTTTCAGCTGCACAAATGCAGCTGTTAAAAGCAGCACAAACGTACTGCATTTGTGAAGTGTTTTTTCAAAGGGTAAAACAAAGCACAAATGCGCACAGACAGACGCACAGACACACACACAGACATATGCTTTATTACCCTCCCAGGCGATCCCACTGCGTGCGTTACTTCTTGGCACTGTTAAGACCTACGGATCTGGTATTTAAAGAGCATGGCCCCATGTGACTCAGCCTGAGTCACATTGGCAGGTCCTGTAAGTCACTATGCGCAGGTCCTAACCGTGCCCGGAGGGAAGATGTCGCTGGGGCTCGCCGTGGGATCACCGGGGAGGGTGAGTAACTGCTGCATTATTGCTGTGGAAAGTGCAGTAAAAAAGAATCACAAACGGACTGTGTGAATACAATGCTTTTTTTTTTTTTTTTCAAAAAGCAGCCCAAAAACGCGCAGGTTAATTGACATGGTCATTTTTGAGTGCATGTATTTTGGTGCAGCAAAAACGGATCACCTAAAAACACACGTGGGCCCAGCATTTTACAAATCACAGACTTGCATGATAATGCTGTGGGTGATCCATTTTTGCTGCAGAAACACACATTGGGCACATAGCCTAAAACAAAGAATTCAGGAGAAATCTGCATGCACGTGGCTGAGCTTCAGACAGAAGCATGGAGCGGCAATGTGGACAAGGAAACCTATGTTTTCCGAAACCTGAAGGAAAGTTGAGCACACTGACCACTCTTCCTGTTCGGGGCGACGTCACATGCCAGGACTCTGGTGTCCACAACCTGGCTCAGTCAGCCACATTCATGAAGATTTCTCCACAACTTTCACTAGTGCAAAAGGTTTTCCTTTGAACTCCTACCTAGGGACTCTGCTGCCAGGAGAATCACTTTACTCAACGCCAAAAGGTGAAATCCGAAACTACTTTCCAGTGTAGTTTTGTGACTCCTGTAGGGGGGAGGAGGGAATTACCAGTGCCAATGGGGAACCAGTGTTTTTCTTGTTTAACTTAGGCCCCATTCACATCAGCGGTAATCGCTGACCACAGCAGTTGCGGTGAAAACAACGCAACTGCCGCAGTTACCGCATATCGGTATATAGATGCGGTTTCGGCACTTGCGGCCGCAAAAAAAAAAACCGCGGTCAGCCGCGTTTTTTTTGCGGCCGCACCTGCCGCAAGTGCCGACACCACACTTGCCGCACACTTACCGCAAGCCCCATAGACATTGCATGGGGCTTGCCGCAGGTGAACCGCAAGTGCGGCCGTTATGTGGTAATCGCGGCAGTTGCGGTTTTTTCACTGCAACTGCCGCGATCAGCAATTACCGCTGATGTGAAAGGGGCCTAAGGGTGCTTTCACATCTGCGTTTTTCGTAATTCGCGGCAGATGCGGTGAAAAAACCGCATCTGCCGCGTTTACCGCATAACCGTTCCACTTGCGGCGCGGTTGCGGTTTTTTCTATGCAAAGTATAGGCATACTTGCGGCAGGTGCGGCAAGTGCGGTTTTGCACTTGCGGCAGGTGCGGCCGCGAAAAAAACCGCAGTAAGCCGCGTTTTTTTTCGCGGCCGCACCTGCCGCAAGTGCAAAACCGCACTTGCCGCACCTGCCGCACGTATGCCTATACTTTGCATAGAAAAAACCGCAACCGCGCCGCAAGTGGAACGGTTATGCGGTAAACGCGGCAGATGCGGTTTTTTCACCGCATCTGCCGCGAATTACGAAAAACGCAGATGTGCAAGGGCCCTAAGACAAATAATTATGGTCAGTGTATCCATTTTACCTTTATCTGGACTTCAGTGCACGGCATATCATTTTGAGAATTTATTTTAACTGAAACAATCTGGAGGTGTTTTGTATTCATTTAGTGCTGGCGTCTTTTTATCTTCTATAAATGAACTAAACTTTAAATATGTTCCAAAGGATTTTATTGCAGTGTACTCATTTTTGCAACACTGTCTTGTTAGATTTTTAACAAATGTATTCTTTTTGGGTGTGCGAAATGACAAATCTTGTTTGCAGTATGGTATCCCATATAAAAAAAGAGAATTTTGTTTACTTACCGTAAATTCTTTTTCTTATAGCTCCTATTGGGAGACCCAGACATTGGGTGTATAGCTTCCGACCTCCGGAGGACACACAAGGCATTACACCTAAAAGTGTAACTCCTCCCCTACTGCCTATACACCCCCTCCAGGGAGAATCCCATCAGTTCGGTGCACAAGCAGGAAGGAGGAAAGACCACCCGCGCCCAGACCAACAGGACTGGGAAATAATAAACGGCCAACAGGGCCAACAAGCGAGGTGAAAAGACACCAGGCACTAGCATAGAAACAAAGCCCCAAAAGGCACAGGGTGGGAACTGGGTCTCCCAATAGGAGCTATAAGAAAAAGAATTTACGGTAAGTAAACAAAATTCTCTTTTTCTTTTGCGCTCCATTGGGAGACCCAGACATTGGGATGTCCAAGAGCTATCCCAGGGCGGGAAAAAAAAACCAAAAGCAGGCCCATCATAAATGAGCAACAGCTGCCTGAAGGATCCGCCTGCCCACATTGGCATCAGCCGATGCCAAAGCATGGACTTGATAATGTTTGGAAAAGGTGTGCAGCCTAGACCACGTGGCCGCCTGACACACCTGAAGAGCTGAGGCCTGATGACGCAAGGCCCACGAGGCCCCCACAGCCCTTGTAGAATGAGCCTTAATACCAGCAGGTAAAGGCAAACCAGCAGAGACATAAGCCTCCCGAATAGGAGACTTGATCCACCTTGCCAGAGAAGACTTGGAGGCTGCCTCACCCCTCTTCTGACCCATAGTCAGCACGAACAGGGCATCCGAATGGCGAAATGACGCCGTTCGGGAAACGTAGATCCTGAGAGCCCTGACCAGGTCCAAAGTATGGAGGGACTTCTCATACTGATGAACTGGATGCGGGCAAAAGGATGGCAGGACAATGTCCTGATTCAGGTGGAAAGGAGACAGCACCTTAGGCAAACATTCCGCCACAGGCCGAAGCACCACCTTATCCTGGTGAAACACCAGAAAAGGAGACCGACAGGACAAGGCAGCCAACTCCGAAACTCTCCGCAGAGAAGTAATGGCCACCAAAAAGGCAACTTTCTGAGAACGCCTAGAAAGGGAGACCTCCTTAAGAGGTTCAAACGGCGGCTTCTGCAACGCTGCAAGGACCAAGTTAAGATCCCATGGGTCCAAAGGACGTCTGTAGGGAGGAATGATGTGACTCGCCCCCTGGACAAACGTCTTAACCTGGGGAAGCGTAGCCAGACGCTTATCAAAGAGAACCGACAGAGCCGAGATCTGTCCCTTGATGGAACTGAGAGCCAAACCCTTATCCAAACCCGACTGGAGGAAAGCCAGAAGGGTTGACAGAGAGAAAGGCCAGGGAGAAGAACCGTGAACACGGCACCAGGAGAAGAAAATCTTCCATACTCTGCGATACATTCCCGCAGAAACCGGCTTTCTGGCCTGTCTCATGGTAGCAACGACGGGAGTAGAAAAACCACGTGACGTCAACAACCAGATTTCAAGCGCCACAAAGTCAGGCTCAGTGCCGAGGAATTGTGGCGGAAGAACGGACCCTGAGACAAAAGGTCCGGCCGATCCGGGAGCCTCCATGGAACCCCCACCGAGAGCCGTAACAGGTCCGGGTACCAAGCCCTCCTGGGCCAGTCCGGGGCGATGAGAAGGGCTCGCTTGCATTCCGCCCCGAGCTTTCGCAGAACCCTGGGTAACAAGGCCAACGGGGGAAACACATAGGGCAGACGAAATCGGGACCAATCCTGGACCAGAGCATCCGTCCCCACTGCCAGGTCGTCTCGAGCGCGAGACATGAAGGCTGGGACCTGATGATTCAGCCTGGACGCTATCAGGTCCACGTCGGGAGTTCCCCACTCGTTGCAGATGCGCAGGAACACCTCTGTGTGAAGGGCCCATTCTCCCTCGTCCATTCCTTGCCGGCTTAAGTAGTCGGCCTCCCAATTGTCCACTCCGGGATGTGGACCGCCGAGATGGACGCATCGTTGTCTTCTACCCACCGGAGGATGGGTTGGACCTCCGCGAGCGCCTGACGGCTGCGAGTGCCTCCCTGGCGGTTTATGTAAGCGACAGCCGTCGCGTTGTCGGATTGAATCCGAATTGGATTTCCTGACAGAAACCTCTGGAAGGCCAGGAGAGCCAGGTATATGGCACGAATCTCCAAGACGTTGATCTGCAAAGCAGATTCCTGAGTTGTCCAGGTGCCCTGAGCCCTGTGATGCAGGAACACCGCACCCCAGCCCAGAAGGCTGGCATCTGTCGTGACCACCAACCAAGAGATGGGAAGAAACGACCTGCCTCGGGACATTGACCTGGGTAACAGCCACCATCGGAGAGACTCCTTCGTCGTGGACGAAAGGGCAATGGACCGATCCAGAGAGGACGGCCTCTTGTCCCATCCGCGCAGAATCTGTAGCTGAAGCGGACGCAGATGAAACTGCGCAAAAGGGACCACCTCGATGGTCGCCACCAACTTCCCTAGAACATGCATCAGGTGCCTGATGGGAACCAAGTCCGCCTGCAAAAGGAACCGGACCTCCTCCACAATCGAGGACTGCTTGTCGAGAGGGAGAATCACCAGAGCCGGAATGGTGTGGAACTCCATGCCCAGATACAAAATCGTCTGCGTAGGAACAAGGACCGACTTCGGGGAATTGACTACCCAACCGAACGTCCGAAGAGTATCCAAGGTGGCAGAGAGACTCAACTGACACTGTTCCGCAGACAAGGCTCTGATCAACAGGTCGTCCAGGTACGGGGTGACCGCGTGCCCCTGTACATGCAGCACCGCCACCATGGCCGACATCACCTTGGTGAAGATCCTCGGAGCCGATGAGAGGCCGAAGGGCAAAGCCACAAACTGGAAGTGGTCTTCTCCCACAGCGAACCGCAGCCATCTCTGGTGAGCAGAGGCAATGGGGATGTGGAGATAAGCATCCTTCACATCCACCGAGGCCAGGAAGTCCCCCTGAGACAGGGACGCTATCACTGAGCGCAAGGACTCCATCCTGAAAGGCCTGACCCTCACGTGTCTGTTGAGGAGCTTGAGGTCCAACACCGGTCGGACTGAACCGTCCTTCTTCGGAACCGTGAAAAGGTTGGAATAAAACCCCCGAAACCGTTCCTCGGACGGAACCGGGACCACAACCCCGCTCTGAAGCAGAGCGTCCAGCGCCCGCTGAAAAGCCGCAGCCCTCGCCGGAGGAGGCGAAGAGAGGCAAAACCGAGTCGGAGGCCTCGACTCCAGTTCGATCCTGTAGCCATGGGAGACCACGTCCACCACCCACCGGTCCTGGATGCGATCCTGCCAGATGTTTCCAAAGCGGGAGAGCCTGCCACCGATCTTGGACACTCCCGGAGGAGGCGAAGAGTCAGGAGGAGGCAGGTTTGGTGGCTGAGGCGCCGGCAGGCTTCTTCTGCTGGGCCTTAGGCTTCCAGGACCTATGGGACCTCTGGTCCTTGTCCGGACGGGAAGAGGATGAAGATGACGAAGCGGACTTGGAGGAGGGACGAAAGGAGCGAAACCTAGCATGCAGCTGACGCGGACCGGTCTTCTGCGTCTTAGATTGCGGCAAAGAGGTGGATTTGCCACCCGTCGACTCCTTGATGAGATCGTCAAGACGTTCTCCGAATAGTCTATCTCCCGAAAACGGAAGGCCCTGGAGGAACTTCTTAGATGTAGCGTCCGCCTTCCAGTCGCGCAGCCACAACATCCGTCGTGCTGCCAGCGAGTTAGCCGAAGCTACCGCCGAACGGCTAGCCGATTCCATGATTGCGGATCTAGCATAGTCCGTAAACGCCTCAGCCTGAGACGTCAGGACCGCTACCTCAGGAATCCCCGAAGCAACCCTAGGGATCTCCGAGAGACAAGTTGAAACCGCCTGAAGAGCCCACACAGCAGCAAATGCAGGGGCAAAGGAGGCCCCAGTAGCCTCAAAAATGAACTTTTGCAGAAGCTCGATCTGCCTGTCCGTAGGGTCCTTGAGAGAGGACCCGTCCGCCACCGACATAACGGTGTTGGCAGACAACCGAGAGACCGGAGGGTCGACTCTCGGAGAAACAGACCAACCCTTGACCACATCTGGTGGGAAAGGGTAACGGGAATCCTTCAGCTTCTTAACGAAGCGCTTGTCAGGGCAAGCCCGAGGGGTCTGAACCGTCGAGCGAAAATCGGAATGATCCAGGAAAGATCCCCTGGACCTGGCCGGGGGGAGAAACTGATAAAGTTCCTCTGAAACAGAGGAATCCACCGGCGGTGCAGGAGCCGTCAAGTCCAGCACCGTATTGATGGAAGATACCAAGTCGTCCACCAAAGAACCCACGTCCGGGTCCTCATCAGGAGCCCAGACGGAGCCTAAGTCCTCCTCCCCCTCCAATAGAGAGGTCGCAGCACGTGAGCCCGCCTGCGAGGGTGCCGGGGAAACTGCCCGGCGAGGCCACTTATGGGGTCGCGGGGACGGTTCCGAGAGCCCAGAATTGTCGCCAGAGTCCAAACCTCTAGTAGAGGAAGAACCGCTCCGACGCCTACGACGTGTGGCGGAGGCCCCAGGGGAACCCTCCCATCCACCTGATAGAGACTCCTGCAAGGCTCTGGTCATAGCTGCCATAGACTGAGACACAGAGTCAGAAATGGACTGAGCAAAAACAGCCGTCCAAGGCGGAGGTACTGCTGGGTCCACCGAGCCAGGCAGAGAAGCCAAAGACCCAGAACTGGGGGGGGGGCTCGTGCACCAAGGCAGAAACCTGGATCACATTAGCCGGTGAGATATCAACCTCCTGCGGGGCACAAGCCGAGCAATGAGGGAAAGAGGATCCAGCAGGCAGCTGGGCCTGACATGCTGTGCAAGCATGATAACGTGTCTGCACTCTAGGAGCTTTGTTCCTGGAGCTAGACATGGTGTCCCCTCAGTGCATCCAATGATAGATCTCAGAGGAAGGGAATTGGGGTGCAGCTGCGGACAGGGGGGAGAATGGAGCACCACCAGAGACTGGGGTGACCTACCAGACCTTGTGTGCCCTCCAGAGACGCTCAGACCCTGCAGCCAACAGCACAATGCAGGGAGAGAAGCCTCCAAGATGGCCGAAGAAGCTGAGGGAGAGGGAGTGACTGGAGGGCAGGTCCTTTCCCCACTGCAGCACCACCCCCTAAGCAGCAAACAGCCTTTCCCACAGGGGATCAGGGCTCGGCCTGCCGCGGCCGGCCTCCAGAGGGGCGGGCACAAGCCTCTCACAGTCTGTGAGGACGAGGCACAGCTCCGCCCCATGAAGCCCTGGCTCGGCTCCAGAGAGACTAGGCCGAAGCCGGGGCCTAAATTTAACACTGCGGCCGCCTGCCAGCAGGGGGCCAGCGCGGTGCACCCGCGAAAATCGCGGGAGTGACTGGCCAGGATCCCAGGAAGCTGGGGGAGACAGTGCCCCACTCCCAGCCGGCCTAATGCAGCTGCAGAATGGCATCCCAGACCCACACAGAGTACCTCATTGGTGGTGCAGGGTCCGGACCCAGTGGATCCCTCACGCAGGCCAGCAGACACCCAGGGAGCCGTGGACTGTGTGGATGAGCCCAGACAGGGGGGCCAGGTGGATCCCACTTCCCCAGAGCCCCTAAGGGATGGGGAAGGATACGCAGCATGAGGGCTCCAGCCCGTTGTACCCCAAGGGTACCTCAACCGCCTCCGCCCGGGGGAAGAGGAAGGAGACATGCTGGGGATCAAAAGATCCTCTTTGCTTCCATCCGACACTAAGTAGTGAGAGAGCATGAGTGTAGAGTGTGCCTCCTTCAACACAAAGCAAAGAACTGATGGGATTCTCCCTGGAGGGGGTGTATAGGCAGTAGGGGAGGAGTTACACTTTTAGGTGTAATGCCTTGTGTGTCCTCCGGAGGTCGGAAGCTATACACCCAATGTCTGGGTCTCCCAATGGAGCGCAAAAGAAATGTTGATTTTAAAAGGAATCTAAACGGTTTTCTGACAGATCTGTTGAGGTGTACTTGTTTATGCTGAGCACTGTGTAAACGCACACCCACCCATCCAATCTCACCTGGAAATTCATCTTTTAAGTTTGGGAAGTTAACATTTGTATATAAAACAGGGGCCACAGTGGCCATTTCACCAAGGGCTTCTTCCTTCTCCCATTTTAGAGTACTCCGCTGTGCATTGGACATGGTGTCTCCCTCTGTTTCCATCACAGGAGCTTGCGTTGGCCATACATTACTTGGGTCATTCACCATGCTGCGATACACCGGGTTTTTCTCTCTGGCAGGGTAGAAGGATAAGAATCTTTAGGAAAATGCAGAACCCTCAAAAAGTAAATATATGTAACTAAACTGGCAATTGGTAACAAAAAGCATAAATACTAATGTGAAACAACTGAGGGATGTGTGAAACCGACCACATGTATAAAAAGGGATTTTGTCAGCAAGTGTTTGCTACAGAGTGTGAGAGCTGCATAATGTAGGAGCAGAGAGCCTGATTCCAGGAATGGATCACTTAAGCTACTTTCACATTAGCGTTTGTGAACACAAAGTTTCATGTGTATGCAGAAACGCATGCCAAGACGCAGACATAATTCTGTGAACGCAGCGTGAATTATGTGCATGCGTTCACAGAATTTTGCCCATAGGAATGAGAGAGAGAGAGAGGGAATGAGAGAGAGAGAGAGACACCCTAGAAAGGGATTTAGGCAGGGAGGAGCTGTGGATTACATCACCATCCACTGCGTTCGTTGCGCTCGCCTGCAGATGGCACTGCGCACACGACTTTAATAAATTATTTGTGCACGTCTGGCTGCTAGCGTACAAACCAAGCAGCCACCGAGGCACATAAAATGCAACATGTTGCGTTCGGAAGGCGTAGACTTTGCGCACATCCGAATGCAACGCGGTCAAACTCCGGTACCATGCGTCCCAATTTTAAACATTGCATGTGTTTGCCTGCGTTTGCTTAAGCTGCACACCGACTGCAAGTGTGAAAGCGGCCTTACTGGACTGCTTGCTGCAGTTTTGCTGGAATCTGTTTTCTCTGCTGTAGATGTAGGTCAGAATGCTGTGCTGTGTATAACCCAAACCACACCATGGATTGGCAGCTTCCTTTGTACAGTGTACAATGATGGCAAGCTGCCAATCAGTGGTGTGGGCAGGGTTATACAGATAAATCTGACTGACCTGCACATGAGAACTAGTCAGACAGTGATAATCTCATAAAGATAAAAGACTGACTGTATTGAAACTACAGCACACAGCCTAGTAAGTGACACATTCATATAATCAAGCTCTCTGCACATACATTGCTCCCAGATTTAATGGCAAAACCCTGCTGTCAAATTCCCTTTAAATAAACATTATTGAGACACCAGCGTTTGAGATTTCAACAAGCACTATCCTCTATTCGCACTATTGACAGACTGTGGCCCACATCGCTCGTCATCAGGAGCAACGTGTGGAGCATGTCGAACATTTTTGTATACAAAATCAACATTAACAAATACCTGTTATCTGCAAACGGTGGTTGTGTTAATGGAGGGAAACCACCAAGTCCAGCTCCAGGTGCCAGAGGATTATGTTGCAGATGTGCATTTGGTGGCAACATTCCATTTACCATGGGCATTCTTGGAAAAAGGCCGTCACCTATAATAGAAAATTTACCAATATGACTAAAAACTGAATAAAATAATGCAATACATTAAATAACAAACAATCATTCGGTAATATTTAGTAAAACACAAAGTGAACAAAACACATTTAAGTAAAAGTCAGGAGTATTGTTGGTATGCAAAAGTAGTGAAACATTGGACATATTGATGAAAATGCAATGTATATCAAGAAGACGAAGACATAAAAGTCATTACAAGGTTTCTCTTCTAAGGTGAGATCGGCAGACGAGCTCCAACAAGAGATTTGTCGGCACGTTAGTTCTGTGTCTGAATTTGTATGTAGTAAGTAAAAGGCATGGGGATAAGATTACTAGGACTTCTTTTTTAGGCCAAGATGACGGGTCGCAATGCCCGGTTTGGTGACTGATTTCAAGCCTGGTATGTGTCTATGAGGAGGATGTACATTTGGGTCGGAAGACGAGCGGTTACTCGGTTTTGTGGAGCGTACTTTGAACATTGGAAAAGTTCCTGTAGCTTTAATAGGGTTGAAAACAGAAAACGGTCATGACCCAAGAAAAGAGTAAAAATGCCTAGACATGAAATGACTATACTACACGCGAGTGTTCTTGAATATTAGTTTTATTCCCCGAGTCCACATAAACCACTTTGTTCAGACACTGAAGCAAACACATACAAACAACAACGCATCCAAAAGTCTCCGGTACTAAAAGGAGTTTTCCAGAGCTATAGAACATATCACAATTGGCCCCACAGCCGTCCTAAATAAAACAAGAGCAAAAAAACCCTCACTCACCCATAACTCCACTGTTCCTTTACTTCACCGCCCATATCTCTCTGCTTCCTCTTCTGGGGACGAAAGGTCACATGACTGCTGCAGCCAATCAGAGGCCACTAATCAGCTGCAGCCAATCAGAGGCCACTAATCAGCTGCAGCCAATCAGAGGCCACTAATCAGCTGCAGCCAATCAGAGGCCACTAATCAGCTGCAGCAGTAATTTTCATTTAGTGTGTTCTAACACTGTGAATGAAAACCACTGAACATCGACAAACTACTGGAGGAGCTACTAAAGGGCATGTCACACGTGTCAATGTCGCCTGCGATATCGCTCATGCGTCACAAATTATTAATCGTCTGAGCGATGTGGAATTATCGCAGGTAAGATGTCACACGCGTCAATATGACCTAGCGATGCAGTGATGTCGCCATCTTGCGAGCGATTTTAGTCGCTTGTACGTTGTCAAAATAGAAAATACGTCGCTGAGTTTAGTGTCACACGCAGCGATGCACAAGGTCTACTGAGCGATGAGCGACAGGTTTTACGTCTAGTTGCATCGCTTCGTCACACGCTTCAATGTCGCTCCTGCGTCACTTTTAAGTCGCTTGAGCGACTGAAAATCCGTGACGTATGAGCGACATTGACAGCGATATCGACGTGTGTGACATCCCCTTAAAAGTCTATCCTAATACAAAAAAACTAACACTAGTAATGAGCGAGTAACAAAAGATTCGTAATCGCTATACTGGTAACAAGTACTTTGTAATACTCGCCTATTTGTCTGAAGAGAGAGTCCAATGTTAGTCAATTAGTGATAGGCTCCACCCACACACGGCCAGCTATAACACGAGTTTTTCCGAGACAGGGTGAGAGGGAGGGCATTTGTGTTTTCAACGCATAAAACACCTTCCGGTGCCCCCCAGAGAGTCTTTTCTGCTCTCACTGGGGTGCCTGCTGCCATTGATTACTGAAGGGAGCTGTCAATATGAGTCAGATTGCTCAAGATTGAAACAACACTCATGAGCACCAGCGATACTCACCAAGTAACGAGTATGGCAAATACCGTGCTATTAGTGAATAGTTACGATTACACTCGTTTATCAATACTTTTAATCCCTTCTGTCCCCAGGTGATTTTCCATTTTTCCCTCCCCTTCCATGAGCCATAACATTTTTATTTTTCTGTCAATATGGAAATGTGACGCTTGTTATTTTGTGGGACGAGTTGTACTTTCAGATGAAATCATTTGTTTTACCATACAATGTACAGGGAAGTGGGTAAAAATTTCAACTGCGGTAAAATTGCAAAAAAAAAAAAATGCAATTACAAGTTTGTTTTATGGGTTTTTATTCAACATGCTCACTTTTACTATAGTAAAACTGACATGTCAATATGATTCCTCAGGTAGGTATAAGTTTGTAGATTTGTAAACACCAAACATGTATCCTTTACTGTTATCCAAGTGGTGAAAAAAATTCAGAAGTTTTTAAAGAGGACCTGTCACCTCCCATAGATGATGATCTAATTCCAGCACTGAATGCAGCATGTAGAAAACTTACAAACTGGAGCCGAATAGGAGGGGTCTAGTGGCTGGAGCCACCTCTCCTCACAGGGGAATCTCATGCCCCCTGTATAACGTATCCTCCCTTTGCCGCCTCCTCCCTGTCAGTCATGGTCTCCCTCGCCTGCTGCATGATCACGGGTGCTAGTCAATCACAGCGCGGCCTGCTCTGACATCACTAGCCGGGGGCGGAGGGAAGAAGGAAGATGGCGGCCCCCAGCACCGATGATGGAACCGAAGCAGGAGGAACCACAAGGCACAGCAGACCGGAAACGGAGCACGGAGGACACCGGAAGGCACTGCAGAACGGGAGGACAAGGTAGGAAGCTGTGTGTATGTGTGTGTGTGTATGTGTATATATGTGTGTGTGTGTGTATATGTGTGTATGTATAGGTATGTGTATGTAAGTAGGCTGGCTGCCAATATAAGCCATACCACTGGGGCTGCTGTATATACCTCTGGGGCTGCTGTATACTACCACTGGGGCTGTATATACTTCTGGGGCTGCTGATACTACCACTGGGCTGTATATACCTCTGGGGCTACTGTATACTACCACTGGGTCTGTATATACCTCTGGGGCTGCTGTATACTACCACTGGGGCTGTATATACCTCTGGGGCTGCTGGATACTACCACTGGGGCTGTATATACCTCTGGGGCTACTGTATACTACCACTGGGGCTGTATATACCTCTGGGGCTGCTGGATACTACCACTGGGGCAGTATATACCAATGGGGAGGCTGCTGTATACCACACTGCTGGGGGCTGTATACCTGTGCTGGGGTCCACCCTCGGCTTATACATGAGTCAATAGGTTTTCCCAGATTTTGGGGGCAAAAGTAGGGGGGTCGGCTTATACACTAGTCGGCTTATACACGAGTATATACGGTAAATAACCATACCTATCCAAGCTGTTATCTGTCCCTCCCCATTGTGCTGGTTACACTGAATCTCAGGCTTCTTGCAGGCTGCTGGGGAGGGTGCTGAGAGGGGGGAGGTGTTTTGTGCTACAACTCTTGTAGTAACATCAGTAGTGTGTGTGTTGCCTGCGAGAGATTTATGTTTATACTAGCTGTAGTACCCGGCTACGCCCGGGTTAATAAATAACTGCTGTTAGCTATAACAAAATAGAATTTGAATATGTCATATTAATGACCTGTAGGAAAATAGAAGCTGAGCTGTGATTGATTGCTATAGGCAGCCTAATAAATCTCCAGCCAACAGTAAACCCTCCCCCTGGCCAGGTAGTATATGTTACATCACACATACACATAATAGACAGCTCATGTGACTGACATCTGCCTTAATTCCCTATATGGCACATGTGTTGCACATTGGCTGTTTTTAATCAGATGTTTATGTTTGGAAAATAAAGATAGCACACGTATGAGGCGAGTTGTGTGAGGTGATTTGTGCACATCTGTGTCTGTCTGTGTGGTGTGTGTGTCCCTGGGGTGTGTATGTGTGTGTCCCTGTGGGATGGGGTCTGTGTGTCCATGTGGGGTAAGTGCATGTGCCCCTATAGGGTGTGTATGTGTGTGTGCCCCTGTGTGGGGGTCTGTGTGGTGTGTGTGTGTCTCTTTGTGGTGTGTGTGTCCCTGTGGGGTGAGTGCATGTGTCCCTATAGGGTGGCTATGCGTGTGTGTCCCTGTGGGGGGGGGGGGTCTGTGTGGTGTGTGTCCCTGTGTGGTGAGTGCATGTGTCGCTATAGAGTGTGTGTGTGTCCTCTTGGGGGTGTGTTTTTGTGGTGTGTGTTTGTTCAGGTGCGTGGTGAGTATCCAATGTTGGGGCTGCACCTTAGCGACTATACACTTGCTGTTACTCTTTGTGTGCGTGTGGTGTGTATACATGTCCCTGTGTGTGGTGAATATCCACGTGTCTGTCTGTGTGGTGTGTGTGTCCCTGGGGTGTGTATGTGTGTGTCCCTGTGGGATGGGGTCTGTGTGGTGTGTGTCTCTGTTGTGTGTGTCTCTTTGTGGTGTGTGTGTGTGTCTCCCTGTGGGGTGAGTGCATGTGTCCCTATAGGGTGTGTATGTGTAAGTGTGTCCCTGTGGGGGGGTGTCTGTGTGCGGTGTGTGTGTGTGTCTCTGTGTTGTGTGTGTGTCCCTGTGGGGTGAGTGCATGTGTCCCTATAGGGTGGCTATGCGTGTGTGTCCCTGTCTCTTTGTGGTGTGTGTGTCCCTGTGTGGTGAGTGCATGTGTCGCTATAGAGTGTGTGTGTCCCCTTGGGGGTGTGTGTGTGCCTTTGTGGTGTGTGTTTGTTTGGATGCGTGGTGAGTATCCAATGTTGGGGCTGCACCTTAGCGACTATACACTTGCTGTTACTCTTTGTGTGCGTGTGGTGTGTATACATGTCCCTGTGTGTGGTGAATATCTCATGTTGGGGCCCCACCTTAGTGACTATATGCTGGTATGTGCTGTTAGTCTTTGGCGCTATCATTAAGTCCCTCTCATTCACAACTGTCAACTGGTAACTGTCACTTTTTCCCCATTATGTAGATAGGGACAAAATTGTTTGGCGAATTGGAATGCGCGGGGTTAAAATTTCGCCTCACAACATAGCCTATGACGCTCTCGGGGTCCAGACGTGTGACTGTGCAAAATTTTGTCTCTATAGCTGACAGCTGTCGATTTTCCTCCCACACGTTTTCCTTTCCCTTTTTTCCCATTATGTAGATAGGGGCAAAATTGTTTGGTGAATTGGAACGCGTAGGGTTAAAATTTCGCCTCACAACATAGCCTATGACGCTCCCGGGGTACAGATGTGTGACTATGCAAAATTTTGCGGCTGTAGCTGCGACGGTGTAGATGCCAATCCCGGATATACACACATACACGCACACATACATATATACACACATTCAGCTTTATATATTAGATGAACATTGGTTTTCCTGCATTCATGTAATGTGGTTATCTGCTGAGCAAATGATCAAACATTCATATAAACAAAAAGAAATATCTCAGAGCACGCACTACACACATGCTTCAGATACACACAATGAAGATCTCAGAGCTGCAACTGCTAAGATCATATCTGCTAAGAGAACACACCTTCTCCCATCCCTTCTTCTCTGTCTGCAATGAGTCACACAGCATGATCACAGGAGGGCAGTGTAGTGAAGCATGAGTATTCATTCCTTGGGGAGTGGGGCAGCACAGAATTCGCTGTGATTGACAGATGTAATTAATCTTTTATTTTAAAGTTTATACAGGATAGGAGGGAAGTATAAATAATAGAAATACATGAATAGAGAGATTAGAGTGAGGAATTAGAAAATTATATCAGTTACATATGGATTTTTGACCTGACAGACTCCCTTTAAAAGCAGTTTCATCTAAAACCCACTCAAAAGACAAGAGGGAACTCCTTCCACCTGGAGAAAGAAAGGTTCAATCTCTTTTGCATAAGAAGTAATCTACATCAAGAAGCTGGACACAGCAGTTGCTTTTTACAAGAAAATAAATAATAAAGTAAAGGTGTAAAGATCTTTTCTGAATGTTAGATGCAGTGGATGTACAATTGGGAACATGAGGAGATTACCTCTTGTGGTGTGGACCAGATTATTTATTGTGGTTGTACATACACCCCTTCCTTTTATCCGTTCCCATGCCGCAATTGAACTTGATAGACATTTTGTCTTTTTTTAGCCGTATGCAAGAGCCAAGTACAAAGGCAAGGAATTAAGGGAAATGTACACCGATCAATGACAATAGTCAACTCTTAAGAGGCCGTCACACACATCAATGTCACCAGCGATCTCATTGCTGACGACATTGAAGGCTGATCGCTGGTGAGCTTTCACATAGGCAGACTTACCAGCTATCAGTACCAGCGAGATCGCTTATTAACCATGTAAACAAATGGGTAACTAAGCGCCGTGTGGCGCTTAGTTACCCGCTGTTTACCATGGATGCCAGCTCCCAGCGCTTGCCGAGAGGGGCTGGGAGCTGGCGTCACACGCAGCAATGCTGTGTGTCCACCGGGCGACCATCGCCAGGATTTAGAGCAGGTTCTAAAACCTGGTGACCATCAACCAGCGATTTATCGCTGGTTGATGCATCCTGTCACACACGTCAATATCGCTGCAACATCATGTGCAGCAGCGATATTGCAAGCGATATTGACGTGTGTGACGTCCCCATTACTGACCTAGGGATGTACCTATATGCTAATTTGACATGTGATCGCCGACATGTTTACATGGATCAGAATCTGGAATAAGTGTTCCTACCAATGCTCGTTCGACAATTATCAGCCAGTCTAAATGTATCTTCACATGAAATGATGAGTATTTCCCATAAGAAAATAAATATTGTGCCAATTACTAGGTTATGTCTCACTCAGGAGACTGTTTTTCAGTCTATGTTATCCATGTGTGCAACAGAACATACACAAATGCACACAATCGCAGAAAGCACTAATCTAGTTTACGTACCAAAATAGTGCCTATAATATAGGATGAGCAAACATCTTATGGACATGACTGGCTTAATTTATTTCACAGTTGTTTGGCCATGGTCTTCGTGAAATTAACTCACCTGTGCAAAAGAAAGGAAACTCTGTCCATGCACAGACTGCAATGCACAGATGGTCTGCAGGTCTCCTGACCCCAACTTGACAGTCTTATACCCATGAGGCTTCTAAGCATGGATCCAGTTTCATGGTCATCTAAATGGGCCCTTATTCCCTTGACGCCCTTGAGCTTGGGACACAGAGCTATATAAACAGTACCTGAAAACTTCAATCCTCCATGAATACAGTTACTAGCATAGTCCACTGCAGTGCCTAATGGCCGATCTACCATCTTATTGCATTTATTTTTTTTCTTTTTGAAAACTATTTTGGGTTCGCTTTTGCCAACTGTCTAAACCCTGATCCACTGCACAAGTGGAGGGACTATGAGACCCTGCCGGCGTATAGTTACTTAATGTAGAAATTTAGAAAGCAAATTCGCCATTCTTCCTGCAACACATGAAACTGCTTTACGATCAGTGAATTAAAAGTTAAATTTACAATTGACATGGCTGACAAATCAAACACAAATGGAAATATCAATGGAGGACGGCTTTTATGGCGCTGTTGCCTATGCCAGGTGATACAACTGATACTTAAATTTAGGAAATTGTTTGTACAATACTGTGCTCTTAAAGTAGAAAATGGCTTGACCAATATATGGTGTTACTGTGTTTATTTACCCTTACATGAAGCCGACCCTTGCAATGCACTTATCAGATCTGGCGCCTTTCCCGTCTCCCCCTTCTGAGTGGTTGCCATATTAATACAGCAACGTGGTTGCCTAATTCACATGAATTGACACCGTCCTATTGCTATTGCCCCATGAGAAAAAGTGCAAACAATCAGTAAAGAAGGAAATGGTCTCAAGTGCCAAATACGGGAACTAGATACCCCATGTGCAAAGTTTTAGCAAACCTTGAAACATGAGTAAAGCCAGAATTCCACTTACAGAGACGCAGACTAAAGTCAGCCATAAATGCCAATTTTTCACTGGGCTGGCCGGCCATCTAATGTTTATTTATTGGGTTCTGCTGACAGATGATGGGGGAGAGAAGGATCAGGCTGTGGGAATTTTAATGGTTGATCCTTTATTGTGGGGATAGATAAGCAGCTGTCGGAGGTGTGTGGAAGTGGCCGTCTCCACACTCCCCATGGAAAATACATGTGTAAAGGCAAGACCCGGTACCAGTATAACTAGACAACTGTGCACAATTTTGAAAGTAAAGAATCTTATTGGGAGCTAGTACTGTTGTGACCATTTCACCATTGAATAAGCAGTGCCCTGAAGTGCTTCGGCCACAAAAGAACAAAATTTTGCTACTTAAAAAGTTGATTGTGTGAAATCAGATTTAGCAAACCCCTTCACCTGGCCTTGCAGATGAGAGGCTGTAACCAGGACTGAAACTTACCCTGGTTGTGCAAAGGCAAGAGCTGTGTATGTGGAGGATGAGGATGAGCTGAAGGTGGTGGCGGTTGTGGCAAAGATGGCGGATGGGTGGCTACAGGACTCAGCACAGCAGTAAATAAATCTTCAACATCTTTTCCTTCAAGTTCTGCAAACCCAACAAAGAGAGTAGGAACCAAACATTTTTTTAAAAGAAACATTTTGATGAACATTTCTTGGAGCCAAAATCAAGTGTACACAGGATGGTTGTAATTACCTGGAATTTTAGATAATTTTTCCAAAATAGCACCTAAAGAAGGGGAAAAAAAAAATTTTCAGCTTAGTGTAATTATTAGGTTAGGGTAGATGTTCCCCCATTGAACATCTATAGTGTAAAAACTGCAGTGAAATCTGTAGCAGCAAATACTGAAACTTTACACAAATTTCACCCCATGACGTGCACTGACACCTGCTTCATATATTGATCGGCTGTATATTTCCGATCTACAATTCCGGGAAATTTCAGTAGTGCAGGAATGTGACTATGTAAATGTGATCGTGTCGGTTACTCTAATGCTCAGTACATTTACTGCACATGAATCAACAGCACAGAATCCACTGAATTTACAATACATGGGAACAAACCAGTAAAGGGTTTGTCAGGTTTGAAGAAAAGTAAACCACTTAATACAGAAACTGGCAAGTGTAAAAGTGGTTTCATGGTTTTGGAAAACCCTCGTATCCTGACTGCACATTGTTGTAAGTAAGCAAGCTGTGTTTTATTCACCCTACCCAAGTCCAACGCAGAGTCTTTGTCGCTGCTCCTGGTGTCTGTCGGCAGCGCTGATGTCGGATCAACTGTGCTGCAGCCAATATCAGAGGTCAGCGTCTCTGTGCTGCTTGTGCACAGCAGCTGATCTCAGTTATTGGCTGTAGCGCTGTCAATGTATCATCAGGGCTGTAGGCAATCAGACACTGGGAGCGGAGACTGAGCGCTGGACCTGGAGAAACTGTGCAAATCCGCAATAACCACTTTAAAGGTGTAAAATGAAGCAAAACTACCTCAGACTTTAAGATGAATAAAGTTAAACATCTATTTCAACTGGAAAAGAATAGATTTTAGAAGTGGGTTCCAGTCAAATGATATTGAAGACTGCCTAGGATTGGTGAGGATATGATATCTGGCACCCTACACTGACCAGCTGCTAAAAGCATTACTGGCAGCCGGACATAAACACTAAATGAGCCAGACTGCACAGCTCCATCCATTCAATGTGTAGCAGCCGCTGCCAAGAACTACAGCACAGCTCCAATTCAAGACAACAGGAGCTGATCAACTAAATGGTTAAAAATGGCATAAATTATTTTGATTGACAGGACATATAGCTGTAAAACATCAAGATGAATCCTCAAGAAGGCGTGTCATGTAGATGCATAATTTAGGGGAGGACAAATTACTGGACACTTCAGGAACAGGTCTATAATGAATGGATTATCCCAAAAAAGTTAGATCTTGCAGTAAATTTCAAGGTGCATCTCTGGCCTTCATTTAGGCTTATTATAGGGATATGAGCTAGATGGAATACATACATTTTGCTTCTGGATGACATAAAAATGTAATTTTTAGTGGATTAGGTGCACGTCAATTGCAAAACCACATGTCTGCTGTTTCTGTATGAGAATGCACTCTGCACAATGTAGGTAAAGGAATAATGTAAATGATACTGTACAAAAGTATACCTAATATTGGAGCTGATAATCAGCAATAAGCTGCCGATACATTAAAGGTCTGGCACAGAGAAAGCTGTGATAACTATTGATTTCAGTTTCCTGTACAACAGTGACCAAACTTTAAACAACAATATTCATTCTAATCATAGAAAAACGCTTTTACCATCTGTAACCATTTTGTCTAGCTCTGGGCTGAGAATTCCATCCAATTGGTCCTCGCTCAAAGGTCGAGAGCTCTGGTTGACATTGCTGTGAGACAGTGATGATGAATCATCGGATATGGTACCTATGTCAAGTCCCACTAAAAAGGAAGGTAAAAGTTAAAATTCAATATCTGCACTATAATATAAAAAACAACAAGTAACCACGATGACGTAATGTATACTACTAATTACCAGCAAAGAAGCAAAAGTGAGAAGTTCAATCGATTATTAAGGATGTCTGTAAAGATTCAAGTATATAAACTAGAAGTATAATTCCATTGCATTCTGTAGCTAAAGTCAATGTCCAGCAATAAACCACAATACATGGATTATAATTTTTTTACAGAAGCAGCAGAATAATGGTGTAAGTACATTGTACTGTAACAGCCTAAAGGTACCGTTACACACAGAGATATCTGTGCAGACATTGCTTGCAACTCACTGGTTGCAGTGAAATCATGGACACATTGTTACATTTGTACACAGCAACAAGATAGAACAATGTGCCCATGATTTCACTGCAACCAGTGAGTTGCAAGCAATGTCTGCACAGATATCTGTGTAACGGTACCTTAACTTACATCCAGTATTACTATCTAGAGCTACATTCAAAATTCTGCAAGCTTAAACCATAAAATCCCATCAATCTTTGCCCATTCATACCTATTATACACATATATAATGTTAGCTATGAATAGACATACACGAATTCAGTAATTTTAGGACTCCAGTACATTACAGGATCTCAGTTAAATGGCACCAATACAACTGTGAATGCAGTTCTGGATAATAAAATAGAGGACGGACCTCAGGAAAAATATAATGAAAGCAATACAATTCATAGTTATAGGTTTAAAGGGAACCTGTCATCAGAACATGGCGCCTTTAAAGGGGTGTTCAATTTCCAAAGTTCTATCCTAATATGAAGTAGGTGTAATAATGATAATATTAGCAAATACCCCCAACTGGGTCTCCTGATTAGCGATGTCTCTTATCTCAAAAGCAGGGTATTACAGTTTAGGTATCCATGGTTATAACCACTCATACAAGTGAGTTAGTTTCTAGTGGTTGTAACCAAGCTGCTGCAATGTCCTGAACATGAGGTAAGAGGCATGGCTAATCAGGAGAACCATTCTACATTTCTAATTGGAGGTACATGCTAATTTTATTATTACACCTACTATATATCGGGATAAGATCTTACCCCTTTATGTAAAGGTGTGTGTGTAAAGGCCCTTTAATGCTTATTAAATCCATACCTTGATTGTAGTATTTTATTTGTAAACTGTAGAAAAATCCAGACTTGACGTTTTATCCTGAAATGCAAGGGGCAGATATTGCACTTCCGTCACTCCTGCCTCTCTCTAGCCCAAGTCTGGTCTGTGAAGGACAGGCCACTTCACTCTTCTCAGTAACCTTCCACCCTTGCAGGAGATTCTGCACAGGCACAGTCATTGCCCAGCATTATTTCATCAGACAGGGTGGCGAAATCTACTAATGGCGTTTCAAGAGCCAGACTAGCAATCCGTGCATGTGCCACCCCTTCTAAGGCGATGGCCCTAGGCAATGACAGCACCTGCGCAGAATAACAGCCAGGGGAGGCAAGAGACAGAGAAGACGGACCTGAATGTCGGAGACCAGAGGCAGGAGAGCTTGTAGGGCAGTATGTGCACCGTGCCACTTGCCATAACTTCAAGGCTGGATTTCTCTACAAATTCCAAATGAAATAATGCAAGCAAGGTATGGATTTAATAAGCTTTCAAGGGCCTAAACACAAATATGCTCACATACAAAAATATATTTAAGCATACAGAATGTTTAGAATACACTGCATTAACCAAATTATCCTCATATTAAGGGGTGTCTGGGAAAAATAAAACTTTCCCAAGCAGAAGTGGATTTGTAAAACTAAACAGATCCATTAATACTAATATACTAGCACCAGCCTGGATCCAGTTCCGTTAGCAACATGGTATACACCGATACAATAAGTAGACACAGAAACAGCATGTCACCGGATCACTTCCTGTGTTAATATATACAGTAAATCCTGGCACACAATAGTATATAATGATGAACAGGAGACGTCAACTCATACTATCAAAATTCTTTGATGTGTTTCACACGGTGTACAGGTGATTTTGCTCTATCCTTGCCGATTCAACCACACTGGTCTTCCCAGAGGATACACAGGAGCTGATATGGTCATAGATCTGTATATAATATAGATCTCCTAGCTTAAAGGAGAGTTCTATATCTAGATATAGGTTGTGGAAAAAACAATCCACATTTGGCCACTCTTATAAGTCTGCAAAGGCCTGTATATATGCTTGTTAGCTGGTGAGGAGTGCTCTGGAGGAAGACCTCCTGGTGTCAATGTCAGCTGTGAGCGAGTGGCCATGCCTCAATGTCCCAGCGATCCGAATTGACCTAGATCGCTGAAACGACGTTCAATGACTGCTAGTGAGATGTCACACGTACAGATATTGAGAACGACGCAGCAACGATTCCGCGACATGCGAACGATATTTGCGGTTGTTTGGTTGCCTACGTCCTTCAGTTCTGAATAGGTGAAGTCATTAACGACATTGTTATCAAGGTGTCACACACAACTATGGTGCAGGTTGAATGAACGATCAACGACTGATTTATAGTCTGGTTCATAAACCTCTGATCAACGATCAGGCGACTTATCGTTGGTTGAATCTATGTGTCACACGTTACGTCGTCGTTTCACCGCCCCAAAAGCTGTGACATACCAACAATATCGTTAACAATATCATAGCGTGTAACGGGCCCTTTACTGTAGACCATGGAGCGGCCAGACCTGGATGGTGCAGTGCGAGAGAAGTATCCCCTTTAAAGAATAGCATAAAAGCAAATACTACAAATCAATAAAGGTTAGGCAATAAGATAACTTAAAAACAAAAAAGTAAAAAAGATGCGTGTTGCATGCATATGCAAAGATGGGTTATGAACCACCTCAATACTGTTTTTTTTGTGGTTTTCTTACCAAAAGGAGAGGATGAATTCTCGACCTGGAAAGTGCATAAATCAAGACCTACAAGACCCAAACCAGATAAAATGGATGATTATAATAAAGAAAAGAAGTGGAAGCAAATGTATCAAGCGGCATGCTGAAAAACAAAATCATTATGTAGATCAAAATAAAAACAAAGGAAACCAGCACAAGCAGCGGGAAGCGAATTCAGAGGAACAGAGTCAAAAGAAATGCCCATCTTTGTAAAAAAATGTATCTATGGAGGCTTTTAATATTAATACATGAAGCAGACTAAATGTCAAGAGAGAAAACCCTGGTGAAGACATACCAGTCTGACTCGCAGACTTCGCAAGATCGTCTGAAAGTATTCCAAAAATATCATCTTCTGTATTCAACACCTCAGACAGTTCAGCTAAAGAATCATGAGACCCTAATAAAAAAAAAAAAAATTATGTTATTACAAGAGAAACTTGTACTGCAAACAAGCTAACACACAAATTATCTGACAGATCTACACTACAGTTCAAAAGGTTGGGGTCACCCAGACAATTTTGTGGTTGCCATGAAAACACGTACTTTTATTTATCAAATGAGTTGCAGAATGAATAGAACATATAGTCCAGACATTGACAAGCTTTGACATAATGATTTTTATTTTAAATAATTTTCACTTCAGTTGTTCTGCGTCTCACAAAAGTTCTTCTGTGTGATCCAAATACCTCAAACTTTGATTTGTCTGTTCATAACACTTTTTTCCAATCTTCCTCTGTCCAATATCTGTGTTCTTTTGCCCATATTAATCTTTTCCATTTATTAGCCAGTCTCAGATATGGCTTTTTCTTTGCCACTCTGTCCTGAAGGCCAGCATCCCAGAGTCGCCTCTTCACTGTAGACGTTGACACTGGTATTTTGCGGGTACTATTTAATGAAGCTGCCAGTTGAGGAGCTGTGAGGTGTCAATTTCTCAAACTAGAGACTCTAATGTACTTGTCTTGTTGCTCAGTTGTGCAGCGGGGCCTCCCACTTCTCTTTCTACTCTGGTTAGAGCCTATTTGTGCTCTCTTCTGAAAGGAGTAGTTCACACCGTTGTAGGAAATCTTCAGTTTCTTGGCAAATACTCGCATGAAACAGCGTTCATTTCTAAGAACAAGAATAGACTGTCGAGTTTCACATGAAAGTTCTCTCTTTCTGGCCATTTCGAGCGTTTCATAGAACAAACAAATGTAATGTTCCAGATTCTCAACTAGCTCAGAGGAAGATCAATTTTATAGCTTCTCTAATCAGCCAAACCGTGCCAACATACTTGTAACAAGGGTTTTCTAAAAATCCATTAGCCTTCTCAGGCTGCTTTCACACTGGCGTTTTCGTCAAAATGTGGCAGGTGCAGCAGATTTAACCACATCTGCTGCCTAACGGCCGCACTTGCGGCACACTTGCAGCAAGCCCCATGCATCGTCTATGGGGCTTGCGGTAAGGTGTGGCAAGTGCGGTTGCGGCAGACGTGGCCGCGAAAAAAAAACCCTCTGCTAACCGCGGTTTTTTTTTTTTGCACCTGCAACTGCCACAACCGCACCTTACCGCAAGCCCCATAGACAATGCATTGGGCTTGCCGCAAGTGTGAAGGAAGTGCGGCCGTTAAGCGGCACTTGCGGCAGATGCGTTTTTTCTTCCGGATCCGGGCAAAAATGCCTATGTGAAAGGGGCCTTAGGCTGGTTTAACACTGCAGTTTTTTTCCCTGATCAGGTTTGTGTGTCAAAACCAGGAGTGTCTCCAAAACTCTTAACAGGTGTCAATCTTTCAATTGTAGTTTTTCTCTGCAAGTTCCTATCCTTGGTTCCTCTCCTGGTTTTGGCACACAAACATGATCGAACCTGATCAGGGAAAAAAACTGCAGTGTGAAACCAGCCTTACACAGTTACCAAACACAATGTACCATTAAAACACTGGAGTACTGGTTGTTGGAAATGGGCCTCTATACACCACTGTAGATATTACATTAAAAAATAGACATTTGCAGCCAGAATAGTCATTTACCACATTAACAATGTATAGAGTGTATTTCTGATTCATTTAATGTTAGCTTCATTGAAAAAAATGTGCTTTTCCTTAAAAAATAAGGACATTTCTAAGTGACCCCAAACTTTTGTACAGTAATGTACATCTATAATCTAAAGAGAAACCTAAATCATATCAATATTTGGTGTGACTACCCTTGGTCTTCAAAACAGTACACAGAATTTGAAGAAATTCGGCAGGGATGTAGTTCCAAACATATTTGAGATCTAACCATTGATCTTCCATAAGTGTGAACGTGCATGTCTGTGTTGATTTTCATGTTGTTCCAGATTTACTTGATGTCAAGATCAGGGGTATAGATATCATCACTCCCAGAACTATGTTTTGATGCTGATGATAATGGGATGCATGTTTAGGGTCATTGTTCTGAAGCAGAATAAAGTTGGAGCCAATCAGATGACTCCATGATGGTGCTGCAGGATGGATAGGTACATACTTCACAGCACTGGGGACGACAAGAAGTGGGCAACATTGAGGACCGCAGATGCTTTGGTCAGCCAAGGAAACAGTGCCACAGATGACAGATGCATCATGCTTACTAATTCCCATGAAATTTGAGCAGTGCCATCAGAATTGACAGTAACCAGAGAGACCCAGCTACATCCATCTGATGTTTGGAGAAGTATGGCCAGAAGTGGTCTGCTTGGCAGAACTGCAGACAAAAACCACACCTTCAACCTGAAAACAAGCAACTCAACTATGAAAGTAAACATAGAAATAAGGGTGCCGAAAATTGGCAGCAGGTCTGACGAGTCAAAATATGAAATATCTGGCTGTAAAAGAAGGTAGTTTGTTCACCGATGTGAAGGAGAGCGGCACAATGATTGCTTGCAGGCAAGAGAGAAGACTGGTGAAGTTTCCTTGCAAGTTCTTACATGCATTTGAGCAACATCAATTAAGATTTGGTAAATATTAAGGCTACAATCAGACGCACCGTTTTTGAACCTTTTTGTAACTAAAAAAACAGATACGCTTTCCCAAAAAAACACATCACCCATTCACACACAGCATGTTTGATACGTTTTTTTGTGGTGCGTGTTTTTGTTCTCCATTCAGAATGGTTCCCTATGGAAAAAGCAGATGAGAGAATCTCCATACTAACATGCTCATTCTTTTGATGGATCACTTTTCTGTAAAAAAAAAAAAATGGATCACTTCACAAATTCCCAGTCTGAATAGCAAATAATGAAAACCTATTGACTTTGCTGGGATTCCACTTAAATGATCCATTTTGTGCAGTGCAACGGATGTGTGTGAATGTAGCCTAATGGTTTCCTCAAGATGAATTACACACAAGCACTTATCCATCATGCAGTACATCACACAACGAATGTCACCAAGAAGAATCTTCAGCGCAAGAACAAGGAGTCTGGAAGGCGATGATGATATGGCCACAGAGCTCAGATTTTAACATTGAATTTTTCTGGAAGAATGTGTGGAAGCCTTCATCCATAGAATATCAGTAGCGAATTCTCCAAGGTGTTTGGAACAACCTCCCTGCCGAGTTCCCTCAAAATTGCGTGCAATTGGAGGAGCGGATACTGTTTTTAATGCAAAAAGTTCTCACACCAAATATTGATTTGATTCATATTTCCCTTTTGGTCACACAATTTGACTCTTGTTAACCCCTTCACCACCCAGCCGGTTTTGACCTGGCCATTTTTTGCAATTCTGACCAGTGTCACTTTATGAGGTTATAACTCTGGAACGTTTTAACAGATCCTAGTGATTTTGAGACTGTTTTCTCATGACATATTGGACTCAATGTTAGTTGTTAAATTAGATTTTTTTTTTTTTTCAAAAAGAAACACAAAATTAACGAAATTTGGCAAATGTTGCAGTTTTCAAACTTTTCATTTTTATACTGTTAAACCAGAGAGTTAAATCACACAAAAAGGAGAACTTTGTGTACTCACCATAAATTCCTTTCTCTTAGCCTCTAATTGGGGGTCACAGGACGATGGCTTATACCATTCTGCCACTAGGAGGCGACACTAAGCAATTAAAAATAAGAAGCACAGTGGCTCCTCCCAGCAGTATATAACCCCCTGACTGGCACAGTCTAGCCAGTTTTGTGCTAAAGCAGTAGGAGGAAAACTACCTAAGCTGATGAGGCAACCAACCAGGAACTTAAATAAGAAAACACCAACTAAATAAGGCCAATAGGCCCAGGGAGGGTGCTGTGTCCCACAATTAGAGGCTAAGAGAAAAGGAATTTACAGTGAGTACACAAAATTCTCCTTTGCCTCACTGGGGGGGGGGGGAACACAGGACGATGGGACGTTTTAAAGCAGTTCCTGGGTGGGGAAAAAACATCCCAAACGGAAAAACACAGTCTACAGGCTAGCAGCCGCTGCCTGCAGGATGAGTCTACCCAGACTCACATCTGCCGAAGCCCGAGTATGCACATGATAATGTTTCGCAAAGGTGTGTAGGCTGGACCAAGTTGCAGCCCTGCACACCTGCTCAGCCGTAGCCTGGTGCCTAATAGCCCAGGAGGCACCCACCGAGCAAGTGGAGTGAGCACGCAACCCCAACGGAATGGGCAGGTTGCGTAAAGAGTAAGCTTCATGAATGGTAAGCTTAATCCACATGGCACGAGTGGCTTTTGACGCGGCCATCCCTTTTCGGTGACCCTCAGGAAGAACCAAAAGAGAATCCGACTTCCTGAAAGGCGCCGTCCTAGGCACGTAAAACCGGAGAGCACGGACTAGATCCAAAGTGTGCAAGGACTTTTCAAAGCGATGCACCGGGGCCGGACAAAAGGATGGAAGGACAATGTCCTCGTTCAAATGAAAGGTAGAAACCACCTTAGGAAGAAAGGACGGTATCGGCCTTGTCCTGATGAAATGAAAGGAAAGGTGCTCTACAGGAAAGTGCCGCCAGCTCAGATACGCTGATGGAAGTGATCGCCACAAGGAAAATCACCTTCTGAGAGAGAAGGCGCAACAAAATCTCTAGAGAGGTTCGAAGGGCGAAGTACCTCCAGGACCAGATTTAAATCCCAGGCCTCCAAAGGCCTCCTATACAGTGGAACGATGCGAGAAACACCCTGCAAAAGAGTACGGACCTGATGTTTCGAGGCCAATCAGCGCTGAAAAAGCACCGATAGCGCTGATACTTGTCCCTTAAGAGAACTTAGGGAAAGTCCCTTGTCCAGTCCAGATTGGAGGAACCCCAGAACTGCTGGAAGCGAAAAACACAAGGGTGGGACATTCCTTGACTCACACCAGGCGAAAAAAAGCCTTCCAGGTCCTGTGATATATACGGGCAGAAACAGGCTTTCTCGCACACGCCATAGTGCATGCGACACTTTCTGAAAAACCCACCTGAGTCAGAATTCTGGTCTCAATGGCCACACCATCAAATGAAGAGCCCCCGAGTTCTGATGCCAAAATGGGCCCTGGGAGAGAAGATCCAGATGGCCCGGCAGCCGCCATGGAGCGCCTGCGGCGAGTTGCACGAGATCGGCGTACCATGATCTCCTGGGCCAGTCTGGGGCAATTAGTATCACCGTTACGCGCTCCGTCCTGATTTTCTGAACCACTCTGGGAATGAGAGCCAGAGGTGGAAAGACATACGGAAGACGAAACTGCGTCCAGTCCTGAACCAGGACATCTGCTCCCAGAGCCCTGGGATCGCGGGAGCAAGCAAAGAAGTTGGGAACCTAGGTGTTCATTCATGACATCATGAGGTCTACATCGGGAGTCCCGAAGCGAATGCATATCTGAGCGAAGACATCTGGATGAAGAGCCCATTCCCCTGATGCAAGCCCCTGACGGCTGAGGTAATCTGCCGCCCAGTTCTCGACCCCCGGAATGTGCACTGCCGATAGCATAGCTCCCGAAGGTTCGGCCCAATGGAGAATCGGTTCCACTTCCTGCATCGCTGCCCTGCTGCGCGTCCCACCCTGATGGTTGACATGCCACCGCCATGGCATTGTCCGACTGGATGCGAATGTGACAGCCCATCAGGAGATGATGGAAACTCCTCAAAGTAAATGGCCCGAATCGCCAAGAGATTTATGGGCAGAGAGGCCTCAGATGGAGTCCACCGACCTTGAGCCATGTGATGCTGGAACACCGCCCCCAACCGAGGAGACTGGCATCGGTGGTTAGTACATCCCACCAGACCGGCAGGAAGGATCTACCCCGAGAGAGATGACGGGATCAACCACCAACGAAGAGAGCGGCTCGTCGCCGACAGGCGGAAAGACCAATGAAGGGTAAACGGACTGCGATACCAGGCTGAAAGCAGGTCCAACTGTAATGGGCGGAGATGCAACTGCTTCCATCGCTGCCACCATCTCCCCAAAGCCGCGCATTGCAAATCAAAGGGAATGTGGGAGAGGACCCAGAAGTGTCCGGACTGCACAACGAAGAGAACGAGCCTTGTCCTGGGGAAAAAGTACAAGTCCCTGAGACGTGTCCAGGACCATCCCCAGAAAAGTGAGATTGCAGCTCGGAACTTGGGAAATTTCGGCAGATTGAGAATCCAACCCAGAGAGCATGTCCATCATGACGCGAACACTGTCCTCGCAATCCTTGAAGGACCGACCCTTGATCAAAAGGTCGTCCTGGTAAGGGAGAATCGACACCCCCAGCCCCGACCATGAAGAACGGTCATGACCGCAGCCATGACCTTGGTAAACACGCGCGAAGCAGTTGCCAACCCGAAAGGAAGAGCTACGAATTGATAATGATCATTGCGCACCACGAAACGCAGAAACCTGTGATGGGGACTGGATATAGGGACGTGCAAGTAAGCATCCCTGATATCGATAGAAGCGAGGAACTTTCACTGATGCATAGATGCGATGATGGAACGAAGGGACTCCATCCGAAATCATCGGATTCGCACAAACCAGTTGAGCCACTTCAAATCCAGAATGGGACGGAAGGACCCATCCTTCTTGGGCACGATAAACAGATTTGAATAGAATCCCTGGAACCGCTCGGCCCAAGGCACTGGAACAATGACTCCCGCCTGCCGCAGAGATTCGACGGCTTGAAAGAAGGCGTTTGCCTTCTCCGGCGATCCCGAGGGATTGGAAGGAACAAATCTTCTGGGAGGGCGAGTATGAAACTCGATGCTGTATCCGAAAGACACCAATTCCCGAACCCACTGATCGTCTGTAACATCGAACCAGCCATGCCGAAAGCGGGAAAGTCGGCTGCCAACCTGGGAGGTGTCTTCCGGAGGATGCGAGTCATGAAGAGGAAAGCCTCAGAGACCCGGACTCCTTCGACTTAGGCCGTTTACTTCGGGGTTGCCAGCTGGAGCCCGATTTATTGGGGGTCTGGAAACTCCTATCAGCGCGCGGTGTCGGGGTCTGAAGTGACGGACGGGAAACAAACTACCCAGACGAATTCCGAAAGGACCGGAATCTTGTCTGTTGACCCTTGGAGAATCTACATTTTGGTTTCTGTTGGTGAAGCGAGGTACTTTTACCTCCCGTGGCATCTGAGATCATCTTATCAAGCCTCTCACCATATAAAGGTTCACCCACATAGTGCATGCCAGTGAGGGTCTTTTTGATGCCGAATCCGCCTTCCACTCTCGAAGCCAGAGGGCCCGGTTGGATCGCAATGGAGTTAGATGCTGCCACCGCAGCACAATTAGCAGCATCAATAGAAGAATGAACCAGAAACTCCCCAGCTACAGAAATCTGAGCTGCCCAATCTAACAACTCCGGGTCTGCATCCTGATGACGCAAGGCAGAGTGCAAATCACCAGCCCAGGTCATAATAGCCTTAGCCACCCACATAGATGCAAAGGAGGGAGACAAGGACGAGCCAGAGGCCTCGAACCCCGACTTAGCCAGGTGTTCCAGCTGACGATCAGTAGGATCCTTTACAGACGCGCCATCAGGGAGAGTAAGAAGGGCCTTAGAAGCCAACCGGGATACCGGAGGGCCCACGATCGGAGATTCCAACCAGGCTTTTGCCACTGCTAGCAAAAAAGGATAACGGGTCGCAATCGCCTTATGTCTACCGAACCTCTTATCCGGATGGGCCCAATGCTTCTGCAAGACCTCCTGGATCTCCGAGTGATCAGAAAAAACCTTCTGAGGTCTCTTAGGTCTTTTGAAGGAGACCACATGATCCGAGGTGGTGACCGGAGCGGGGTCAGCCACCGACAGGACCTGATTAACGGCCGACACCAGGTCGGCCACCATGGCGAGGGTATCAGATGAGGCGGATTCAAAGGATTCACCCTGATCCAGATCCGCATCGGAATCACGGAGCTCACCCAACGAGTGTGATTCACAGGACCTACTCCGCGTAGGAGAGGTCAGGGAGCCCTGTGACGGGCTGATGAAGAGCCCGTATGGGGTCTCTTCCTACCAGAACGACCAAGGAGGGGAGGAGTAGGGGAATATGGCTCCTCATGGTCAGAACCATCCTCCAAGGGACCAAGCTGATCCGAGGTGTCAGGTGATGAATGTGGTTGCACAACCCGAAGCAATGTCTCGGAGAGCTGCTGTATGGCTTGACTCATGGATTGTGACAGCGTTACTGCCCATTCCGGGGTAGCAGGCCTGCTAACAGACATCCTCCCCAGTGGGTGCCTGTCCAGAGGCAGAGGCACCGGGCTGAAGGGAGTCAGAGGCACAGGCCTGGCAGAGCGTGGTCGAGCAACCGCAAGGCAGCGCAGCCTTACAGGCCATGCAAAAAGCGTAATAAACATTAAAGGCCTTAGGTACCTTCTTGCCCCTATTGCCAGGCAAAATTAAGACTTAGGAATGGCCTAGTCAAAGTCCTAACCTTAATCCGATTGAGATGCTGTGGCATCACCTTAAAAAAAGTTGGTTCATGCTCTGAAACCCTCCAATGTGGCTGAATTACAATATTCTGTTAAGAGGAGTGGTCAAAATTCCTCCAGAGCATTGTAAAACTCATTGCCAGTTATTGCACATGCTTGATTGCAGTTATTGCTGTTAAGGGTGGCCCAAACACTTTCACACAGGGCCCTGTAGGTTTGGATTTCTTTTTACCTTAATAATAAAGACCTTCATTTATACACAGCGTTTTGTATTTGTGTTATCTTGTATTGTGTCCAATATTTTAATTTGTTTGGTGATCTGAAGCATTAAGTGACAAAAAGAATAAGAAATCAGGAAGGGGGGCAAAGACTTTCACACCATTATCTGTCCTAGAAGATATCGAGTAAATAATTTTGAGATCAGTTTTTTAAAGAAGTTTTAAAAACCATAGACCGCCTCAAAAACTTTTCAGTAAGGCCGAACTCAGATGCCCATGAAATAAAGAGAATTTTGTTTACTTACCGTAAATTCTTTTTTCTTTAGTCCTTAAATCTGGGAGACCCTGACAGTGGGTGTTATATGCTGCCCCCTGGAGGTCACACCAAATATAGAAGAGATTTACTCCTCCTTCTCCCCTGCAGCATATACGCCCTCTACAGGAATACTGTCAGTTTGGTATATGAGCAGTAGGAGGAAAACATTGCACTGTAAACCAAATTCCCGGCCAACGGGCCGAACAGGAAAGGTATAAGGCCAGAACCATGGCCAACAGAGATTATGTGCTTAAAAGAGCCACAGGTACGCCCGAAGGGCAAAAATAAAGGGGAGGGTGCTGGGTCTCCCAGATTTAAGGACTAAAGAAAAAAGAATTTACGGTAAGTAAACAAAATTCTCTTTTTTCTTGTCGTCCAAATCTGGGAGACCCTGACAGTGGGACGTCCAAAAGCAGTCCCTGGGTGGGAAAAAACCACTGCACCCTGAAAGGCAACTCAGACATTTACAGGTGGGCAACAGCCGCCTGGAGAAGGCGTCTGCCCAGACCTGCATCCGCTGAGGCATGAACATGTACCTGGTAATGCTTTGAGAACGTGGGAGGCTTGACCAAGTGGCAGCCTGACACACCTGTTGGGCCGAGGCTTGGAGCCGCAAAGCCCCGGAGGCGCCCACAGCCCTGGTGGAATGCGCCTTGAGACCCGCTGGGGGCGACGTGTGCGAGGCCGAATAGGCCTCCAAGATAGCCGACCTGATCCAACGGGCAATTGTGGCCTTGGAAGCGGAAGAGCCCTTGCCGCGTCCGGCCGTGAGAATGAAAAGGGAGTCCGTCCGACGGAGAGGAGCTGTGCGAGACAAGTACACCCTCAGAGCCCTAACCAAATCCAGAGTGTGGAGAGCCTTCTCAACCTTGAGAACTGGGTTTGGGCAAAAGGACGGAAGAGAGATATCCTGATTGAGGTGGAAAGGAGAGATTACCCTCGGTAGAAAAGAGGGAACGGGGTGCAGGACCACCCTGTCCTGATGCACCACCAAGAATGGGGACTTGAATAACAATGCCGCCAAATTAGACACCCGCCGAAGCGAGGTGATAGCCACCAAAAATGCCACCTTGTGTGACAAGGTGGACAAAGGGATACCTGAGATAGGTTCAAACGGAGGTCTCTGAAGGGTCGAGAGAACCAAATTAAGATCCCAAGGATCTAGCGGACGCTTGTAAGGAGGGACAATGTGGGCCACCCCTTGCATAAATGTGCGAACCTGCGGGAGCCTCGCCAGCCGTTTGGAATAAAGGATGGAGAGAGCTGACACCTGTCCGTTCAGAGAACTCGAGGCAAGACCAGAGTCCAGCCCCGACTGGAGAAACAAACGTAATGTCGGCAAGGAGAAAGGCCACGGAGATTGGCCTCTTGTAAAACCCCAGGAGAGAAAAATTCTCCACGTCCGGTGATAAATCTTTTGCGAGGCAGGCTTACGAGCTTGCGTCATGGCGTCCTGAACCTCCCGGGGAAGACCCGATTTGTTATGACCCAGGATTCAAGGGGTCAAGCAGACAACCTGAGCGCCGCAGAATTGTGGCGGAAGAACGGACCCTGAGAGAGAAGGTCTGGACGATCTCACAGGCCCCACGGGTCGCCGTCGGCGAGGCGGAGCAGTTCCGGAAACCAGGCTCTCCCGGGCCAAGTGGGTGCGAATAGAATCACACGGTGACATTCCGCCCGAATCTTGCGGAGCACTCGAGGCAACAGAGCCAAAGTTGGGAACACGTATGGCAGACGAAACTGAGACCAAGCCTGGACCAGAGCGTCCGCCGCCAATGCCCTTTTGGGTTGAGAGACCATTCGCCCGGGTCCATACCCTGATGGCCAAGATAGTCTGCTTCCCAATTGTCCACCCCCAGTGGGATGTGGACCGCAGGGATGGCGGAGCCTGTGGTCTCCGCCCAGCACAGGATTTTTTTTTTTTTTTGAACCTCCAGCAGCGCTAGGGTGCTGTGAGAGCCTCCTTGATGATCTATATAAGCGATGGCCGTCGCATTGTCTGATTGGATCCCCACTTGGCGGCCGCTTAAGAGCGGCTGAAACTCTAGGAGAGCCAGGTACGCTGCCCTGATCTCCAGAATGTTGATGGGAAGGGAGGACTCCCGTGGAGACCAAGTACCCTGGGCCCTGTGGTGAAGAAACACCGCTCCCCAGCCAGAGAGACTGGCGTCCGTAGTGACCACCGACCAAGATGGCGGGAGGAGGGAGTGACCCTGAGACAGGGACTGATCTGTCAGCCACCACTGGAGAGATCCCCTAGGTTCGAGGGACAGGGAAATCTTGTGATCCAGGGTCCTCGGATTCTTGTCCCCGACACGGAGAATCTCCAGCTGAAGGGGACGCAGATGCAGTTGTGCAAATGGGACTGCTTCGATTGAAGCTACCATCTTTCCCAGGATCTGCATCAGATGCCTGATGGAGTACAAGTGAGGCAGGAGGAAGGAGCGAACACCTGCTTGGAGAGAGACGACCTTCTCGTGAGGCAGAAGTACCAGTGCCGCACGAGTGTCGAACAGCATGTCTAGATACCCCAGACTCTGGGTGGGCACGAGGACCGACTTCGGAGGTTGACTATCCAGCCGAACCTCCGGAGCATCGACAGCGTCGCGGACACTGCTTGCTGGCATTCCTGATGTGAAGGAGTCTTGACCCGGAGGTCGTCCAAGTAAGGGAGGACCAACAGACCTTGTGAGTGCCGCAAGGCGACTACGGAGGCCATCACCTTGGTGAGTGCTCGTGGAGCGGTGGCCAAGCCGAAGTGGAGAACCATGAGCTGGAAATGGTCGTCTCCAATCGCAAAGCGCAGGAACCGTTGGTGAGCTGGGGCAAATGGGATGTGTAGACATGCATCCTTTATGGCTATGAAAGCCAAGAATTCCCCTGGAGACATTGAGGCTATCACAGAACGAAGCGATTCCATGCGAAAACGCCTCACTTTGACGTGCTTGTTGAGGAGTTTTAGGTCCAGCACAGGGTGGACGGACCCGTCCTTCTTGGGTACAATAAAGAGATTTGAATAAAATCCCTGAAAACCGGTCCAAGACGGAACCTGGACAATGACTCCCTCCCGCTTCAGAGCTTCCAACGCTCGGAGAAAAGCGCGGATCTTGGCGGGAGGGGGAGACGTCATGAAGAATCGGCTTGGGGGAACTGAGTACAGTCCTATGAAGAAGCCGTGAGAGATAATATCTCGCACCCATTGGTCTAGGACGTTGGAAAGCCAAACGTCCCGAAAGAGGGACAATTCGCCCCCGACTCTGTGTGCGGAGCTGGAGCCATGCGAGTCAGCTGGCTTGGACGGCTTCAGACTAGAGGATTACTGCGGGCGAAGCGCCAGGAAGAACCCTGGCCTCGGGAGGACTGGGCCGTGTCGGAACGAAACGTTCTGTCTGGAGGACCAGCCAGGGAAATGAAAGGAACGGAACCTGGCAGCTCTTGCTGCGCCGGTGTTCCACCTTTCTGTTGTGGCAGAAGAGTACTTTTGCCTCCATGTGAGTCCTTAATAAGTACGTCCAGACGTTCCCTTAAAAGACGATCCCCTGTATAGGGAATCCCTGTAGGATGCTTCTTGGAAGAAGCAACCCCCTTCCAATCCCTAAGCCAGAGAATTCTCCGAATGGCAAGGGCATTTGGCGGCTGCCAATGCGGAACGACCGGCTGAGTTAAGCACGGCGTAAAGAGGCTAGTTCGAGACCATAGCCATTTGGTCTAGGAGGAGAGACACCTCAGGTTCCGTGTGGCGTGTCTTGGCGTAAACTGCGTCTTTAAGAGACCAGGCCGCTGCAAAAGCGGGAGGAAACGCAGCGCCGACCGCGTCATAGAAGGACTTGGACAACAGTTCAACCTGACGGTCTGCCGAGTCTTTTAAAGACGAGCTGTCGGCAATGGAAGTTGTAGTACTAGTTGCCAATCTGGCCACCGCCGGGTCCACCTAAGGAGGTTGAGACCAGCCCGATAGTATTGCCGGTAAACGGATACTTGGGATCCGTGGTGTTGGCCGGAAAAGCTCTAGGCTTTTGCACCGAGTCTGAAAAGTCAGGGTGATCGGAGAAGACGTTGGCAGGTCTTTTCAGATCCCTGAGTGAGACCTTGGCTCGCTGCACAGACTGAGTGTCGGGAGCAGAAGACGAAGAATGGCATTATTGTCAGCCAGAGCGTCCCCTTCCGGGACCGAGTCCGAGGCCGCCTCCGAGCCAGAGGACGAAGGGTCCTGTTCCTCACCCTCCAGAGGAGGGGAAAGGGTCTCTGTCTTTTGGAGCAGGGCTCACCAAGAGGCAGAGAGGGCCTGGTAAGGCCAGGAGGAAGAGACGGACCCGGGACCGAGGAGAACCCTCCACATTGATTCCCTAGTTTCTGGTCCGGGCTCAGGACCTGTTGGGCCGAGGCTTGGAGCCGAGGCTTGGAGCCGCCGCGTCCGGCCGTGATGGCCTGAATGATGGGCTTAGTCATAGAGGCTACGGATTGTGACATAGCTCGTGGCACTGCCCTGGCCCCTGAAACAGACAATGACTGAGATATAACGTCAGTCCATTGAGGGGCCGTGTTAAAAACCAGGGGAACGGACGCCTGATCCCCAGAGGGGGCAGGGGCATCCACCTGGGACCGGGTTCCGAGGATATCCGGAGCCCCAGTCTGCTCACCGGTCGTGCAGAGGGAATGACACTCTGCGCAGGCAATGTGATTGTGTACACTGTACAAGTTGCATACAATATAGCAGCCTTATGTGCTCCTTGAAGAAGACATAGTCTGACCCTATCCTGTGTACAAACTAACAGAAGGGGGATGCCACAGAGGGGAATCCACACCAATGGTGTGGAGTACCTCACTGCCAAAGCCCTGATCCCCAGTCTGAGACTCCCAGCAGCAGATGAGAGAATCTGCAGAAAATGAGGCCAAGATGGCCCCCACAGAGGGAGAGGGGGGAGTCAGAGAGGGAAGGGCCTGTAAAAACGCGGGCTCTGTGGCCCCATTGTGTACACAGGAGGGGAAGGCCGAGCCCTGTGAGTGGGAGAGGCCAGAGACCAAGCCCTGAGCTCCCAGGGCTATTCAGAGCAAATCCCCGCCCCCCGCTGCTGATAGACAAGCAGGGGGCGGAATCGCGGCCTAGGCCTCCGGCGAAGCCGGGGACTAAATTTGAGGCCGCGGCCGGCCTGCGTGAGGGGTCCGGCGCGGAAGTCCCGCAAAACGCCCGCGGATGCGGGAAAAACGGAGCCCCATGCTCCTAATCCAATGCCCCATCCCCCTGCTGTACCAAGACAGGCAGGGAGGGAATCGCTGCTGGGAGCCCCATGCTCCAAATTCAATGCCCCATCCCCCTGCTGTGCTAAGACAGGCAGGGAGGGGATCCTGCTGGGAGCCCCATGCTCCAAATTCAATGCCCCATCCCCCTGCTGTGCTAAGACAGGCAGGGATGGGATCGCTGCTGGGCTGCTAGCCAGGCTAGGGGCCATTGCAGGGACACTATAGCAGGTCCTGTCCTGGATTCTGCTGTGGATGCGGGGGCCCAATGTGCGCAGCACATACCTGGATCCCCATAGGGGGAGAAGATAGGGGCCAGCTCGGTACCTTGTGGTGGAGCCTGCATCCATCACCTGTGACTACCGGGAGTTGAACTCCATCACAGGGCCACACAGTGACTGTGTATAGGCCAGGGGCACAGAGAACTGTGGACCCCTCAGTCGGCTTCCACCTCACCAGAGGCTCTTTGAAAGAGTATGGTGAGGGAGCACGGCATATGGGGCCGAAGGCCCATGCCGGGGGACCCCGATGGTCCCCTAAGCTTCATCTGTAGCAGGAGCTTCAGTGTGGAGATGTGCCTCCAACACACCAAATAACAAACTGACAGTATTCCTGTAGAGGGCGTATATGCTGCAGGGGAGAAGGAGGAGTAAATCTCTTCTATATTTGGTGTGACCTCCAGGGGGCAGCATATAACACCCACTGTCAGGGTCTCCCAGATTTGGACGACAAGAAAATGGTCTGTATGTCGACTGCTCTGTACGGACCAGCTGTGGGTCTGCCAACCCCAACAAAACAGACCAATAGAAATATAAATGGTTGTTGAGCTCAGGTTGGGGGACCCACAGCTGGCCCATACAGAACTGTCCATACACAGTCTGTTTCATGGATATTTGGCCTCAAAGCAAATCTAATAGGGAACTTCCTAAAGTGCTGCACTCCTATAGTTCTGAGAATCATTGTGATCTTGGGATTTGTACTGTATTAATGAGATATTCTTCAACTTAACTAAAGACACAGTTTTAATGCATTGGCACTTGTCAGTTCTGCAAATGTCAAATTCCAAACAAGCATTTATATTAGCTATACAGCTCTTATTGCTATCTTATAAAACTAACTAGACCTCAGATCATTGCTTTCTTTACCATCTGTATTTTTGGACGGCGTTGCTGCTGAACTAAGCAGTGGGTCCGAGGAAGGATCCAGAAAAGTTGAGTTTAGGTTTGCTCTGTACAGAATTACAGCAGCCTCCTCTGAAACGTGCTCAATGCTGAGTTTGTTTTGTCTACTGGTATCCAGAAGATTTCTCCCAAAAAAAGCCTCCTGTGTAAAGTGAAGACAAAAAATGATAGTGAGAAAATATATATTTTTCATAATCTTTGAAAAGGTACAGGAATATAAAAGATTGCATTTTATAAACGGGATTTTAACAATAGAGCTTGCAAGCATCAAAGAAGGGTGGGGAGGAAATAATTAAAGGGCACCTGTCAGGTGAAATAACGCCATCAACCTGCAGATATAGGGTTAATCTTCAGGTTAATAGTGTTCTGAAGATGACTGGTACTTAGCACTACGATACTGGGTGAAAATGAACTTTTTTCTCCTGGCTGCCTCAGGCCCTGTCAAGGGGGGCACTGACGCAGCTTCAGTCACCACTCTTGCTATAGTGAGTGGCAGCTGTACAAGTGACCCCGGCACTGACCAAAAGCCGGCTCAGCATTAGAACTGGCTGTCCATTAACACCATTTCTGCAGGTTAATAAAGTTTTTCTTTTTTAACCTGACAGGTTTCTTTTAATTTGACCAGTGAACACTAGCAACTTTCCTAGATCCTGAGCTTGTTGTATCACAGCCAAAATATAGCTCACTAATACATGCACAGTAGACAAATGTGTGCACAAAATCAGTATTATGAATTTTTTTAATTTTTTTTCTGCTTTCAGTTCAATCGCAAGCCATGTTGACTTGATGGATAAATGTTTTGTAGGAAGATCGATCTTGCGCGAGACTAGATCGGTCCACCAGGGTCTTCTCCACTGTTATCTTGATGGCATTAAGCCATTGGGATGCTGGTCTTCCTCTTAACCTTGTTTCTTCTAGTCTTCCCATCATAATGTCCTTCTATAGTGATTCTTCTCTTCATATGATGTGTCTAAAGTAGGCAAGTTGTAGCTTGGTGATGCTTGCTTGAAGTGACATGTCTGGCTTGATTTGTTCAATATAGACTTGTTTGTTCTTCTTGCCATCCATGGTATTGATAGCATCCTTCCCAAACACATTTCAAAGGCGCTGATTCTTCTTCTGTCTTGTTTATTTATTGTCCATGTTTCACTTCCGTATATTACTATAGAAAACAGCAGACTATGTACGAGCCGTGTCTTCGTTGCCAGTGAAATGTTCCATGATATGAAGACCTCGTCCAGTGACTTCATTGTTGATTTGCCCATAACTATTCTCCTATTGACTTTCGGTGTCGTCACAGCACCTTGAGTGATCATTGATCCGAACAGACTGAATTACTTTAAGACTTCAAGTTTGTCGCCATCCATCTCAAATGTATCCTTGTTGTACCTGGCAGTAGTCAAAATCTTTGTCTACTCTGTGTTGAGTAGCAGTCCCATGTTCGAGTTTTCTGTCTTGACACTCCATATTAAGTCCTTCATTTCATCTACAATTGTTAATAAATGATATGTCATCTGCGTATCTTAGATTGTTGATGATTCTTTCACCAATTTTCCAGAAAATAGCTTCTGTACATAAATCGAAGAAACATTGTGACAGGATGCTGCCTTGTCGGACGCTTCGCTCTACTTTGAATCATGCGGTGTAACCGTATTCTGTTCGGACTGTTGCTTATTGGTTGATGTAAAGATTACTAATAAGGCTGATCAGATGGTTTGGCACACCCATATCCTTCATGGTGTTTCTGGTGATTAACACAGTCGAAGGCTTCTCTTTAGTCGATGAAGCAAAAATAGAGGTCGTTGTTGTATTCTTTGGTTCTTTTCCATTATATCTCATGTGAATTTAAAGGAAATAGGCTATCGTTCTAGATTTTAAAATTACCATGATGTTAAAGGAAATGTGTCAGTAGGATCACCCCATCATAGGAAGCTGAATAAAAAGATGTCTTTATATCTGTAATATTGCAAAGAAATCCATGTTTTTCTTGTATATAAATGAGCTGTTCCAGGCTACGGGTGGGACACTAGAAGGAGGTGTTACCAGTGTGATGTGTGATGGACGCTCTCTGCCTTCCTGATCTCACTGCAGAGCTGTGTGTGATTAAACTGAACACATCTGCAGGTTCCTCTCAGCTTCATCCTCCATCTCACAGTCAGACAGTGCTGCAATACTGTTACAGCAGAGCTGTGAGAGCTGCAGGAAATGTGTTTGTAAGAAGACAAAGTTCAGTTCAACTGATCCGTGCTACCGTGTTTCCCCGAAAGTAAGACCCTGTCTTACATTTTTTTGGGGCCAAAGGTGGCCCCCTGTCTTACTTTCGGGGGGGTCTTATATTGGCAGCCCCAGCCACTGCAGCCTCCCATCCACACACAGCCACCCACCCATACACATACAAACACACATAAACAACACATACACACACATTACACACAACACATACACACACACCGCTTCTTACCGGCTCCCCGCTGTCCTCCGCTGTGTCCAGGCTCCCCCGCTGTGTCCAGGCTCCCCCGCTGTGTCCAGGCTCCCCCGCTGTGTCCAGGCTCCCCCGTGTGTCCTGCAAGTGCAGCCGCGCTGGAGCAGATGGGGTTAATCACAGCCTAACGTGCTGTGTCCCCCTGCTCATCTCCGCCCAGCCTGACGTCACTGCAGCCCGGCTCGAGCTCTGATTGGCTCCCAAGAACCAGCGGGCGCGGCCAGATGACGAGCCAATCAGAGCTCATAACGTCATCTGGCCGCGCCCGCTGGTTCCTGGGAGACAATCAGAGCTCGAGCCGGGCTGCAGTGACGTCAGGCTGGGCGGAGATGAGCAGGGGGACACAGCAAGTTAGGCTGTGATTAACCCCATCTGCTCCAGCGCGGCTGCATTTGCAGGACACAGCGGGGGAGCCTGGGCACAGCAGGGGAGCCTGGGCACAGCGGGGAGCCTGGGCACAGCAGGGGAGCCTGGGCACAGCAGGGGAGCCTGGGCACAGCAGGGGAGCCTGGGCACAGCAGGGGAGCCTGGGCACAGCGGGGGAGCCTGGGCACAGCGGGGAGCCTGGGCACAGCGGGGGAGCCCGGACACAGCGGGGGAGCCCGGACACAGCGGGGGAGCCCGGACACAGCGGGGGAGCCCGGACACAGCGGGGGAGCCTGGACACACCGGGGGAGCCTGGACACACCGGGGGAGCCTGGACACACCGGGGGACAGGTACCAGGAGGCGGCGGCGGTGGCCTTATATTCCCCAGCGCCCCCCCCCCCCCCCCAGGCGGTCTTACTTTCGGGGGGGGGGGCCTTATATTAGCAGACTCCCCCATTCCCCCTACCCTGTCTTACTTTCGGGGGGGTCTTACTATCGGGAAAACACGGTAGTTACTTGTCTCAACACTGGCAACTCCCATTTAATATAATCTCTGGAGGCAGATTTTCAGGGACACTGTAGTCGAAAAATGTGGATTTCTCTGGAATAAGACATTGGATAGCAGATATCAAGTTATAATTTTATTTAGCTTTCTATGATTCACATGCCCATAAAGATGGCATAGAAGGGCTGGTCATACTAACATACTTCCCTTTAATTCTTCATGAGGAACCCATTTTTTCCAGTTTTTATGTCCTAAATTGTCCATGTTCTCTAAACTTCAGCTTATATTATAGTGAAGCAGGCAGCATTGCTCATGAACTCTGTAATACACTGCTCGGATTAAAATTGTCACAATTCCCAGCTAATGCGGCTGAAAACCATTATTTTCACAAATATTGCATACATGCACATCAAGTACAGAAAACTACCTGTAGATAGGCAGGAAAAATTTCTTCCAATTTGTTTTTCTTTTTCCGGTAGCGTTTCTTTATTTTCTCGGTATTATCAGACCCAGGGATGTAGTCATCTACAGGAGTTTCCGGTGGGGCTTCGTTCCAAGCTTTGAGAAAAACAGCAATTAGGTAAGTAATTTAGAAAATATTGATTGAAAGAATTAAAAAATTACATTTTCGTTACAGCCATATTTGGATTTTATTTGAAAAAAAAAATAATAGAAGCCCATGGTCTCCACGTTAATGAACAGTAATTTTTCTGTACTCACCGTAAAATCCTTTTCTCCAAGCTTATCATTGGGGGACACATGGGTGTATGCTTTCCTGCCACTAGGAGGCGACACTAAGTAGAGATAAAGTTTAAGTCCTCCTCCCTGCAGTATACACCCCAAAACAGGACTAGTTAATCAGTTTAGTACTAAAGCAGTAGGAGAACACGTTAACGTAATAAGGTACAAGAGGCTTAGGCCCAGGCTATGTTTAGGCTATTAAACGCTGTTAGGGCGGGTGCTGTGTCCCCCAAAGATGAGCTCGAAGAAAAGGATTTTACGGTGAGTACATAAAAATTCCTATTTCTCTTACGCCTCATTGGGGGATAAAGGACCATGTTACATCCCAAAGAAGTCCCTAGGTGGGAATTAGCTGAGCACCGGTCAAGCATCATGCGCCAGCCGCTTAAAGAAAATTTTTCTCCCTAGGCTTGTGTCTGCAGAGGCTAGGGTGTGAATGTCGGAATGTTTGGTGAAGGTGTGAAGGCTGGACCAAGTTATGGCTTTGCAAACTTGAGCTGCTGAGGCCTGGTGTCAAATGGCCCAAGAGGCGCCCACTGATCGAGTTGAGTGAGCATTGATCCCTGCTGGGATTGGCGTGTTTCTGACGCGGTAGGACTTTTGGATTGCTGAGCGGATCCACCTTGCCAATGTGGATTTAGAGGCCGCCATTCCTTTCCTAGGTCCTTCGGGGATGACAAACAGCGTCTCCGTTTTACGGAAAAGGGCTGTTCGGGAGATGCAGCATCTGAGGGCCCTTACCAGGTCAAGGGTGTGGAGCTATTTTTCGAAGCGGTGCACTAGCGCTGGGCAAAAAGAGGGTAGAACGATGTCCTCATTGAGGTGGAATTGGGAAACGACCTTGGGCAAGAAGGACGGTGGAGGACGGAGAACCACCTTATGCTTAGGAAAGATAGAAGGGGGTGGGGGGGGGGGGGTGACAAAGGTGACCTTCCATGAAAGGTGGGTTAGAGATATTTCTCGCAGTATTTCAAACGGGGGCTATTGTAGAGCGCACAGAACCAGGTTTAGGTCCCAGACGGCTACAGGTGGGAGGGGGGCCACGTGTGTGAGACCCCTTGGAGGAATGTTTTGGTTTGGTAGCAATTCTGCGTTGGAATAATACGGTTAGGGCAGAAATTTGGCCCTTGATGGCCAGGCCTGAGTTAACACCGGTTTGAAGTAACTCCAGGATCGTAGGGATGGAAAATAGGAGTGGGTTACGGTTTCGGTCATTGCACCACCAGAAAAAGGTCTTTCAGGTGCAGTGATCGATGCTGCTCAATGATGTCGGTTTGCGGGCATTAACCAGGGTGGTTATTAACTCTTGTGAAAAACCTGCCTGGGTCAGAACCCAGGATTCAACAGCCACGCCGTTGAAGACAGGGAGTCTCCGAGTTCAGGTGGCAAATGGGACCGTGGGTCAAGAGGTCTGGTCAGTTTGGGAGTTGCCAGAGTACGTTGACGAGAAGTTGTATGAGCTCTGCGTACCACGATCGTCGTGGCCAATGAATACTACTTAGACTCCTTCTGCTTTGATCTTTCTGATCACTCGTGGGATCAGCAGCAGTGGGGAAAAGACATATGGGAGTTGGAACTGGTGCCAACGAGTCCACTCCTAGCGCCAGAGGGTCCCGGGACACGGCTACTAAGGCCGGGACTTTTGCGTTTAGCCTTGATGCCATTAGGCCCATGTCGGGGATTCCCCAGCGCTGACAGATCTGTAGGAAAACTTCTAGATTAAGGGATCATTCTCCTGAGGCCGCCCAGCTGTCCATTCTTGGGATGTGAACTACTGATATGACTGACCAAGTTTTCTCGGTTCAGTAGACGATATGTTCCACTTCGCACATTGCAGCCTTGCTGCGTTTGCCGCCCTGGTGATTGATGTACGCCACTGCTGCGGCGTTGTCTGATTGAATGCGGACGGGATGACCGGCTAGAAGGTGATGAAAGTGTTAGAGCGCAAGGTGGATCGCTAGTAGCTCTAGAATGTTGATTGAGAGGTGTGACTCCTGGGGTGTCCAGCGACCTTGGGCTGTGTGTCGGCGATAGACGGCCCACCAGCCGAGTAGGCTGGCGTTGATGGTGACGACTAGCCATTGGACTGGTATAAATTAGTTTCCCATTGAGTGATGATGGCCATGTCCACCAGTTGAGTGCCTTTTTGACTTGCGCAGATAGGCAGTGCCTGCAGTCGAGGCTGAAGGGATTTTTGTCCCAAGCCGAGAGGATGGCAAGCTGCAAGGGTCGGTAGTGTACTTGAGCGAAGGACTACTTCCATTGCAGTTACTATTTTTCCTAGGACCCCCAAGCCGAAGCGAATTGATTGAGATATTAGACTGCAAAGAGTGCAAACCCCTTTCCGAATCACTGTGGCCTTGTCTTGAGGGAGTATGGCTAGCCCTCGTGCGGTGTAGAAGGTCCTCACTAGAAAGTTTATCCTTTGGGCCAGCATTGGTAATGATTTGTCTGAGTATATGAGTCGTCTAGATAAGGGAGGACGATCACTGCCCGCAAATGGAGGATAGTCATGATAGCCGTGAGTTTCTTGAAGACTATGGGTGTGGTTGTGAGGCCGAAGGGCAGCGCGATGAATTGGAAGTGGTGGGTTTGAACGGCGAACTGAAGATACTTTTGATGCGGGGGGGGAGATGGGAACATGTAGATGTGCGTCTTGGATGTCGATGCTTGCTAGGAACTCCCTTTTCTATATTGACGTGATTACTGAGCGCAGGGTTTCCATTTTGAATTGTCGGACCTTTACGAATTTGTTGAGGAGCTTGAGGTCTAGGATGGGGCGTAGTGTTCCGTCTATTTTCGGAATGACCAACAGGTTTCAGTAGTATCATTTGAACCTTTCGGTCTCTGGTACTGGTGCTATGACACCGGTTTTGAGTAGTGAGTTGATAGCTTTGAAGAACGGGCGAGTGTTTGGTTTGGGGGGGTGCGAGAGGAAAAAATGAGTTGGGGGCTGGGATGAGAACTCTATTTTGTATCCTGACAACACCAGGTCTCTGATCCAATTGTAGTGTATGACAGCAAGTCATGAGTGGCGGAAGTGTTGGAGACACCTGCCTATTGTGTTGGTGTCGAGTGGGTGGGGAGGGGAGTCATGCGTTGAATCTTTAGGGGCCATTGCCCCTAGAGTGGGCTTGTTTTGGGCGGCTTTTCCATCTGCAATTGGTTTTGAATGAGAACGGGGTATTTCTGTCCCCGCAGGTAGGCTGCCCCGTATCTGTGTTAACCGTTGAGGTAGGCTATCCAGATGTCCCTTGAGAGGTGTGAAACCGTGATTTGCTGCTGTGAGCGGCGGAAAGGGCAGCTTGAGCTTTCGCTGGGGGAGAAACTTGCTTTTTTCTCCCGTTGCTTCGGAAATGAGCTGGTCTAGCTTTTCCCCGAATAGGTGATCGCCTTGGTAGGGTAGGTGTATGAGGGATCTTTTAGATGCGGAGTCCGCGTGCAATCCTCTGAGCCATAGTGTTCGGCGAATGGAGATAGCATTCGACACTGCCTATGTGGAGCAGTTGGCCGTGTCTAGGGATGTTAGCAAACTGTACTCCCCAGCCAGAGAGAGATGGTCGAATAGGTCCGCTGCCTCTTAAGGAAGGTCGAAGTCTTGCAAGATTCTGCATAGTGTATCTGTCCAAGATACCATGGCTTTTGCGACCCATGCCGCTGCGAAAGATGGTGGGAGGGTTGTTCCTGTGGCTTTAAAGATCGAGCGCGCTAGGTTATCTATTTGGCAGTCGTTGGGGTCTTTGATAGATGAGCTGTCAGAGTGTTAGGAGCATTCTGCTGGTTAGACGTGATACTGAGGGATCGACGGCTGGCGATTCAGACCACTCTATGTTGGTCCGGCGCAAAGGGGTACTTGGCTTCAATAGGTCTGTGACCTGCGAAGCGCTTGTCTGGGCACTCTTAATGTCGTTGGATTTTGTCCCTAAAATCCGGGTGATTTGAGAAGACTCGATGGGAGCGTTTTGACTTTTTAAAGGACACTGCGTGCTCCGGGCCGGTGGAAGGGTGGTCACTGACTTAGTGTTTTGTTAATGCCTTAATGAGGCTGTCAACCAATGCCTTGGTGTCCGTCGTCTCCAGGTCCTGGGACGATTCTGGCTCTGAAAGTTCCCCTTCAGGGAGCAGCTCGGGTTGGTTTCCGGGAGATGGGGAGCGAGATGTGTCACCTATGGGTGACGTGGTGGGGCGAGTGTCCCTGGGACGTACTTGTATGGGTCCGTCTCCTGGTCGCCAGGGAGACCCTAAACTGGGGACGTTCCCTGCTTGTTGGCCGTTCCCCTTCGAGTGGAGCCTGGTGGGGGGGGAGGGAGAGCGGTCTCAGTCGGTGGCACCGGCTGCGCGGGGAAGGACTACAGTTTTCTGGCTAATGAGTCTACGGATTGCATCAATGCCAGGGCTCACGCAGGGGTGTCAGATATACTGGGTATGTAGTCAGTGGTAGGCTCCATGGGGCATTCGGGCTCGCAGTTTAGGTAAAATTGCGAAGTGTGTCCCCGTGGGGAGCGCAGTCTAGTAGTTGGTACATGATGCACTGACCCATGTGTGAGTTTTGTCATTTCTTTTGGATGATTTGGGATCTGCCATAGTGTACCAGATTACAATTGAAAGTGGTACTGCGGTGTAATCAAGCGATTTGGTTTGGGGGCACAAGCAGGCACTGGTCAGAGAGGAGTGCTGCAGGGAAAGAGTCTCCTATTGGAGCTTACCCGGATCCTGTGTCCCCTTGTTCCTTGTGCTGAAGAGGTGCTAGCCAGAGGAGCTTCCGCTTCAGAAGTGCAGGAGGAAAGGGCTGTGCTGATGCCAGCCCACTGAATTAGTGTGTGCGGGCTCTGTGTGGGCCCCCCTTGGGGGGTGGGATGAAGGGGGGAGGGCCAAGTAAAGCATGGTGAAATGGGCTCTGTACACAGGGCTGCTGCAGAGGCCCCGTGTAGCCTTTGTCTGCTTGAATTTCGCGCCAGTGTGGGGGGGTGTGGCATGTATGTACAGCCATGCACAGATTGGTCGGCGTGTGCGTGTCATCAAGGGGGCGTGGCGTAGACCACCCCCTGCTCTGTTATTGGGCCCACTCATCAGGGGGCGTGTTTGCAGCAGTGACGCAGCCATAGGGAACTTGTTGTGATTGGCAGCTTCGACTGCCAATCACAGAGTGGGCGGTGTTCGAGTGAAGGCCCGGACCAGGGCCTGGATTAGTGCGGGCCCCAGAGAGACAGTGGGGCCTAATGCTGTTTGCGAGCTGCAATGCTGGGACGGGCCATGGCCGCCCCCGAGCTCCAAGCCACGGTCGCGTACCTCGAACTTACCGGTGGTGCGCGTACTGGCATGGAGTCGCCACAGCCTTGATTGAGAAGGTCTCCAGCCCCCGCCTGCTGTATGTGGCACTACTACTAGCAGGCTCTTTAATAAGCAGCATGAGTCGGTCTTTGTGGTGCTCTCAATCACCTGCACCTTTAGTGGAGGAGGTGAGAGAGTCGGAGTGCACTCCTTGCATCCCCTCTGTTATGCAGGGAAATGCAGAGGGATGTGTGCAGTTGGCGGCTGTATGTCTGTGGATCTCTTGGGGTTGAGTCCCCAAGGATGCAACAGACTGCCATCCAGCCGGGAAAACCATCGACCACAGGGCTGGTTCTGGAGAATGGGGAGAGTGTAGCCCTTAAGAGGTCCATCGCCCCAAAAGGGGGATGCGTGTCTTGCGTGATCCCGCTTGCTACAAGGAGAGTGGCGCCCTAAAAGGAGCCGTCGCCTGATGTAGCCAGTAAAAAAGGTTCAAAGAGAAAAAGTAAAAAAAAATAAAAAAAAAAATAAAAAAAGGGTAGATGTGGTCTAACAGCAGATCACATGTGCCTCCTTGCGACACGAAGCTAAAACTGATTAACTACTCCTAATGTTGGGCATATACTACAGGGAGGAGGACTTAAACTTTATCTCTACTTAGTGTCGCCTCCTAGTGGCAGGAAAGCATACACCCATGGTCCTGTGTCCCCCAATGATGCGAAGGAGAAAAGTGATATCTATTGTGACTTTGAATGTTATGATCGTGCCCTGCACAGCTCTGTAGCTGAAAAGTTACCAGAAACTGGACATGGCGGACATAACCAGGTTCATATTCTAACAGGGTGATATATAGTCTAACTTTTTATTTCCCCCATCTTTGAAATCCTTGATTCCCATCCTGACAGAGGGCATGGGATTTACAAAGATCACATGGTTATACAAACACAGCGGGAGACTACTGTAAAATAAAGATCGATTTGAACAAGGACTAAAAGTGTCCATAAACTAAAATGTGCTACGTGTGACATAAATACCTTCTTCTTTACCAGGCAGGAGTTCAGACACAGAGCCAGAAGAATCCTTTCTAGATAAGGACCTCTTTGACTTTCCCTGACCTGTTCGGCTTCTTTGGCGCACCATGAATCCCCAATACCTAAGATAATAATGATTATCATTGTGTCAGATAATACAACAGCCAATCTAATACAGTCCAGGATTATTCTCACGACAGAGCACATAGGTGATTACTAAGGGATTGTTGGGGAGACTATGATCTAAGACTCAGAAATGCCTATCAGTTTTATACCATCAAAGCCATACTGAAAGTAATATGGCAGGTTATATAACACTAGGAAAAAAAAAAATTTTTGCATAACTTTAGTAAAAGCACCACTGAAATCCATAGACAAGATTGCTGACTTTTCCAGGAGTAAGGGCCCTTTCACATCAGCGTTTTTTTTCAAATCGCGGCAGATGCGGTGAAAAAAACCGCATCTGCCGCGATTACCGCATACCGGCTGCAATTGCGGCGCGGTTGCGGTTTTTGCCATGCAAAGTATAGGTGGACTTGCGGCAGGTGCGGCAAGTGCGGTTTTTTTCGCGGCCGCACCTGCCGCAAGTCCGCCTATACTTTGCATGACGAAAACCGCAACCGCGCCGCAAGTGCAGCCGGTATGCGGTAATCGCGGCAGATGCGGTTTTTTCACCGCATCTGCCGCGATTTGAAAAAAACGCTGATGTGAAAGGGCCCTAATATAGTTTTTAGAAAAGTCATAACCTCATTAAATCCATATACAATATTGCATTAGTACAGATGATCAGCTATATCATATAATAATATTTATTACTACTTGAATGCATTTTATTTGATTGTGAATTCAAATCTCAACAAGGCGTCCTAGCATTATATGTGGATTTTCTTGCTTTATTTGATAGATCATTCTTATTTTTCAATAAAATGAAGTGGATTTAAAAAAAATAAAGTTTTTCAATCACACAAGGGCGACTGCTCTACATGGCATTTTCCTAATAATGTGAGTGACCCATTAGTGCCAATAAGTGAAAACATTTAAATTGACTAAGGGCCCTTTCACATCAGCGTTTTTCGTAATTCGCGGCAGATGCGGTGAAAAAAAACCGCATCTGCCGCATAACCGTTCCACTTGCGGCACGGTTGCGGTTTTTTCCATAGGAAGTATAGGGGGACTTGCGGCAGATGCGGCAAGTGCGGTTTTGCACTTGCGGCAGGTGCGGCAGCGGAAAAAAACCGCGGCTGACCGCGGTTTTTTTCGCTGCCGCCCCTGCCGCAAGTGCAAAACCGCACTTGCCGCATCTGCCGCAAGTCCCCCTATACGTCCTATGGAAAAAACCGCAACCGTGCCGCAAGTGGAACGGTTATGCGGCAAACGCGGCAGATGCGGTTTTTTCACCGCATCTGCCGCGAATTACGAAAAACGCTGATGTGAAAGCACCCTAAGGATTTTTGCTTCCTACCGTATTTTTCGGATTATAAAACACACACTTTTCTGGGGGTGCATCTTACAATCCGAATTTAAAGAAAAGAAAAAAAAAAATCTTACTGAGGGAACGGGAGGTTTGCGGTGACGTAGTGGGGGCATGTATCATGAGTCCATTGAGAATGGGGGCAGAACGGCGGGATCAAGAGATTGAAATTTAAAGGGAATTGCCACAGATCTCCATCCATGCACATTTTCTGGATGTCTTAAACCAGTGACTAGCTTGTGAATGAATACACACACAGAATATGGCGGTAAGCCATGGTGGATCGGGGATGGGGGGGGAAGGGGAAGATATATACACACACCATGGGGGCCATGTACAAAGGATGGGGGACATCTACACCAGGATGGGGTGGCAGCCATGTACAAAGGATGGGGGACAAACACCAGGATGGGGGGCCATGTTTAACGGATGGGGGACACATACACCAGGATGGGGGGAAAGCCATGTAAAAAGAATGGGGAACACACACCAGGATGGGGGGGCCATGTTCAAAGGATGGGGGACAAACACCAGGATGGGGGGGGCATGTAGTAAGGATGGGGGATGTGGCGCCCCTATGGCTAGGCACCACAGGGAGGTACTGCCCCCCAAAAAGATGTAGTGCCTCCGTAGTTATGGATTTGGGGTTCCTTGTAGAGTCTGTCCAAAGCACCCATACACTAGTCCCCCCTTAGCATAGGGACTGTATTATCAGTAGGTCCAGGGGGTGGAGCTTAGAGTAGGGCGGGAGACTTGAGTGACAGTGGAGCTAATTGTATTCAGACAGTGCTGGGAAGGCAGCCAGAGAGGACGTGCCTGACAGCGTTCCTGACAGAAGGGCGCCTCTTAGAAAGGGGTGACCCGGGAGCCGGAGCGGACGAACCAGGCCTGGTTGGAGCCAGCTGGGGAAGTCCGGGGTCGACACCGGCATACCGGAGCCAAGGCAATCAGTGGTCTATCCCTGGTTAGCGAACCGACAAGCTGTGCGACCAACAGAAGGGAGCCATAGCACCACAGACTGTACCTTTACCTCAGTCCTATATTGGGTCCAGAACACTAAGGAAAAGGACCGAATTCCGGTGGCGGGAGGATTAGCCTGTTGTCGCTCCCGTCCGTAATAGTAAGAAACCAAATGTACTTAATTGCAGCAGACCAGTGGACTGGCGTAGGAGCTCTGCGGAGTGTTTAAAGTGAGTAAGGAGGAACACAGACCCCTAAAGCCATTAGAAGGGACCATCAACAGACTCTATAGGATTACCTTACAATCTGTGGCTACGTCCCTGTTCAATCAGACTGACTGTGTACTGTATCATCTACCCGGTACCAGTCAAGTGACGTTTGAGTTGAATCGGTGTCTGTGATCCTTTCCTCCGGCGCCCAGAGGGCCTCAGCATGATCAGAGGGGTAAGAACTATGACTCCCCTCATCCATCCCCACTGCTCTGAGGTAAAGCTCCACCTGTGGGGAGCTGTACTACTCTGAGCTGCACCTCCATCACCTCAGCAGCCGGCCGCAGCACTGGTATCCACATTACAAGGTACCACAGGTGGTGTCACTATTCCATTGGAAAACCCCCATCATCATCACCCCCACAACCCCGCCACTGAGGGTCCAGGGCATGGAACCGGGAACCGACCAGCCGTGATTCCCCCATCGAAGCAACCGCCTATCCCGGTGTCCGAGTACCCCCTACCCTGTCGACCGCCTCAGGTACATATATGCCAGGATGGTTTGGGCTATGTACAAAGGATGGGAGATATGTATATTTATACACCAGGATGGGGGACCATGTATAACAGGATGGGAGACAAATATACTAGGATGGGGGACCATGTATACCAGGATGGGGGATATCTAAATATACCAGGATGGGAGATATATAAACTGAGCATAAAAAACTAATTTGGGGTGCGTTTTATAAACCGGTGTGTCTTATAAAGCGAAAAATGCGGTATTTTGAAAGCAGCATAAGACTGATTCCAACTCTTGTGTAACTTAGTGGGCTGCTTGCTGCAATTCACAGTTTTACCAGCAGGAGATCACCACTAAAGGAGTAGTTAACCTTCTACCATGCAGTCCTCCATAATCATGAGCTCTGTTTGAGCCCAACAATGATTGGCAGTTTTCTGTACACTGTGCATAGGCAGAAATATGTTAATCAGTAGTGTGGGTGGGGTTACACAGAGCTCAACATTCAGAGAACTGCTAGATCTGCAGCAGATAAAACAGGAACTTTATCAAAACTGCAGCAAGCACCCTACTGGGTAATACATCACTGGAATCGGGGTCTCTGGGCCTAAATCATGTTTCTTTCATAGGAGGTAGCAATCTGGTGATCAATTTCCATTAAATCCCTTGTCTAATATTGGTAATGTATCTTAGTGCCACTAAAACATCTGTGACTCCAAGGTTATGCTCACAACCCATGAAGGTGACCTGGGGAATTTGGCACCAAGACATTAGTTGCAGAACTTATGTCCTTTGTATAGGGGGAAGCTTCCTCCACGGACTTGTTTTTCTAGTATATCTCTACAGACAAGTGACAAAATTTGGAACCAAGTCAACACCTTTAATTGAATCATTTTTGTAGCAGAATAAGGGTTAATATCCTGCTGAAAGAGGTCTCTATCCTAAGGGAATGCTACTTCTTAAACATTTCCACATTTTTTCGTTTTACACTCACAAATGTTATTGGGATTTTATGTGATTTACCAACACAGAGTAGCGAGTCATTGTGAAGTGTAAAGGAAATGATACCTGGTTTTCTAAATCATTTATATTTTATGACTTGTGTTTGTATTCAGCCTTCTATAGTCCAAATAAAATTTAGAACAGGAGCAAATGTTAGAGTTAAAACAAACGTTTAATAAATCATTAAAAAGATTGTATCTGATAGCATAATGGAATAGATATGTCCCATAACAGGTAAACAAAGCTAATATAAGCCTACTAATATTTATGTTTGAGCATATAATGTAAAAAATGTAGATCATGGGGAATACTTTCTGAAAGCATTATATGTGGCACGTGTCAAAGTAACAGACTCATAAATGCCAGGACACAAGCTTTCCCAGCAGAACATTGCCCTCACTATAGTTCATCATGGTGCGCAACCATCCCGAAGCCTATTCTGACTATTAGGAAAGGGGCGACATCAGTGTGACCCATACACCAACAATGATAAGGCCCTACCCTAATCAGACAATGTCAGGGCTTTAGCAAGGATTCTGGGAATATTTTTTGTTCAACTCAAGTTGATACCCATTTGAGGACTGGTTCTTATATATGATCACCCAGCAAGCAAACCTTGGCTAATTCCCAAAACCATGTTCAAGAAATATATAAAGCTAAATGGTGTGACAGTGGAACGTGGGCACAGCTTTATTTTGTACATTTAATCAAAAACATAAGGAAATATTTTTTTTTCATAGCCACAATAGGCATCTACCTGGTCTGTATGGCTTTCGCTTCCTTTTCTTCATCCCATCCAATATTTCGGCACTTTTTGAGTCATCATCAATTGCTTCGCGCTCTGGACTGGAGTCGGATTTGACATCACAGTCCATTAGATCACCCTCTACAACACAATTACATAATTTGATTATAAAACCCCATATTGCCTGCATTAAAATCTAAATGAGATACACACATATGCATACAAATTAATTGAACTGGTATGATGCAAATACGCAACAGTAGGCATTAAGGGGTTAGAGGACCTGCTGCCCCCCTAGTGCTATGCTAACTGAATGCGGCACTGAATGCGGTGTGTCTGCTGCATTCAGGGAAGGGGTCCCCCATGTCTCTAGCCTCCCTGTAAGCTGTTAATAAGACTTTACAAAGTGTACAGATAAGGAGTCCGGAGGGTGTTACTCAGTAATGAGTCCTCGCTGTTGCTGGTGTCCTCCCCGCCTCCAGCCCTCTCTATGCCACCTCCAGCCCTCTCTTGTTCAGCCTCCTGTATGCGTCATCGCTGAGGGCTGGAGGTGGCACAGAGAGGGTTGGAGGCGGGGAGGACACCATACAACAGTGATGACTTATAACTGAGTAAGTCCCTCTGGACTCCTTATCTGTACATTTTATAAGTCTTTTTAACAGCTTACGGGGGGGCTAGAGACATGGGGAACCCTTCCCTGAATGCAGCAGACACGCTGCATTCAGTTACCATAGCACCAGGGGGGTGACAGGTTCTCTTAAGAATCTAAAAACTAATACAAGGTCCAAGAGGTACAGAATGGATGCAGCAGCTCCTGGAAAATACTCTAATGGTTGGTCAGCGAATGTGTTTTGATTGTCCGGCCAGTGTTCACTCAGCAGATAAAAGAGTAGAGGTGAGGATGGATCGGATATGTACGATACATCACCTCTAGGGGGCGCCTACCAGTGGGATATGCCATTTTTCTAAATAACACATGCATGCTCTGCCAAACCGAGTGTGCACATATGTGGGGAGGTTCACGGCAACAGGTGACGTTAAAAACTAAAAGCTATTGAAGGTGTCATCTAATAAGACGGCAGATGTAATGTGATTCTACAGCACCAGGTAGTGTACTACCGTGTTTCCCCGAAAGTAAGGCCCCCCGATTGTAAGGCCGCCTAGGGGTAAAGGGGGGGCCTGCTAATGTAAGGCCTCCCCCGATTATAAGGCCTTACAACCGGGGGGGGGCCAATGTAAGGCCCCTCGCGGAGGGGGGAGGGGGGGGGGGGAGCGGGAGCGGGTCGCACGTCACGTGCGCCCGCTCATTACATATGCACTGCATCCCCCTGTCAATCAGCGACAGGGGGAGCAGTGCATTATACTGTATATATGGGCCCCTCCTGCTGGCACACTACCCCCTGTTCTGAGGCCCCCACCGCTGCTGCTGCTGCTGCAGACATCTTACCCTCCAGGGTCTTCTTGCAGCAGCCAGCGCGTCCGTCCTCTGTCCTCGGCTGTCTCCCGGATCATGTGACCGGCCGGTCACAGTCAGGATGACGTCATGCGCTGCGACGGGTCACATGATCCGGGAGACAGCCGAGGACAGAGGACGGAAGCGCTGGCTGCTGCAAGAAGACCCTGGAGGGTAAGATGTCTGCGCAGCAGCGCGGTGGGCGCCTCAGAACAGGGGGGTAGTGTGCCAGCAGGAGTGGGCCCATATATACAGTATAATGCACTCTACCCCCTGTCGCTGATTGACAGGGGGATGCAGTGCATATGTAATGAGCGGGCGCACGTGACGTGCGACCCGCTCCCGCAGTGTCCCAGCAGGAGGGGGCCTGTAGGCCACACTGCTGGGGCACTCAATGTAAGACCCCCCCCCCCCCCCCGAAAGTAAGTCCGGGGGCCACTTTTGGCCCCCAAAAAAATGTAAGACAGGGTCTTACTTTCGGGGAAACACGGTAGATACCCTTTAGACTGTGAGCCCTCGCGGACAGGATCCCCGACCCTGCTGTACCCGTATGACTAATTGTGATATGTCATCGTTTGTCGTCGTTTGTGGTCGTCCTCGCCATGTATCCTAATGGCGCTATATAAATACCTATTAATAATAATAATAATACCGGAGCAGAATGCTTCATCTCCTAGTACACTGCCCCACCTCCCAATGCAAAATATATAAGTAGCTTAGATGAGAAACCACAGCTGGTGTGTGTGGCTATTTAGAAGCAGAATCTGGAAAGTAATGCAATAATAAAAAATTGCTGTGCATACACCAGGCACTATCATTTTTCTACACAACTGTGCCATATGCAGGTGTATACAGTGTTGTGTTGGTTTCCATTTAGTGTTTTAAGGTGTATTACCATATAGTGCACTCACTGCATATTCACAGGATAAACATATAATAAATGGTATAAGACATGCAGGTCTACATATATTTTCAGATCGGGGACAGCCCGATGTGTGCTGTTGTAAATAGTCGGAAATCTCCACCACTTCTCCACTGACCACAGTGGTCCATGGGTCCAATTCTAAAGACATTTCTGCTTCAAACTTTAAATTTAGGCCACGTTCCCAAGATGAGCTTTTCAGGAGTTTTTAATGTTGTAGAATTTCAGTCCCGTTTCTTTGCTGATTACGTAAATTAGTTTTCACATGCGTTATCACGTTTTTTGACTCTCTGCGTTATATAAAGCCGCTTTGTTTTTGAAACGTCCTGGTATTTGGCTTTCAGAAAACTTTATTGACAGTCTTATGTGTGAATTTGATGCATTTTTTACCTGCGGATCTGCCGTATCCAATGCAAGTTTATGGGGAAAACCTGCATATAGTACTCAGGATACCTACAGGACATAGTGACATGCAGATGATGTGAAAAACGCTCCGCAGTTTACATAGTGTGAATAAAGGTTCCTTTACACGCAACTTTTGGCGGCGATCGGAGGCAACCAAATGTGCGAATGCACGTTTCTGACGGTTGCCTCCGAACGCCGAAGCCGCATATACACGCCGCAATTGCGTCGTCAACCCAATGGTACGTGGCTCCCCGGAAGTTGCCACAGAAACTGCGGGAAACATCCGGTAGACTCCCGACGCCGCTTCACACGCCGCAATCACCAATGGAATGTGGGCGCACCTGTGCAGCGGCTCGAACACATAGGCGTGCCAAACTTCGCTACACCGCACCCCAAAACACAATCATTGGACAAGGCAATAGCGTCCTGATTTGCCAGAGTGCGCAGGAAGGCTGGCTAATATGTCACGCAATTTTGTTGCCTTTTCACACGGAATACATGCTTGTGTCGTGGACAAGTGTGCTGCAATCCACTTTGGAGTCGCTCACGCGTCACACAGGAGCGGTTTGGAGCTACACAGTGGCTTACAATACAATCTGGTTTGCTATGTGTACGTAAATTAATGAACTGCCATGTGTGCCAGGATAATTTACACAGTACATCATCCAACCAACATAACATTATCTTGCGCTATTTAATGGCCGCGTCATTGGACTTAGGTAGTGTCTTGTTGTGTAGGTGCAGATGCGTGTGGTGCTGAAGTGACAGCTCACCAAAGATGGCGCCCTATGCAGGGACAGCCAATGGTAACACAGTAGCCCCCACTAATCATCGCTGACAGGGCGCGGTGTCCAGCACGCCTCCGGGAAATCAGTAGGCGACGCAGATTCCATCCATATCGCCCGTTCACATGCCAAAACCAGGGAAATTCACCTTCAGGCTTGCCTCTGGTTTTTGAACAATGCTCTGAAATCGCAACCGGGAGCAACTTCAAAAATCACCATCGGGTTCCACAATTACACGCTGCAATTTCATAGCCATCTCAGGGCAACGGTGACGGAAATCCGGATTGCCTCTCAGTTTCTACACCGTAATTGCGGCGTGTAAAGGTACCTTAAGAAGCACAGAAGGTGAGGGATTTCTATAAATCCCATCCACTTTGTTGGAACTGTAAGACGCTGTATTTTTGACAGTCTAAAAACCTCACCAAACACTGATCATGGGAACATAGCCATAAAGTGATGGAGGAAATGTTATCATCGTTTGCAATGTTCCCACCAGTCCAGCACATTGTTGTTGAGCTACACCGTGGGCCCAATCATGTCTGATGTTACTTTGTGAACCAAAGCTCAACCGCTGCTAGGGAGGAGATGATGCAAAATATCTGATGGCATTTGATGCATTTTTTTCTTGAGTTTTGCTTTTGTTTCAACTCAACAGATCCAAGTTGACATTAGGCTGAAGAGAAAAAAACTGACCCTGATGCAATCAATATGAGAGGACGGATAGTCAAAAGTGGGTAGTTTTTTTCTCGTTTTATTCTCACTGCTTCTGTGTATTAATTTTTTTTTTTAATCCACCATATGGTTCCACAGATAAGGATTTCTTTTATTTAGTGCTAAATTATAAAAATCAAACTATAAATAATAATAAAAAATATCAAACCAGAACAAGCGAGCAGTGGGAATGAAAGATGTGATAAAACTTGGCACGTTTGACCTGGAGACATGATCTCTATAAAGACACACTATAAATCAGACAACTATGACAATGAAAACACATCACCTCTGCTATCATCCATCTCTCCGTCACGAGAATGCTCAGACTGTGGGTCTGGCGGTGTCTGAAGCACAGACACACTGTTCTGGTTGATGATCTTTAATTTCAGCTTTGGTTTTGAACGCCTCCTTCGCGGTACAGTGATTGCTAAGCTCTGTAACTGCGAGTGCCCCGATTCAGTTAAACACACACCATCCTGGGTAAAGGTTTTCAAAATATCTACAGAACAATGAAAAAACATGAACATAATTGGGATAAGGCTACCATTAATGTTCCAACCTCGAGAAAAGAACTAATATTTTTGTCAAGTGTCATCCTTGCTGCTTTTAAAGGTAACCTGTCATCAGGTTTTTTCCATATAAGCTGCGGACTCCAGCAGTAAAACTTATATACCTCATACTAGAACACGGTATACAAGTCCCCAATACCATCTGCATAAACAAAAAAATAGCTTTTATTATACTCACCTACGGGGCGGTCGGGTCCGATGGGTGTCTATCGTCATGATCCGGCACCTCCTCTCTGCTAGCAATCATCGTTCTCCTTCCCTGCATTGCGTGGATGACACCCCGCATGTCATCCATGGTCTTCCATAGCACTTCAGCGTACTTCTCTCTGCCCTGCTGAGGGCAGACCAAAGTATTGCACAGTGCATGCTTGGGCACTCTGACCTTTCCCCATGTATGCGCATTACAGTACTTTACTCTGCCCTAAGCATTGCGTGAGCATGAACACAATGGAGGACACTGTGTGGATGACATAGGACCCATCAGCCACACAAAGCAGGGTAGGAGGAAAGCAATTCCAGGAGGAGATCAAGATCAGACTGGACAATCCCATAGTTGAGTATAATAAAAGCTTTTTTGGTATTATACAGATCAGCTTGGGGACTTATAAACAGTATTCTAGAATGCCAGATATAAGGGCTTACTGGTGAAGGACGCAGCTTAAACTGCTTTCACACTGGCAAATTTGCAAATCTTTGTGTGGTTACATGAAATTCATGTATAGTCATTTAGAGGCACGGATCTGTGCAAAAGGATGCCAACTGATGTTCATGGAACTTTTTTTTAATGGATCCGTTATCAGTCACCAGAGATAGGGGTGGAAGGAGCTGTACCTTGCTTCTGAGCATGCTCAGTACAGCAAAACACATCTGTTTCACGGAGCCTTATGGATCCGTGCTCCAGAGCTCCATGTTTATTTCATATGAACACCAATGGATCGGTGTCTGTCCGCTGGTGTCCACGAGTTTCAAGAAAGCCCAAAAATGGAAGGGATTCTGTTTCTGGGTTCATGAAAAATGCAGACACCAACGGATCTGTGACAAAGTGGAGACACGCGGATGGCCACTTCAGGACCAATCCATGCCCAGAGAATAAGATGGGAGGCCTAAACTGATCCATGGCTATCCGTTTCCAAATGTATGGACATGGATTCCTAAAATTGCCAGTGTGAAAGCAGCCTAATGCTGAACCAGGTAGATGTCTGAACTTCTTTTTCCATTGATTTTTAATGGAACAGTTAAAAACAGAAGAAACGTGGATGGAAAACTGAGGTACAATGTCAGTCCTCAGTGAGTCATCTGTTTTGTACTAATCCCCATAGATTTTGATGGCAGAGTTTGATCTGCAAAATGAATGAGAATAGGATGTGCTCTGCATCTCATGGACCGAGTGAGACATAAATTGTATGTTCAATGAAACTAGGAGTTATTATTCTGCCAGACAAAAAAAAAAATGGACAGCACTAGGATGTCACACAGACGTGTGAATGTAGCCCAAGTCTTAGAGATCTGAAGCTAATAACATACGTGACAAGAAAGGTCACTATAAATACATCACTACTTCATGACAACTAAGAATTGCAATTTATTTCTACTTCTGTAGACAACTACAGCTCTACACTTCATAACAACACTGGTTAGTGCGATCCCACAGTAATAATACCGACAACTACCGTATATACTCGTGTATAAGCCGACCCGTGTATAAGCCGACCCCCCTAATTTTGCCCCAAAAATCTGGAAAAACCTATTGACTCGTGTATAAGCCGAGGGTGGACCTCAGCACAGGTATACAGCCCCCAGCAGTGTGGTATACAGGCCCCCCCCAGTGGTATACAGGCCTCCCCAGTGGTAGTATATAGGAGCCCCAGCAGCCCCAGTAGTAGTATACAGCAGCCCCAGTGGTAGTATATAGGAGCCCCAGCAGCCCCAGTGGTAGTATACAGGAGCCCCAGTAGTATACAGGCAGCCCCAGTAGTATATACAGCCCCAGTGGTAATATACAGGCAGCCCCAGTAGTATATACAGCCCCAGTGGTAGTATACAGGCAGCCCCAGTAGTATATACAGCCCCAGTGGTAGTATACAGGCAGCCCCATTAGTATATACAGCCCCAGTGGTGTATACAGCCCCAGTGGTAGTATATTGCAGCCCCAGTGGTGTATACAGCCCCAGTGGTAGTATATTGCAGCCCCAGTGGTAGTATATTGCAGCCCCAGCGGTAGTATACAGCAGCCCCCATAATCCAGGGCCCCCCCAGCCTGACTCCGGTCACCTGTAAAGGAAAATATACTTATCACTGTCCCGCTGCCGTCCGCGCCCGCATCTGCCGACATCCGCGATCCTCCATCTTCATGCGTCTTCTTCCTGTTTCCTGTGTTCGGCGCCGGCAATGACGTCATTGCTGCGATGAACACAGGAAACAGGAAGAAGACGCATGAAGATGGAGGATCGGGATGTCGGCAGATGCAGGCGCGGACGGCAGCGGGACAGTGATAAGTATATTTTCCTTTACAGGTGACCGGAGTCAGGCTGGGGGGGCCCTGGATTACGGGGGATGCTGGGGCTGCTCGGGCCTGCCGGTCCTGCCGTATGACTCGCGTATAAGCCGAGGGGGGTACTTTTCAGCCCAATTTTTGGGCTGAAAAACTCGGCTTATACGCGAGTATATACGGTAACTTATTACCAATATATACTGTGCCTTGAAAAAGTATTCATACGTCAAGAATATTTCCACATTTTCCCGTTACAACCACAAACTTCAATGTAATAATGGGCAGATATGTGGAGTCCACGACTAGTCGTCCTGTGGACAGGCTCTCCCACCTGAGCCGTGGCTCTGCAGCTCTTCCGGTAACCATGTGCCTCTTGGCTGCTTTCTAATTAGTTCCATGTCTTGGTAGGTTTGCAGTTGTGCCATACTCCTTGCATTTTTGGATGATGGAAGATGCACTTCCGGTCATACACACTACGTCTCTCTGAAGCCGGGACATGTACACCCGGCTTTGGAAGCCCAATGCTATCAGGGAATAAAGCTGTGCCTATGTGCGAGCTTTGTATAGCGCTGGCATTGATGCTGGGTCTTGCAAGTTATGTTATCATGCCCTCAGGGGTGTGATAAAATGCTAAGTGGGCCGACTAGTCTGGGCCCCCTCCACTAGTCAAAGGCCTAATTTGCATCTCACAGACTTTAGAAATACATTTTCTAAAGATCTGTTTGTGTATGCATAGAAATGAAGAGTCTGTTAGATAAGGAATACAGATATGTGCAAAGAACGGTTTGCGGTACTGAGGGCACAGAAGACCTGACGGATTCCCTTTAGGAAGAGGTTGCAGGAGTGCTATTAAGGATAGCACAAAGTTGGTGGATACAGTTAATATGGGGAAAACCTGGTGGCCGTTTCCCTTCAAATACTTAAGAGATCCTATCAGAATCATTTAGCACTATAAAGTAAAGCCATGGCCATAATGCTGATGATTACACAGACACCTGCAGTGAAGGAATCCAATCTGTGGTTGCTGAAAAATCTTTATGTAAAGTTTCATCTAATTATGTCTTCTGTGCATCAGTGTGCCCCAGGATAGGATTCGGGGGGTAGGGTCGTAACCTTCTTTCTCTGCCTGCCTCCATTGATTCTTTTACAGGTCACTGATTATTTAATGTATTGCTTCCTATTTGAAATTCTGTGGTGCAGTCATTACGATGGGTGACACATGTGCAGTATGATTCCAAGGATGGTCTGCAGGCCTTTAATAAAATCGCAGCAGGGGGCGGCACATGTGCAGACTGAGATTTCAGCTTAATGAAGGGGTCATGGAGCTGAAATCTTTATCTGCACGTGCGCCACCTCTGGTACCAGTTTAATTGATGACCTGCAAACCGGCTCCCCAAAACCACACTGTGCACTTGCTACCCATCGCAATGATGGTTGGTGGCAGCAAGAACTTAGGAAGAAATGGTTAGGGTCTGAATAATCTGTAAAAAAAAAAAAACAGAGGAGGCAGGCGGAGGGGCAGAGAAGCAGAAGACTCACACCAAACTCCTGGCCCGGCGCACACTGATCTTAAGAGGAAGATTATTCAGCAACCACAGATTGGATTCCTTCACTGCAGATATCAGTGTAATCAGCATCACAGCGCCAAGATGGCCATGGCTTTACTTTATAGTGCTACATCCTGCTGAAAGGCTCTTTAAGACTAAAAAAATCAAGACAATCATGAAATAACAGGACATATAAGCAAAACCTACCATAGTCTCTTATCTTAGGAACAATCTGAGCGTCAATCGCTGGTTCACACACTTCTGATGGAAAAGCAATGAGAAAAAAAGCATTTATAACATTAAAATGATGTAAAACAATTAGCAACATAACTTCTAAAACTAAGGATAACTAACTTTAGGTTACGTGAGAACTGATTGGCTAGATACTACCAGGAGATATCCAGACATGGAATTATTGGAATCAAATCTAAAAATTGTATTTTTATCATTTAACACCTATTAATACTTTCTATTAGGCTGTGTTCACATATTGCACCTGTAGTAATTTACTATGTCAAAGTCTCAGTAATGCTGCACCACGGTTTTCAAAAGCAAAACCAAAAATAAATGTAGTATTAAAAAGCACCACAGCAGCATCGCTGACGTGTGTTAAATCCCACTTTCAGAAATTGACAGTAGGATTTACCCGGTTAACAGTCGCTTGTTAGAAGCACAGGTCAGCTGATCAGATTAGCCGACATGTGAAGGGAAAGATGTAAACTAGGTGTGCATACCCACATGAAAGGCAAGGACATTACCTAGGACGTACCAGTACATCCTAGGTCGTGAAGACGTTAAAGGGAACCTGTAACATTGTACATTAAGTGCAATCTGTGAATAGTACAGTATAAAGAGAATTTTGTTTACGTACCGTAAATTCTTTTTTCTTTAATCATCAATGGGAGACCCAGACAATGGGGTTTAGGGCACTGCCCTCCGGAGGTCACACTAGGTACTACAAGTTTGTAGACACCGCCCCCTCCGCTTATAAACCCCTACCGCAGGGAACATCCTCAGTTTGGTCCATAAGCTGCGAGGAGACAAATAAACCACACCCGAAACATCAGGAAAGAAACCGTGCACAGACGGTCCAACAACCCGGAAGAAACTGTCCCAACAGGGAACAGATCAAATGCAAAACATGCAACGGAACAACTGGGTGGGTGCTGGGTCTCCCATTGATGATTAAAGAAAAAAGAATTTACGGTACGTAAACAAAATTCTCTTTTTTCTGGTCATCATAATGGGAGACCCAGACAATGGGGATGTCCTAAAGCAATACCCCAGGGCGGGAAGAGTTCCTCAAAGACGGATAACACATGGTCCCCCTCAAAGGTGGGCAACCGCCGCCTGGAGGACCCGCCTGCCCAAACTTGCATCCGCAGAGGCATGGGCATGCACCATATAGTGCTTAGAGAAAGTGTGCAGGCTGGACCAGGTGGCTGCCTGACACACCTGTAGAGCAGAAGCTCGATGTCGCAAAGCCCAGGAGGCACCGACAGCTCTGGTAGAGTGAGCTTTCAATCCCACCGGGAGAGGCAAACCAAAGACCGGTAGGCCTCCTGAATGGGAGCCTTGATCCATCTGGCCAAGGTTGACTTCGATGCCGCGGACGCCTTACAGCGACCTGTCGTCAGGACAAATAAGGAATCCGAATTCCGGAAAGAGGCAGTCCTGGACACATAAATGCGTACAGCCCTCACGAGATCCAGAGTATGGAGATCGCGCTCGACCTGATGAACGGGAGCGGGGCAAAATGATGGGAGAACAATCTCCTGGTTCAGGTGAAAAGTAGTGGAAACCACCTTTGGCAAGAATTCTGGCCACGGGCGTAACACCACCTTGTCTTGGTGAACCACCAGAAAGGGCGACCTGCACGATAGTGCAGCCAATTCTGAGACCCTTCTCAGAGATGTAATCGCCACCAGAAAGACCACCTTCTGGGACAGACGAGACAGAGAAATGTCTCTCAGCGGCTCAAACGGCGGTTTCTGCAGTGCCGCCAGGACCATGTTAAGGTCCCAAGGGTCCAGTGGTCGCCTGTAGGGCGGGACCACCCGAGAGACTCCCTGGAGAAACTGACGGACCTTGGGAAGGAGCGCCAAGCGCTTGTCAAACAGCACTGAAAGAGCTGACACTTGACCCTTCAAAGAGCCTAGGGATAACCCCAATTCCAACCCCGACTGAAGGAAAGCCAACAATGTCGGAATGGACAAGGGCCACGGGGAGCGACCACCCGAGGCACACCAGGTGAAGAAAATCTTCCACGTTCTGTGGTACATCTTCCTGGAAACAGGCTTCCTAGCCCGAGTCATGGTGGCAACAACCGTAGGAGAGAAGCCCCTGGACGTCAGCAGCCAGGCCTCAAGAGCCATGCAGTCAATCTGAGGGCCCTGGAATTGAGTTGGAAGAATGGGCCTTGTGCGAGCAGATCTGCACGTTCTGGAAGAGCCCACCGGAGTCCGCCTGACAGTCGCCACAGGTCCGGATACCAGGACCTCCTGGGCAAATCTGGAGCCACTAGAATGGCTACCCTGCACTCCGACCTGATCTTCCACAGAACCCTGGGAATCAGAGCTAGAGGCGGGAACACATACGGAAGATGGAATCTGGACCAAATCAGGATCAGGGCATCTGCCCCCAGAGACTGAGGATCCCATGATCTCGCCATGTATTGCGGCACCTGATGATTCAGCCGCGAGGCCATCAGATCCACGTCCGGAGTGCCCCATCTGCTGCAGATGTCCTGGAAGACGTCTGGATGAAGAGACCACTCTCCGGCGTCCATCCCCTGCCGGCTCAGGTAGTCGGCCTCCCAGTTCTCGACCCCTGGGATGTGAACTGCGGAGATCAGGCAGTCGTTGTCCTCCACCCAAGATAGAATGCGGTGGACTTCGGCGAGGGACTGAGCACTTCTGGTCCCTCCCTGATGATTTATATAGGCGACGGCCGTCGCATTGTCGGACTGAACCCGAATGGGTTGCCCTGACAGGAACTTCTGAAACGCTAGGAGCGCCAGATAGACCGCCTTAATCTCCAGCACGTTGATCTGCAACGCCGACTCCGACGGAGTCCAGAGGCCTTGAGCCCTGTGGTGTAAGAACACCGCACCCCAGCCCGTCAGACTGGCGTCGGTGGTCACCACTAACCATGACGGTTTGAGGAAGGACCGGCCCCGTGACAAATGACGTGGCTGGAGCCACCACTGCAGGGAATCCCTGGTCGGTTGTGAAAGTGTCACCAGCCGATTCAGAGAGATCGTCCTCTTGTCTCATCTGCGAAGAATCTCCAGCTGGAGAGGACGGAGGCGAAACTGCGCAAAAGGTACTGCCTCTATTGCAGCTACCATGCGCCCCACCAGCTTCATCAAGATCCGTAGGGATGATTGTGGTGACAGGAGGACTGCTTGCACTCCTGATTGGATCGCCATCTGTTTGACTCGTGGCAGAGACACTAGGGCCGAGTCCGTGTGGAAGTCCATGCCCAGATATGTCAGTGACTGGGTCGGAACCAAGGTCGACTTCTGGATATTGATAAGCCACCCGAACTATTCCAGAGACTTCATGGTTACCTCCAGGCTTTGCCGACAAAGGTGTTCTGATGGCGCCCTGACCAGCAGGTCGTCCAGATAGGGTATTACGGCGTGCCCCTGCACGTGCAGGAGAGCCATCATGGAGGCCATCACTTTTGTGAACACCCGCGGTGCCGAGGCCAACCCGAACGGCAGCGCCACAAATTGGAAGTGTTCTTCCCCCACTGCAAATCTCAACCAGCGCTGATGAGCCGGTGCAATGGGCACGTGAAGGTAAGCGTCTCGAATATCTATGGACGCTAGGAAGTCCCCCTGTGACACAGCTGCGATCACGGATCGCAGTGATTCCATACGGAACTTCCGAACCAACACGTGACGGTTGAACAACTTTAGGTCCAGAACCGGGCGGAAGGATCCGTCCTTCTTTGGGACAATGAAGAGGTTGGAGTAAAAACCCCGAAACCTCTCCCCGGAAGGCACCGGGACCACCACTCCGTCCCTGCGGAGACCCTCCAACACCAGGTGAAAGGCCTGAGCCTTTTCTGGGGATGGGACCGACCGATGGAATCGGGGTATCGGCTTTGACGTCAGCTCTATCCTGTAACCTCGCGAGACCACGTCTCGAACCCACTGATCTTGAACGTGAAGTAGCCACCTGTCCTGAAAACGAGACAGGCGACCCCCCACCTGTGGGGAGGCAGGAAGGGAGAGCGAGTCATGTAGAGGCGGGTTTGGGGGCGGCAGCCGCTGCCCCCGCCGGCTTCTTTGGACGACTCTTAGAGCGCCACTGAGAAGCGGGCTTGCCCCCTCGGTCCGTGCGAGCGGACGGTGCTGATGACTGTGAGCTGGAACGAAAGGACCACTGCTTTGGGTTCCTCTTAACGGAATACCGTGGCTTAGGCTTATTCTGCGGGATCTTAGACTCAGCAGAATCCTTTATCAGCTTGTCCAGTTCGGTACCAAAAAGCCTGTCACCAGAGAACGGAAGATTCTGCAAAATCTTCTTAGATGTGGCATCTGAGTCCCAAAGACGCAGCCACAACAACCTGCGAATCGCAATAGCGTTGGCCGAAGCCACAGCTGAGCGAGTGGCAGTTTCCAAAGTCGCCGTCCTGGCGTAGTCCGCATAGGCCCTTGCCCTTTCGGTAAGCGCCAGGACCTCTGGACTGGACCTTGCCAGGTCAGTGATACCATCCAAGCAGGTAGTAATCGCTTGTAAGGTCCAGACCGTGGCAAAATTAGGGGCAAATGAAGACCCCACAGCCTCATAGGAAGACTTGGCGAGTTGCTCGACCTGTCTATCAGTCGCATCCTTCAGCGAGGAGCTATCAGAGGCAGAGAAAAGGGAGCGTGCAGCAATCCTGGTCATGGAAGCGTCCACCTTCGGGGACTGCGACCACTCCTGTAGCACCTCCTGGGGGAAGGGGAAGCGATTGTCCTTGGGTTTGCGGACATAACGCCGCCCAGGATGTAACCTGGGAGCTCTAACCACCCTTCCAAAGTTAGTGTGGTCCATGAAGGAGCCACTTGGTCTAGCCTCCGGCCGCAGCCATTGATAGACCTCCTTCGGGTGTACAGTCACCTCCTCAGGGGGTGTCACGAGACGTAAGGTCTCGTTAATAGAGGACACCAAATCCTCCACCCCGTCTGGTGGTTCAGACACAGACACAGACCCGAGAGTCGACCCCCCATCATCTTCCTCACCATCAGAGGACCGCTCCTCCTCAGAGAGAGCCTGGAGCTCGGGTGAATCCTCACGACGAGCCCGCTTAAGGGGTCTCACAGCAGAAGAGGGAGACACCCGGGGGTAACTGGAAGGAGTAGCTGGGCTTTCCAGCCTCCTATTGAGTGCCTCCAGGGACTGCGACATGGAGGACAGCTGGGACAACAGAGATTCATTGATCTTATTCTGAGTTTCCCATGGCCCTGGGATCACTTGCACCTCAGGGTACAGCACCGGAGCTGCTGTTTCAGCAGTGTCCGTCCGGACCTCCGGGCGTCCGCAGTTATTGCAGGACCCCTCCACCAGTGTCCCGTTGCATGTAGCACAGGTAATGGTGGCATCTGCCGCCTTAGCAGCACGCTTCCTAACTGAGGACATCGCCACAGCAGGGGAAAATAACATAGTAACATAGTAACATAGTTTTTAAGGTTGAAGGAAGACTTTAAGTCCATCTAGTTCAACCCATAGCCTAACATGTTGATCCAGAGGAAGGCAAAAAAAACCCCATGTGGCAACACTAATCTCCACATTGGGGGAAAAAATTCCTTCCTGACTCCAGATACGGCAATCAGACTAATTCCCCGGATCAACGCTTTATCAAAGAATCTAGTATGTATAACTGGTAATATTATAGTTTTCAAGAAAGGCATCCAGGCCCCTCTTAAATGTTAGTAGTGACTCACTCATTACAACATCATGTGGCAGAGAGTTCCATAGTCTCACTGCTCTTACAGTAAAGAATCCGCGTCTGTGATTATGATTAAACCTTCTTCCCTCCAGACGTAGAGGATGCCCCCTTGTCCCAGTCTCAGGCCTAAGAGTAAAGAGATCATTAGAAAGGTCTCTGTACTGCCCCCTCATATATTTGTACATTATTATAAGATCACCCCTAAGCCTTCGTTTTTCCAAGCTAAATAACCCCAAGTTTAATAACCTGTCTTGGTATTGCAGACCCCTTAGTCCTCTAATAACTTTTGTCGCTCTTCTCTGGACCCGCTCTAGTTCAGCTATGTCTTTCTTATACACCGGAGACCAGAATTGTACACAGTATTCTAAGTGTGGTCGCACTAGTGACTTGTATAGAGGTAAAATTATGTTCTCCTCATGAGCATCTATGCCTCTTTTAATACATCCCATTATTTTATTTGCCTTTGCAGCAGCTGCCTGACACTGGCCACTAAATGTGAGTTTGTCATCTACCCATACACCCAGGTCTTTTTCAGTGACAGTTTTGCCCAGTGTTTTATAATTAAGCACATAATTATACCCTTTGTTTCCTCTGCCCAAGTGCATGACTTTACATTTATCCCCATTAAAGCGCATTTGCCATTTAGCAGCCCAAGCTTCTAGTTTACATAAATCCTCCTGTAATATAAAATTGTCCTCCTCTGTATTGATTACCCTGCAGAGTTTAGTGTCATCTGCAAATATTGAGATTCTACTCTGTATGCCCCCTACAAGGTCATTAATAAATATATTAAATAGGAGCGGGCCCAACACTGACCCCTGTGGTACCCCACTGTTAACTGTGACCCATTCTGAGTGTGTTCCATTAATAACCACCCTTTGTTTCCTATCACTAAGCCAGTTCTTAACCCACTTACACATATTTTCCCCTATCCCCATTGCCCTCATTTTATGTATCAACCTTTTGTGTGGCACCGTATCAAAAGCTTTTGAAAAGTCCATATACACCACATCCACTGCATTTCCTTGGTCCAGTCCAGAACTTACTTCTTCATAGAAGCTTATTAGATTAGTTTGACAGGAACGGTCCCTCGTAAAACCATGTTGATAATGGGTCATGAGGTTATTTTTGTTCAGATACTCCAGTATAGCATCTCTTAGAAAACCCTCTAGGATTTTACCCACAGTAGAGGTTAAGCTTACTGGCCTATAATTTCCAAGTTCAGTTTTTGTCCCTTTTTTGAATATTGGCACCACATTTGCTATACGCCAGTCCTGTGGTACAGACCCTGATATTATGGAATCTTTAAATATTAAAAATAATGGTCTATCTATGACAGTACTTAATTCCTGCAGCACTCTGGGGTGTATCCCATCTGGGCCCGGGGATTTGTCAATTTTAGTGATTTTTAGACGATACCGTACTTCCTCTTGGGTTAAGCAGGTGACGTTTAATTGAGAATTTTTGTTATCACTGATCATATTGTCTGTCATGGGATTTTCTTGTGTAAATACTGTTGAAAAAAAGTCATTTAGCATATTTGCTTTTTCCTCATCCTCATCCACCATTTCACCCAGACTATTTTTAAAGGGGCCAACACCATCATTTTTTAGTTTCTTACTATTTATGTAGTTAAAAAATATTTTGGGATTCTTTTTACTTTCTCTGGCAATGAGTCTCTCTGTCTCAATCTTTGCTGCCTTGATTTGCTTTTTACAAATGTTATTTAATTTTCTGTATTTATTTAATACTTCATCACTACCTACTTGCTTTAATTCCCTAAATGCTTTCTTTTTGTCACATATTGCACTTCTTACCGCTTTATTTAGCCATAGTGGTTTCCTCCTATTTCTAGCATGCTTATTCCCATAGGGTATATATTGTGCACAGGTCCTATTCAGGATGCTAATAAACATCTCCCATTTGTGTTGTGTACTTTTATGTCTCAGGACATCGTCCCAGTTTATTGCACTAAGATCATCTCTCAACCGTTGGAAATTTGCCTTCCTGAAGTTTAGTGTCCTTGTGGCCCCTCTACTACACGTCTTAGTAAAGTATACTTGAAAGCTTATTAAGTTATGATCACTATTACCCAAGTGACCTCCAACCCGTATATTTGATATGCGGTCTGGCCTGTTGGTTAATATTAGGTCCAGCAGTGCCCCCCTTCTTGTTGGGTCCTGAACCAGTTGTGAAAGGTAATTGTCTCTTATAGTTTTCAAAAACTTATTACCTTTGCTAGAACTGCAGGTTTCTGATCCCCAATGTATTTCAGGGTAGTTGAAGTCCCCCATAATAATGACTTCTCCCTGAGTCGCTGCTTCATCTATTTGCTTTATGAGGATATTCTCCTCCACTTCCATTATTGTTGGGGACTTATAACAAACCCCTATCAGTAATTTATTATTTTTTCCCCCTCCCCTTATCTCCACCCACAGAGACTCTACATTTCCATTAGATTCACCTATATTATCACGCAGGATGGGTTTTAAGGATGATTTTACGTATAAACATACACCTCCTCCTCGCCTATTTGTACGGTCATTTCTGAACAGACAATAGCCCTGTAAATTAACAGCCCAGTCATGACTCTCATCCAGCCAAGTCTCCGAAATCCCCACCATGTCATAATTATTTTCCAACAAAATCAATTCTAATTCCTCCATTTTGTTGGTGAGGCTTCTGGCATTAGTGAACATGCACTTTATGCATCTCTCTTTACCTCTATTCCTTCCTACTAGATTGACTGTTCTAACCCCACCCCCCATGCCACCCCCACTTTTATTACTTGTGCCCAGGTTACTGTTTACACTATCTTCCCCTCCTATACAATGAATACCCTCCCCCCCAATCCCTAGTTTAAACACTCCTCCAACCTTCTAGCCATTTTCTCCCCCAGCACAGCTGCACCTCCCCATTGAGGTGCAGCCCGTCCCTAGCATAGAACCTGTAGCCAACAGAGAAGTCGGCCCAGTTCTCCAGGAACCCAAACCCCTCCTTCCTACACCAATTCCTGAGCCACTTATTTATCTCCCTAATCTCCCGTTGCCTCTCTGGTGTGGCACGTGGTACAGGCAGTATTTCAGAGAATACTACCTTGGAGGTCCTTGCCTTAAGCTTGCAGCCTAATTCCTGAAATCATCTTTAAGGACCTTCCACCTACCTCTAACTTTGTCATTTGTGCCAATGTGCACCATGACCGCTGGGTCCTCACCAGCCCCTCCCAGTAATCTGTCAACCCGATCAGCGATGTGCCGGACTCGAGCGCCAGGTAGGCAGCACACTGTTCGACGATCCCTGTCTTTGTGACAGATTGCCCTATCTATTCCCCTAATAATTGAGTCCCCCACTACCAGCACCTGTCTGGCCTGCCCTACTCTCCTGTTTTCCCCTTACTGGAGCAGACACTCCTCTGGCTTTCAGAGGTCATGCCCTGCTGCAGCAGTGCTGTACCTGAACTCCCACCCCCCTCATCTGCCAACATAGCAAATTTATTGGGGTGTGCCAGATCAGGGCTAGCCTCCCTGGCACCCTTCCCTCTACCCCGCCTTCTAACTGTCACCCAGCTAGCTACCTCATGGTCCTGAGGCTCCATAGTACCATCCTCCCCCACATCTATCCCATTGAGCAGCTGTTCAGTGAGCAGCAGACTCCTTTCCATATTGTCTATGGATCTCAGCGTTGTCAGTCGTTCATTTAGATCCAGTATCTGGGCTTCCAAATGCACAACGTACTCACATCTCACACAGCAGTATGCACCCTCGGCCGGCTGGTCAAGGAATGCATACATGTGGCAAGATGTACACTGGATGGCATTGCCAATCATGGAGCTCATTTCCTAATGGGGATTGCACCAGACAGAAATGATAAGTAAAAAGAAATGCAAAGTATTAATAAAATACAACCAGCAATTCAGTAAGTCCTCCCTTCCAAACTCCCTTAATCCAAAGTCACTGAATCACAAGTCACACACTTACTTCTGTCGCACTTGCTCTGTCACACAAAGCTCGCGGTCACACTCGCTAGAGAATCAGATATAAAGAGGTTTTTTTTTTTCTTTTTTTCCCTTAGCAGCAAATCAGCCTGTATCTCAGTGCACTTCCAAAACATAAGCCAAATTGTGCAGACAAAACCGGGAATCCCGGTGGCTTACCGACCGCAGCGAAGCGGTAGGAGGAAGCGGTGTGTGTGTGTGACCTCCGCGAGAGTTTCCGGTCTCCTCTGGAGTGCAGACGCACGCTGCATACAGATCCCAGCCGGGAAGTGAGGGTAAAGATGGCCGCCGACAGTGAAACCGTGGGCAGCGCCGAAAACACGCGGGAAGCACACACACACGCCCATCGATGACGTCACCGCACGGGCTGCTTCCTATCCTCCAAGCAGCCTCAGTATTAAGGCGTCAGAGCCCGCAGCGCGGGAAGTAGTGTGGAGTACAACACACAGACTGCATGCACAAATACACATCCGCAGCCTACAGCCTCAGCCCCTGCGACAGACAGGGCGGTCAGCCAGGGTGACCCCAGCACGGGGTACACCTCCAGATCCGCGGACTCGAGAGTAACGCGCGGTCTGAGTGTCAGGACACATAAAGTGACCGACACTACCCCCAGGCACACAGGAGACACAGAGTGCCTCAGTGCCGGTCCGGTCTGTAAGCACCATTTAGGGAGGCCTCGGACGGGGGTTCAGCACCAGTCCGGAGTGTAAGCACCATTTAGGGAGGCCTCGGACTGGGCTGGCTCCAGTCCGGTCTGTAAGCACCATTTAGGGAGGCCTCGGACGGAGCGGAGCTGTGCAAGGCTCCCATCTCCCACTCTCCAGAGCCCCCCAGAGGGGGATGGAAAGGAGCGCAACAGCGTACCGGGAGAACACAAGGTGTCCAGGCTCTAGGCCCTCCGGTACCTCCACCAGCGTGTTCCACAAGGGTGAGCGGGGAGGCTGTCGCAGGTCCCGACCGGAACCATTTTACCTTGTCTTCAGACGCCATCACGTAAGTTGTGAGAATGCAGTGAAGTGCAAGCAAAGCGTGATCCTCCGAGCACACTAAGTTTAAAACTGAGGATGTTCCCTGCGGTAGGGGTTTATAAGCGGAGGGGGCGGTGTCTACAAACTTGTAGTACCTAGTGTGACCTCCGGAGGGCAGTGCCCTAAACCCCATTGTCTGGGTCTCCCATTATGATGACCAGAAAAGAGAAGGTGAAGCTTAGCAGAATGATATAGAGATTTGTTGTAAAAGTTCTGTATAACATACTTTATTCATTGAAATCTCTGGTGTTTGTATGTAAGAGTCCTACATGCATGGGCAGTCATACAGTGCGTAGACAGAAGTATTAGTAAAACTTTTCCCACAGAAATGTATATCAATCTGATCAGCTTCTCCTGCTTATATATCAACCTGCCTGCGGGTCAAACATCGCTTTTATCATGACAGATTTCTGTTGGGGTTTCTCAATTGCAGGTAGCCATTAGGGTGAGTGCCCACAGGACGTTTTTCCTGCGGTTTCTGCATGCAGTTTACCATTGGTTTTATGGTAATTTATGCTAATTTGTTCCTGCGTTTTTGATTCCCAGCAAAACCAATGTGTTTCACAGAAAGCTCTGCCCACACATTGGTTTTGCAAGTGTCAAGAACTGTCAAATACCTGCGGTTTTGGCACGGATGGGAGAGAATTGACATGTTAATTACTCCTGCATTTTTGCTGCAGTCAATGGCAAAAATGCAGTAAAAGAGCACAAAAAACTTGCAGAAAACGTGCAGAAAAAGCAGACAAGATCATAGCTAATCTCCTGTCCAGGACTCTAGGATCCTCAGGTTTTGCTGCGTTCAGGACTGCTTAAAAAACGTCCTGTGGGCACATACCCTTACTGCGGCTTGTACACGGCAGTAAAGCTGAACACCCTTTACGCATAATAATTTAGCCAGTACATGATCATACCTGGAGCTGGTATTACAAATGGCTTACACAAAGTACAATCAAATCCACTGTCTGCGGCATGTTCAACTTCTCCTTCTGTAATTAAGTTCTGGCAAGCACCATGGGACCACCTGAAATGTGGAATTGTTAGCAATCAAAAATGAGATGCAAAGAAAAAAAACTTAGAGACTCTGCAGAGAACGTGAAGTTGCATGGACGGCACTCACCTGTCACACTGCCGACACTGAATTATAACTTCATCCTCAATGTAGTTCTGGACACACACGGGACAGGTGGACAGACTTGCACATGGTGCACACTGGGTGTAGTTATTCTGCCACTCACATCGCAAACCTGGAGTGATGGCTTTGCAGTTGTTACAAGATACACACCTGAAAGAGAGAGTAATGTAATTAAAGGGTTACACAAATTGCTAGAGCTTATCAATACTATCACCAATGGGGGCCGCACATGGACTCTTAATGATCACATATCCCCCCCCTCCCTTATTAGACAATTTAGCATAGCGCTACTCATTCATCTGGATGGAAAGAACTGCTGTTGACCCTGTTCATCCTTAATGCTCCACATAAGTGTAGAGACTAAAAAAAAATAAAAAAACACCAAATGTTTAATAAATCCAGATTCAGCATATACTCCCCCTAGTGGTGGCTGCCGGCAGCAATAATTTTACCATTCAACCTTTATGGCTGATTTTTTTTCTGCATTTATCTTATGTGTACCTCATATTTTCCTGACACTGATAAAACTCACCATTTACACTTCCAGCCACCCTTGGGGACAGTCTGTAATGGTGGATCCAGGCAGTATGTATGATAGCTAATGTCACAGTCGTCACAGAGCAGCAGTCGGCCGGGGTCGGTGGCCTTACCACAGGCCTCACACACTGTGCACTCCAAGCACCTCCAGCCTTTGCGAAGGATGACTTTAGTAAGCTAGAGATTTAATTATAAGAAAACAATAATCCCACAATTAAATGGGTTGTGGATGGCCACTAAGATTAGAGCATTCATCTTTATTAGAATTCAGTAGAATAGAAACATTTCCAATGGTAGGTGACAAACTACTGTAAGAAAGGCATCCAACTGGAATAGAGGAGATCTGTATAATATCCACTATAATGAAGCAGAGGAGTCGCTCTTGAATAGATGGAATGAGCTTAAAAAGAGAACCACTCACCTTAATACTGACACAGTATGGATGGTAACACTGCCCGCACTGGGAACAAGCAAGTAATCTGCCTTCTGCTCCTTTTCCAAAACTACCGCATACCACACACATATCCTATGAGACAAGGCAATCAAATTACTATGTACTGTAACTGAAAAGCTAAAAAATACATGTATTAAAATAACTGTCGGGCAGGGAGAATCCATCCGGTAGCCATGAATGCACCCAGGTAACACATATAGTAGCTGGTCTATTAGAGATTATACCATTATAAGCAAGGCTTTGTGCAAGACGCGTGTTTTATGCCGCAATTGTAGTTAAACTCCATCAAAAGTTTTGCAGCGACTTTCAAAAATCGTTTTTTGTTATTGCTTTCGATAAAAAAAAATGAAAGTAAATAAAAGCATTGTCTGACATGTAGAGTGCACCTAGTCCTATTGTAGTGAATGGGAGATTGGGCCATTCGAAGTCAGTAGATAAAAAGACACCGCATACACAGAATTAGAAAGGCCCCTTTACCATTATTTATTAAGGCTGGTCCATCCACCCACCACAGACATATTTACAAGGGAGAAGGTTTCAGGCTTTACCATAAGGCTATGTGCAGATGCTGCTTTTAAGGGGCAGACATTTTCTGGAGCAAAAACGCTGCAAAACCGCACCTTGGGGCACAAAACTCACAACAAAACACATGATTTTTGGTGCAGATTGTGATCCTGCATTTTTTTTGCTATAGTCAATGGCTGTGAGGGCTACAAAACACAGCAAACTATTGACATGTTCATTCTCTTTTGTCTTGACCACAATCTGCACATAAACTGCATGAAGAAACAATCAGAATTCACATAGACTTTGCTGGGGTAAGGACAGACATGCAGTTTTGTGACAAAAGAGGGCACAAAAACACATTAAAAAAAGCAGCTTTGGCACAGAGCCTAACTCTTTCCCTGCCATGGACGTATCTGGTGTCTTTGCAGGGTGGTCATAGATGTGTATGTCCTGGCTTTGTTTGGTCCATGTATCATCCTAGACCACAGCCTCAGGAGCGATTCAGCCTGATAAAATCAGGGTTAGTGACAGCTGCGGGTGTCTGTAGTTGTCACCCCTGAATTGTCACCTACGATATCTCAGCTGGGTCATGACAAAAGCTGTGATTCTGCTCTCGTTTTCAAGCAGTGAATCTTTTCAGCAACGGTGATCCAGGCAGAGATTGACATCAGTCAGAATTAAAGGGACTCGTTGTGATTTTTATTTTTGAATTATTAATAAATATATACGGTAATAATTATTAAAACATCATGAAATTTGTTATTTTTACATGTATTGCATTTTCTGCAGCCACTGGAAGCTGCCCTTATTTTCTTATGTAGAAGTGTCTCAGTGCAACAATTACACCACAAATACATCCCTATACATAGGAGACTGCAGCCAGTGTCTGACTGTGGCTGCTTCAGCCATGATCTGTGCAGGGCTCCCGACTATGGTGATACAGTCCACCGAGAAAGATATCTAATCCCATCAATTGCAATAATCTGCTAACACGCATATCTAATCCCAGTAAGTGCGATGCAGTCCACTACACTGTGCATTTAATCTCCTCATGCGTGATAAAGTCTGCTAAATCATGTATCTAATCCGATCATGAACAGTTCACTAAATTGTGTATCTAATCCAAAAAAAACCTACGAACATTTGGCATTGTTGTGTTTGCTTTTGGAGCTCAGTATGTGAAATTTCTGCCAGTAGTGCAACTGGGCATTTCTTCAGTTTGTCTGGAGTGGGCACTTTGCTACTTCCCTCCCATATACTGCCAATCACAGCTCACCAGTGTCTGAGACTGCTGGACTTTAGATGAGCTGCTGAGTTGTGACTGGCTGTCTGGGAAGGGGCAAAGCACACGCTCACAGTGAAGACTAAAGAAAGTCTCAGTTGCACAAGCAGCAGAGATTTCACATACTCTGCTGCAAAATCAGGAAATGTGAATGGAGCAACACAGTACAAAACGGAAAAGAGCAGCAGAACAAGGGGAGAACAGGAATTTATACACGGCATATAACTCAAAGGTGTATTTAGTTTTCTGTTCTGTCACTCTTTAAAGTGTACATGTCTCCAGATTTCTGTGCGCTCCTTCAGCAGCGCCTATACTGCATTTTAAGAAGGTGGTTAGTATGCCCAGACTCCCCCTGTACACTTACCAAATAAGTTTTAAAAACTTCCCGCCCTGTATTATAATTACCTGTTTCCAGTACGATGAGCTTGACTGTAGCTCATTCCGTCCCGTCTCTCCTCAGCCGCTTCTTCTGAGTGACATCCAAATTGCGCACCTGGGTAGAGGACTTACTGGATCGCGCAGACGCACTATGCACTTGAGCAGAGAACTTAGTAGTTCATGCATGGGCAGTAGAGTTTTAGGCTCTGCCTGCAGTAGGGCAGAGCACAGTGTGCAGGCAAGATCCCGAGAAGTCTCTGCACAGGTGCGCAATTCAGATGTCACTCAGAAGAAGAGGCTGTCAGAGGGCGAGGAGAGGCGGGATGGACAGAGTTAAAATTAAGCTCATTGGACCAGAAAGAGGTAATTATAATACAGGGTGGGAAGTTTAAAAAAAGTATTTATTAGGTGTGCATGGGTAGTCAGGGCATAATAGCCACCTTCTTAAAGTTCAGCACAGGTGCTGCTAAAGATGTCACCTTCAGTTTAAAAAACCCAAATCTGGTGACAGGTTCGCATTATACTACAAATATCAATTTTTATGCATTTCAGTGAAACACATCTGATTCATGCTGCTTGTAGTTAGTGACAGGTTCCCTTTAACTTATAGGTCTCAGGAAAGCAGGATTAGAGGTCACTGATAGAGAACTACACACTCAAACATATAGATCTAATTGCTGTATCCTCGAGATGCAGTATATATGCTATGTATATGTATGCTTTATGTGTACGCTGTTTGTTTACTAATGTCACAGGAAGTGTGGGGTGGGCAGTTGATAGCTGGGACATAAAAGTTTGTATATTCTCAATTGGAATACTAATAATAATGTGCTTACCTGATTTAAGGTGAACTTGTCCGTAGTGGAAAATAAAACCACTGTGTTGTGCATTGAGGTCTCCTCCTCCTCTTTGTATGACGAAAGATCAATTGTGGTCACCTAAAGAAACAATGCAATGTTCAGAAGTCTTGTAGGAATTTCTAACAAGCATGTGGCATCTGTTATAATAAAAAATAAAATAATAACACCGCTTGCTGCTGTGCTGGCCGCACCCCGTTCAGTTACAATGGGGTACCCATAATTTAAATGAAAAAAAATATTGCTACATAACAAAGGCTATGATGCATTGGTGAAAATAGCTGATTATCACGGTGTCTGAATAATTGTACAATCCTTATTTGCAGAAACGTTTGGGAGCTTTTTCAAATTTTGCACTAGTTACTATAACAGAAAAATTACGTAAATTATACTTGAAATTTAGGTTGGTTCTTAGCTGGCGCAGATGTCAGTAGCAGGCGCAGTGACAGCCCAAAAGAAATGCTAAATATATCAGGAGGGTGTGTCTTAATAAATGAGCTGTCTCTTCCTTCAGGTGACAGTGATGAAGGCAGGTATATGAAGTGTCTCTTATGTAAGGTTTCTTGAGTAATAGTGTGATAGAGCCAATAAGATTATTACAAGTATCTAACTTTACAAAATGAAATGCATAATTCACTTGAGTTGGTGCAAATCGACTTGCAGAACCTGGGTCCATTGAACATGTCAGTAACCTGTGATCGCTGGCCGGGACCCCTGATAACTGCCTCTTACCTGCATCCGTGGCTCCTCGTTAGATTAGTTGGCTGTTGCAAGTGATGTCATAGGACATCGTGACAATTCGGCTAAATAAGAGAGCCGCGGATGCTGGAGGTGGTAATCACTAATGTGGCCTGCTGGACTTAATGCTGAAAAATGATTTACACCAACTCTACTAATCACATAAATCAGTGGCTCTCCAGCTGCAGGGAAACCAATGGTCAACATGTAATAATAGTGCATACAATACCCCTGGAAATATGAAGTTGCCTATAGGAGTTTTTAATTTGGAACGGCCTCTTCCCCCACGACCTGAAAGACCAGATCCCCTCGGTCTCCTTCTAGGAAATCCTGATCCACGACCCTGTAAAAATAACGAAAAGAAGAAATTGAGAATTTCTACAAATAAATCCCAGTAAAAACACAGCATACAGATCTCTTCAATACATGGGGCGATGGAGATGATGTGAGAAATAGGAATACAAGTTTCAATCCTCTCATAGGAAGCTAATAGGGGGGACCTGGAGGTAGATAAAGACAATCAATGCTATTTCCAATACTGCTGACAGATCATAGGTTATAAATGCCCCAGTCTGTAAGAAGCTGGGAAACGCAGAAGCTTCAATTAACGCTTTTTGGAAATTGTAATTGGAACAGGGAAAAAGATACAGTAGGTCTTATTAGGGATTAGAATGCCTTTCGCAAGTACAACCCTGCAAAGAAGCAACAGTATTAGGCCCCCTTCACATCACGTTTCTTTGGGGATCCGTGGCTATTCGATTTGGCTCCGCATGTTCCCTATGGGCACGGATTGGTCCCTAATGGCCATCCGTGTGTGCAGGGATCCAATTGTGTCTGCTTTTATCACATCTCCAAAATCGGAGACTGCTCCGATTTTGGGCCGTCTTCAAAAAAGCGGACACAATCGGACAGAATTGAATCCAACTCTGTCCGATTCAAATAACATGGGGGTCTATGGTGCTGGTTTCGGGAAAGAAGAGGATCGATTCCCAGATCTGGTTTCAATGTACTGAGCATGCTTAGCACACATTTCCAGCACAAGTGAAATTTAAGGGAACCTGTCACCCCCTTCAGGCATTTTAAACTGTGCCCACCAGCTTACACATGATGTAAATGGGGTTCTAGTAACCCCTGTATGTGCCCAGACTGACCCCTCATACCTGTGAAAACAACTTTTATTGTGTCCAGCGGTGGCCTCTATTGAGTCACGGAGCCTGTATGGTCATGGTGGCTACACCACCCTCCACCCCTCAGGGCTGCAAAACCCACCCAGCATGTTTAGCAAGGGGTTTAGCCACCATGACTGTTTAGCAGCCTCTGTGACACAATAGAAGGCCACCGCTGGACACAATAAAAGTTGTTTTCACAGGTATGAGGGGTCAGTCTGGGCACATACAGGGGTTACTAGAACCTCATTTACACGATGTGTAAGCCTGTGGGCACAGTTTAAAATGCCTTAAGGGGGTGACAGGTTCCCTTTAAAGAAAGCAATGTGTTAATAAAAAAAAAAAAAATGCTCACCTCTCCGCCGAATGTCCCGCGAGGCGTCCACATCCGATGGGTGCAGGACCCTAATCAGCTGACCGGCAGCAACCAGTTAGCTGATGTGTCACATGACAGCATCAGCTGAGTGGTTTAAATTACCCACCAGAAGCAATCAGCAGGCTTTGCAGGCTTGGCATAGAAAGAGCTGGGAGGAGCCGAGGCTGCAAAGCACAGGCAAGTGGTGTTCTGGCTGTTACTTTCACTCCACCGAGAGTCCTGTGATGCGAGGCGTCCACATCCGATGGCTGCAGGACCTTAATCAGCTGACTGGTGGCAACCCGACCAGCTGATGTGTCACATGACAGCATCAGCTGAGCGGTTTAGATCGGCGAGCGATTTAAACCGCTCAGCTGATGATATGTGACACATCAGCTGATCGTGTTTCCGCCAGGCAGCTGATTAACGTCCTGCAGCCATCGGACGTGGACGCTTCGCGGGACACTTGACAGAGAGATGAGCATTTTCTTGTAACATGTTGCTTTCTTTAATTTCACTTCAGCAGTGTATGCAAGTGAAATTACACTGAACAGAGCAGTGAATGTGTACTGATCATGCCGAGTACAATAAAAGATGATCCGGGAAACGATCCTGTTTTTTCCCGGATCCGAGCTCCATAGATCCCCATGTTATTTGAATTGGACAGCGTTGGATCCGATGCTGTCCGATTCTGTCCACTTTTTTGAAGACAGCCCAAAATCGGAGCAGTCTCCGATTTTGGGGACGTGAAATAAGTGGACACAATCGGATACTTGCACACATGGATGGCCACTAAGGACCAATCCGTGCCCATAGGGAACATGGGGAGCCAAATCGGATCCGTGGTAGCCACGGATCCCCAAAAAACGTGATGTGAAGGGGGCCTTACCCCACCATACTATTAGTAATAGATTGTTACTAGTTGCTAGTTTGTTTCCTAACAAAATGTATCAGTGTTGTATACCAAGTAGAGCTACATCTCGAATAACTGGTTTGTATGTACATTGTATCTTGTACAGATCCCAGGGTAATGTACCTATTATATAATCACGAATGGGTTTTTTGCCCCTTTTGAGTCCGCTCACGCTGCGAGTCAGCGTGGTCATGTGGATACGCCCGAAGCATTGGCCGCGCAGCGGCCATTGCGAGCAGTTCTAAGGCGACTCGCTATGCCCGCGCAGCGGGCATGGCGAGTCGCCTTAGCAGCGCGAAGCATTGGCCGCGAAGCGGCCATTGCGAGTCAGAGACTCGCTCTGCTAGAATCCCAATGCATGTGCATCGGGCACCCAGCTAGTCTATCATAGTTCACTGCTGCATTCACAATTTTTGCATCAGAGCTCAGATCCCCCAGCATTCATTGCTCTGGTGATATGTATCCATATGAATAACGCCCATACCACCCTGCATCTAGTAGTGATTAATGACAGGATACAGACGGACATAAATGAAAGCCTGCATTCTGCAATCAGATTTGTAGTTCAGAGTAGGGAGATTTGGCTACTAGGATTCGGGGCTTAGGAGACATTTACTTCTAGATGTTCACCATAGACATGACTGAGGCCTGGGCCTCCGAAAAAAGACCAGGACAAGAGGTGAGGAAGGCGGAGGAGACTGTGCCATCTGTTTCCTTATTTGTTATACAGTGTACACGAACCGTATATTATAATAAATACTGGAACACTGCTTAAACAATATTTTCAGAAAATAAATAAATCCATGGTTTCTCAATTTCATGTGGTCACATTTCATAGGTTCAATGATTTCTGGATCAGGGTCAGGGCCCCTTAATCGATGTACAGGGGGGAGACTCCTCAATATTCCACATAGGTCACCTATGTTGTATGGTCTGCCTAAGGCAAGTCACGTCCAAATTGGGCACAAAACATCTCAAAAGGAATTTTCTGATTTAAAGAAACCTGTGTCACTTGGCTGCAATTTGCTAGAATAATACCTGTGCTTTACTCACCCCCCTCCCTGGGTCCAGTGCGGAGTCTCATGTCTGGTGTTGTCCACAGCATTGACAACACTGCAGCCAATACACGACGATCAGAGGTAACATGAGCAGTAACATGTAGGTAACATGAGCAGCTTACAGCTCCTGAGCTCACTGTTTGGCTGCAGCTCCGTCAATGTCACGTCACCAATGCAGACAATCACAAAAAAAATAGAAGCAGCAGACAATGTGCTGGACTCAGGGAGGGGGAGTAAGATGAACATGATTTTTTGTTTACCGTATATACTCGCGTATAAGCCGAGTTTTTCAGCCCAAAAATTGGGCTGAAAAGTACCCCCCTCGGCTTATACGCGAGTCAGTGCTGTATACCGATGTATACATCGGTACATACCGGTGTATACATCGGTATACAGCAGCCCCCGTAATCCAGGGCCCCCCCAGCCTCTCTCCGGTCACCTGGAAAGGAAACTATACTTATCAGTGTCCGCTGTCCGCGCCCGCTCGCATCTGCCGACATCGCGATCCTCCATCTTCATGCGGCGTCTTCCTGTTTCTGTGCTCGTCGCAGCAATGACGTCATTCCTTGCGACGCACACAGGAAACAGGAAGACGCCGCATGAAGATGGAGGATCGCGATGTCGGCAGATGCGAGCGGGCGCGGACAGCGGACACTGATAAGTATAGTTTCCTTTCCAGGTGACCGGAGAGAGGCTGGGGGGCCCTGGATTACGGGGGCTGCTGTATACTACCGCGGGGGCTGCAATATACTACCACTGGGGTCTGTTATACACTGCTGGGGCTGCCTGTATACTGCTGGGGCTGCCTGTATACTGCTGGGCTGCCTGATATGCTGGCGCTGTATACTGCTGGGGCTGCCTGTATACTGCTGGGCTGCCTGTATACTGCTGGGGCTGCCTGTATACTGCTGGGGCTGCCTGTATACTGCTGGGGCTGCCTGTATACTGCTGGGGCTGCCTGTATACTGCTGGGGCTGCCTGTATACTGCTGGGGCTGCCTGTATACTGCTGGGGCTGCCTGTATACTGCTGGGGCTTCCTGTATACTGCTGGGGCTGCCTGTATACTGCTGGGGCTGCCTGTATACTGCTGGGGCTGTCCTGTATACTGCTGGGGCTGCCTGTATACTGCTGGGGCTGCCTGTATACTGCTGGGGCTGCCTGTATACTGCTGGGGCTGCCTGTATACTGCTGGGGCTGCCTGTATACTGCTGGGGCTACCTGTATACTGCTGGGGCTGCCTGTATACTGCTGGGGCTTCCTGTATACTGCTGGGGCTGCCTGTATACTGCTGGGGCTTCTGTATACTGCTGGGGCTTCCTGTATACTGCTGGGGCTCCTGTATACTGCTGGGGCTTCCTGTATACTGCTGGGGCTTCCTGTATACTGCTGGGGCTTCCTGTATACTGCTGGGGCTTCCTGTATACTGCTGGGGCTTCCTGTATACTGCTGGGGCTGTCCTGTATACTGCTGGGGCTTCCTGTATACTGCTGGGGCTGCCTGTATACTGCTGGGGCTCCTGTATACTGCTGGGGCTGCCTGTATACTGCTGGGCTCCTTATACTCTGGGGCTGCTGGGGCTCCTATATACTACCACTGGGGCTGCTGGGGCTCCTATATACTACCACTGGGGCTGCTGGGGCTCCTATGTACTACCACTGGGGGGGCCTGTATACCACACTGCTGGGGGCTATATACCTGTGCTGAGGTCCACCCTCGGCTTATACACGAGTCAATAGGTTTTTCCAGATTTTTGGGGCAAAAGTAGGGGGGTCGGCTTATACACGGGTCGGCTTATACACGAGTATATACGGTACTTTTCAACTGCAACTAAGACATGGGTTTTTTGAAACAACAAAATGAAAACTTAAGAAGTTTTCCACTACTAATTTCACCCCCATTCATTTGTCCTAACTCTTCCCTAATATACTTATGCTGCCTACCCTGCTCCTGTAAGATTATCTCTCTGCAGCCCCTATATTACTTGGTTGTGTTTCTGTCCTCGCTACTTCTAGTCTTGGGACTGGAATTAGACAAACTGACCAGGGAACGTCACTGGTGGGGGCAAAGCTACCTTTCTGTGAGTAACAGCAGTCTGGGCACGTCACTGGTGGGGGCAGAGCTACCTTTAGGAGTGACAGCAGTCTGGGCACATCACTAGTAAGGGCAAAGCTACCTTCATGAGTGACAGCTGTATGGACACGCATGCCCAGATCAAACATCACTCTCCTCTCAGCTTGGTGTACAGTGCAGCGCTTTCATCTGACAAGCGCTGCGATGTGGCATTCTTTAGATAGATAGATATTACAGGCTCTGTGATAAACTATCTAAAGAATGCCACATCGCAGCGCTTGTCAGATGAAAGCGCTGCACTGTACACCAAGCTGAGAGGAGAGTGATGTCTGATCTGGGCATGCGTGTCCATACAGCTGTCACTCATGAAGGTAGCTTTGCCCTCATTAGTGATGTGCCCAGACTGCTGTACTCCTAAGGTGCTTGCCTCATAGTGATGTGCCAGATGCGTCATCCTAAGGTACTTTGCCCCCACCAGTGACATGCTCAGACTGCTGTCACTCACAGAAAGGTAGCTCCACCCCCACGTGTGACATGCTCAGACTGCTGTCATGCAGAGGTAGCTCAACCCCCATCAGTAATGTGACCAGACTGTTGTCACTCACAGAAAAGTAGCTCTGCCACCACCAGCGACGTGCCCAGACTGCTGTCACGCAGAGGTAGCTCTGCTCCCACCAGCGACGTGCCCAGACTGCTGTCACGCAGAGGTAGCTCTGCTCCCACCAGTGACGTGCCCAGACTGTTGTCACACACAGAGAGGTAGCTCTACCCTCACCAGTGACGTGCCCAGACTGTTGTCACACACAGAGAGGTAGCTCTACCCTCACCAGTGACGTGCCCAGACTGCTGTCACACACAGAGGTAGCTCCGCCTCCACCAGTAATGTGCCCAGACTGCTGTCACGCAGAGGTAGCTCCGCCCCCACCAGTAATGTGCCCAGACTGCTGTCACGCAGAGGTAGCTCGCCCACCAGTAGTGCCCAGACTGCTGTCAACAGAGTAGCTCCGCCCACCAGTGACACGCCAGATGCTGTCACAAGCCTAGCTCCGCCCCCACCAGTGATGTGCCCTGCTCAGTTTATATCTGATTCCGGCCCACAGACAAAGTAGCAGAGCCAGACCATCAGAGGAAAATAGGAGCAGTAGAGATATTAGCTTACAGGAGCAGGGTAGGTAGCAGAAGCATATTAGGAAAGTGTTAAGATGTGTGCACATATTGAGTTTTTATCTTCTTTTATGCGTTTTTGTACAGATTTGTCACAAAATTACAAGCAAATCCTGATGCCTGCAAAGTCTATGAGAATCCTAAATTTCATGCACAGGTTGAGTATTTTCTACTTGCAGATCTGATGCAGAGTATCTGCTGCATGTCAATTCTTTCAGTGTTTTTCACCCATTGACTTCATATTGAATAATGCTGGCAAAAAGCACAAGACAAAAACGCGGCAAAAATTTTTTCCTGCCGAGAGATGCAGGAATTTCAGCAGCCAAACACTCAACCTGGGCACATACCCCTAACTGGGGAGAGTTAGGACAAATGGACGGGGGTGACTTTAGTAGTGGAAAACCTAAATCCATGATCCCAGAAATACTATTGCTACCAAATGTAATAGAGGATAATTTATAGGACAGGATAAGGAAGCCTTTTAAGCTCGATGTGATACAGAACAGGTTACCCTGTTACACTTTCATGGTGTCATGTTTGTACATTGATCTTTTTTGCAGAAAAGTTAAAATCCGTTTTACAGAACAGGTAAAGTACTGTACATTTATACATACAAAAATTTATTTGAGCTATCGAAGCACAGACATAAAAAGCTGCATTAGAAAAGCATTTAAAAGGGCAGTTAAAAGAAATCTGAAGACATACAGGCAACATGGCCAAAGCTTGCAAGACTGCACATAATGGAGGTGGGATATCCTGAAAGCTGGAGGAAGACACTGCGCTAGGGACAACACGATAAGGAAAGGAAATGACACAGAAGTAGAAATGCAACTTATTTACCACTTTGATGCTCCAATAGGGACTGCCGGGAAGCTGTCTGGACTTAAAAATGTCCCAACCCTCTGAGCCATCGGCTGACCAGGAAGGTGGGCTCACTGTATAATTGGTACTCCAAGTGCCCTAAGACATGGCAGGTGAGAAAATATATGTATAAACTCAGCAACAGAAAAAAACAAAACAAACAAAGCCAGCAACATAAAGAGTTAGAAAAGCCAAGCAAATGTAGACAATGAGGCTGCCACAATTAATCTGATACATAGCACAACATGCACCGTGAGCTGTGGAGCGAGCGGCCAACACTGCTGGACAGTAGAGACGCGGGCAGACGAGGGAGGACACCTTCTCTGTAGCTCGCTGTATGGAGCAGATTGGTGAAGTCAGCGGTAACACAAGGTCTGCACCGATTACTGAACAATCACACATTCCCCCATATGACTGAATGTACGAACGCAGAAAAGAATCATCCCGACCAATCAGATCATTGATTTCACTTTCCAACCTAGGATTTTAATACTAGCTGCCATGTTATCTAGTTCTGGTAGCCCATTGTATGGTTCGTACATGCAAAAGTACTGCTGGATCTAAAGTAAGAGGGATAAGACTGAATCAGGAAAAGTGATGATGTTGTATGGATTACCTGAAGCACTTCTTATGGGAATTTACAGGGAACCTGCCATGCTGTTTTTTGTTTTTACACTGCCCTCAATGTTATTTAGATCGTGCACTGTGCATCACTACCCTGGTTTTAAAAGGAAAAAAAAAAAAAAAAAGAAATCCATGTATATAAAAAAGCACTTTAGATGCTTAGGTGTTTGCATTAGGTACGTGCACGTCCAGTCATCAGGGTGGTTCTTCAGCTGGCATCAGTCACGTCAATCCGCAGTCAGTCATGCAGGATTTTAAATGTAGTAAGACCCCCCCAATGCATTGTAATTTATTAACATCACTTAAGAACCTTCTGTAATTTACATATAATGTAGAAGGAACTGTGGTGAGGTCACACCATATGAGTATAAGGGGCGGAGGTAAGCCTACATGTCCTTCATGTCAGGCCTGCTCAGCTCTTACCATTGTGATCACATAGTTGTGCCATCACCACAGGTCCTTCTACAGCATATGTGAATTTGTGACAGTCATTAGGTGATGTTAATATATTACAATTCAAGGAGGGGTGTGACTATTTAAAAAAGCGCATGACTGAATGTGGATTGATGTGACTGATTCCAGCTGAAGTATCCCCCGATGACTGTGTGCAGGTACCTGATGCAAACAGCTAAGCTTATAAAGTGCTTTTCTATAACACATGGATTGTACATTTTTTAAACCAGGTTAGTGATGCAAAATGCAGGATCTAAATAACATCAAGGGCTGTTTAAAGAGGACCTGTCACCCCCCCTGGTGCTATGCTATCTGAATGCAGCACTGAATGCAACAGGTCTGCTGCATTCAGAGAAGGGGTCTCCCATGTCTCTAGCCCCCCTGTAAGCTGTTAAAAAGACTTCATAAAGTTTACAGATAAGGAGTCTGGAGGGACTTAGGCTGGCTTCACACTTGCGCTCCCCGCCGCTGCGTATTGCGGTGGGGAAACGCAAACTGAGCGCAGACACCGCGCGTCCCTATCTTTAACATGGGGACACACGGTGATGTGCTCGGCTGCGGATTGACGTGCGCACTGATAGACTTACTTGTGTGATTTGCATGCATGCGAATGCTTGCGACATGTCGTGATCAGGGTGTGGACGAGAATGTGTGATTTGTATGCAAGCATCCACATGTATACAAATCACACACGGAAGTCAATGGGTGCGCACATCAATCCGCAGCTGAGCGCATCACCGTGCGTCCCCATGATAAACATAGGGATGGGCGGTGCTTGTGCTCGGCTTGTGTTCGCCGTCCACAAGACGCTACGGAGGCGTCCACAGGTGTGAAGCCAGCTTTACTCAGTAATGAGTCATCGCTGTTGTATGGTGTCCTCCCCGCCTCCAGCCCTCTCTGTGCCACCTCCAGCCCTCTCTGTGCCACCTCCAGCCCTCTCTTGTTCAGCCTCCTGTATGTGTCATCACTGAGGGCTGGAGGTGGCACAGAGAGCGCTGGAGGCAAGGAGGACACCATACAACAGTGATGACTCATTACTGAGTAAGTCCCTCTGTACTCCTTATCTGTATACTTTATAAAGTCTTTTTAACAACTTACAGGGGGGCTAGTGACATGGGGGATCCCTTCCCTGAATGCAGCAGACACGCTGCATTCAGTACTGCATTCTGTTACCATAGCACCAGGGGGGTGACCGTGCCTCATTAAATACAAAAAAAAACAACAACATGACAGGTTCCATTTAAATACGTCCTATCCATGTAACCTCCAACATGTGCAAAGATTCCACAATGCAGCTTTTCTAGTGCTGTAGAGCAGATGAGATTTTAGATAATCTAATGTGAAGTACACCCTCAGGGTAATTTTACAGGGGCTACAGGTTTGGGATCTGCTTTGTGTCAATTTATACTTCAGATATGGGTGCCAATTTCCTCTTCTGTAGTGCAGAGTGAACTGTGCGGCTCCTCCTGCCAGAGTAAATGTTGCTACAGATGTTCCTTCAGGAGGTCTACAGTGAATAAAGGACAGCTCAATCCTTCATTCTAGGATGCATTCTGGTCCACAACCAATCCTGAGAATGAATGGGTTGATATTCTGACTTTGGTGCAATGGTTCACCCCATGGTCTATGCCACATTTGGAACAGGGGCACAGTAGCGTATCTCCACCAAGTGAATAGGGACAATTTCCTAATAACGTTATACTCTTATACAGTGGTAACTTGATTTGAGAGTAACTTTATTTGAGAGTATTTTAAAAGACGAGCTACCATTTCTGAAAAATTGTAACTTATTTAATGAGTAATAATTTGCATTGCGAGCATCTGGCCGGCGGGCACTGCGCATACTGTACTGTGCATGTGTGATGTTGATTATATCGAAGTACTGCCCGCCGCGTTCCGGTGCCGCTGAGCTCTCTCTGCTGCCAGCGGCTCCTGTACTTGTACAGCAGCAGAGAAAGCTCAGAGGGCCGCTGTCGTTGCGCTGCTCTGAGCTCTCTCAGCCACTCTACAAGTCAGGGAGCCACTGGGAGCAGAGAGCGTTCAGAGTCTCGCTGTCTGTCCACTGCTCTTCGCTCTCTCAGCCATTGTACAAGTACGGGAGCCGCCAGGCAATCAGATGCCAGCAGCCATCGGCTGCTCATGTCTGACTGGCCGTCAACTTATCATACATGTACAGTGGCTGAGAGAGCTCAGTGCGGCACGCAGTGGTGAGGAATACAGCGGTGGATCGGTGAGTGTGTGTGTTTTAATGGGGATATTAAGGGCTGCATGGGGATGGTGGGGGCTGCAGGGGGATAATTGGGATATTAAGGGATAATGGGGGCTGAAGGTAGATGATTGGGATATTGGGGGATGATGGGGGCTGCAAGGGGATATTGGAGGATGATTTGGATATTGTGGGATGATGGGGGGCTGCAGGGGGATGACGGGAATATTGGGGGCTGCATGGGGCTACTGGGGCTGTATGTGGATGATTATATTTTACTGTACAGTATTACTGTAATATTTTACAGTTCTGTATGTGCATGTATATGAATAAGTAGATATTTTGGGGTATTTCCCTGGCACTTTCAACGTTTGTACAAGGATGTGGCATAAACGGGCTGCGAAGAGCCATTGGACAGAGAAGGATCAATGTAAGCGGTCTACAGAGGCAGCTTTTAACATTAACAGCGTTTTAAGACCTGCTTTTATCTTTAAAACAGTGTTCCGCCACACTTAGTCCAGGGTGGAGTGGTGGCGGTGCCGCTCACGCCATTCCCTTCTTTGGGGAGATGCCGAGCAAACTTTGCAAGGTGATGAATGCCATACAAGTTAAGTTAAATAAATAGCAAATCATCTCTTGTCCACTACAATGTGAATCCCGGACGTGCAGACTTCACATTGATGACATCCATGTACTGTTAGTGATTTCTCACGGACTCAGACTTGAGTAGGTAGTATCTGTGACTCAGGTTAAAAAAACAAGTATGTATGGCTTTCTGTGGATCGCGCAGTCTGCAAAAATACTTGAACAGGTGCTTAGCCCCCAAAAAATCAATATGTGTTATATCCACAAAACACACAGCTAGAACACATACCGGAAAACTCAGACACCTCTCCATTTCTAGCAGGAGTCCCCTGACCCACCTAGTGAAGAGGCCTACTGCAGTCTTACCAAGATAGGGAATCAATGAAAGGTGGTCCTGCAAGAAAATGGCCCTCTCCACTCCCTTCTATGTGATCCAAGGACACAGTGTCAAACACCCTCACCATCCATTCACCAACTCGACACACTTTAAAAATGCCTTAAAGGGGCTGTCCAATACTTACGCAACCCCTTCTCATTCCCCATGTCCAACCCCATAAAAAGAAAAAGCCTATTCTCATCACCACTGACGGCGCGGTTCTAGCGATGTCAGAAGTGGCGTTGACATGGTTTTGAAAGACGAGCCCCACAACCAATCACTGCCAGCTTCCTTTGCCTCACCTTAAGACACAGGAGTACTAAACAGGAAGGCAGTGTGACTTCCAATATCACTAGAACAGCGTCAGCAGCATAAGTGAATATAGGCTTTTTAATTTTTATGGGGGAGAACATGGGGAAAGAGGAGCTGTCATTTGCTGGAAAAAAAGAAAAACACCTGGGCTAAAGGTCTCATAAGGATTTGAGCTCTCCTGATTTCACTGCTGTATCCTTGCAATGGAGTGATGCACCACATTCATATTTGTAGCTTCTGGAGCACGATATGAGAAATTTCTGCCTGTAGTGCAACTGGGCGTTTCTTCTCTGGGGTTGTATGCTTTCACCCCTTTATCCCAGATGCAGCCGATCTGCAAGTCTCAGACATTACCAAGCTGTCATTGTCAGCATCTGTGAGAGAGGGGTGAAAGCACAGGCCGCTAGAGCTGACTTTGAAGAAACACTTTGTTGGACTGCAAAGCAGAGATTTCAAATAGTGAGCTCCAGAAAAGACAGGTATATAATCTCTGCAATGCAGTGAGCAGAGCAAAATGGAAAAGTAATACCAGAGTCAGGAGAGCTATAGGAGTTTTACAAGGCATTTAACCCAATTATGCTAGGATCCTCTTGTGGCAGCTCATCTAACTGATCTAAAAGACTGGGTGACCCACTAAGGAAGGGGTCTGAAACATACAACCCGTATGCACCCTTGAGGCTTCACTGTTCGGTCCGCAGTTTCCGTGCAAAACTTAATGACGCAGCGGTCCAGTCCAGGGGCCCGTCTTGCTCCCGTTTTATTATGTATTCCAGGCATCGCTCAACAGGCTCACTCGCTCAGCTAGATCAATAGCAGCCCCTGGCCAATCAAAGGCTTGCAGCGGAGGTCAGAATATAACGTCACATGTGGGTCTCTGATTGGCCGCCGGCCTGCATTGATCTAGCCGAGTAAGAGAGCTTGTCTGAGTGGCACCTAGAATACATAATAAAACCTGCGGGGAAAGAAAGATGATGGTGAGGGAACGGAGGACAGGTGAGAGAGAGTTTGCGTGTGTGTGAGAGAGAGTGGTGGCGTGTGTGAGAGAGAGGGTGCGTGCGTGCGTGTGTGAGAGAGAGTGCGGTGGTGCGTGTGTGAGAGGGTGCTGGTGCGTGTGTGAGAGAGAGTGCGTGCGTGGGGAGGCGTGCGTGGAGAGAGTGCGTGCGTGAGAGAGAGAGTGCGTGCGTGAGAGAGAGAGTGCGTGCGTGAGAGAGAGATGCGTGCGTGAGAGAGAGAGTGCGTGCGTGAGAGAGAGAGTGCGTGCGTGAGAGAGAGAGTGCGTGCGTGAGAGAGAGAGTGCGTGCGTGAGAGAGAGAGTGCGTGCGTGAGAGAGAGAGTGCGTGCGTGAGAGAGAGAGTGCGTGCGTGAGAGAGAGAGTGCGTGCGTGAGAGAGAGAGTGCGTGCGTGAGAGAGAGAGTGCGTGCGTGAGAGAGAGAGTGCGTGCGTGAGAGAGAGGAGTGCGTGCGTGAGAGAGAGAGTGCGGTGCGTGAGAGAGAGAGAGTGCGTGCGTGAGAGAGAGAGGAGAGTGCGTGCGTGAGAGAGAGAGAGGTGCGTGCTGGAGAGAGGAGAGAGTGCGTGCGTGAGAGAGAGTGCGTGCGTGAGAGAGAGTGCGGTGCGTGAGAGAGAGTGCGTGCGTGGAGAGAGAGTGCGTGCGGTGAGAGAGAGTAGTGCGTGTGAGAGGAGTGCGTGTGTGAGAGAGAGTGCGTGCGTGAGAGAGAGTGCTGTGGTGAGAGAGAGTGCGTGCGTGAGAGAGAGTGCTGTGCGTGAGAGAGAGTGCGTGGTGAGAGAGAGTGCGTGCGAGAGAGATGAGAGAGAGTGTGTGTGAGAGTGTGTGTGTGTGAGAGTGGTGTGTGGTGGTGTGTGAGAGAGTGCGTGTGTGAGAGAGTGCGTGTGTGTGAGAGAGTGCGTGTGTGAAGGAGTGCGTGTGTGAGAGAGAGTGCGTGTGTGTGAGAGAGAGTGGTGTGTGTGAGAGAGAGTGCGTGTGTGTGAGAGAGAGTGCGTGTGTGTGTGAGAGAGAGTGCGTGTGTGTGTGAGAGAGAGTGCGTGTGTGTGGAGAGAGAGTGCGTGTGTGTGAGAGAGAGTGCGTGATGTGTGGAGAGAGTGCGGTGTGTGGTGAGAGAGAGTGCGGTGGTGTGTGAGAGAGAGAGTGCGTGTGGTGAGTGAGAGTGGTGCGTGTGTGTGTGTGAGAGAGAGTGCGTGTGTGTGTGTGAGAGAGGGTGCGTGTGAGTGAGAGTGCGCGTGGAGTGTGAGTGAGTGCGTGGAGTGTGAGGAGTGGGTGAGTAGTGCGCGCGAGTGAGAGAGTGCGCGCGAGTGAGGAGAGTGCGCGCGAGTGAGGAGTGCGGGAGAGAGTGCGCGCGAGGAGTGAGAGAGTGCGCGCGAGGTGAGAGAGTGCGCGCGAGTGAGAGAGTGCGCGCGAGTGAGAGAGTGCGCGCGAGTGAGAGAGTGCGCGCGGAGTGAGAGAGTGCGCGCGAGTGAGAGAGTGCGCGCGAGTGAGAGTGCGCGGAGGAGAGAGTGCGCGCGAGTGAGAGAGTGCGCGCGAGTGAGAGAGTGCGCGCGAGTGAGAGAGTGCGCGCGAGTGAGAGAGTGCGCGCGAGTGGAGTGGGGGAGTGAGAGTGCGCGCGAGTGAGAGAGTGCGCGCGAGTGAGAGAGTGCGCGCGAGTGAGAGAGTGCGCGCGAGTGAGAGAGTGCGCGCGAGTGAGAGAGTGCGCGCGAGTGAGAGAGTGCGCGCGAGTGAGAGTGCGCGCGAGTAGAGTGCGGCGAGTGAGAGAGTGGCGGCAGTAAAGAGTGCGTGAGTGAGAGAGAGTGCGCGTGAGTGAAGAGAGTGCGCGTGGGAGAGATGGTGAGAGAGAGAGCGCGTGAGTGAGAGAGTGCGCGTGAGTGAGAGAGAGTGCGCGTGAGTGAGGAGAGTGTGCGGAGAGTGCGCGCGAGAGTGCGTGTGAGAGTGTGTATGTGAGAGTGTGTGACATCTTTACAAAAGGGACCAGGATAGGGGAAATTACTACAAAAAGGGGAACCTGGATGGGGACATTACTACATTATGAGAACCGGGATGGGGACATTACTACATTATGAGAACCGGGATGGGGACATTACTACATTATGAGGACTGGGATGGGGACATTACTACATTATGAGGACCGGGAAGGGGACATTACATTATGAGGACCGGGATGGGGACATTAATACATTATGAGGACCGCGATGGGGACATTAATACATTATGAGGACCGCGATGGGGACATTACTACATGATGAGGAACGGGATGGGGACATAACTACATGATGAGGACCAGGGTGGGGACATTACTACATGAAGAGGACCAGGATGGGGACATTACTACATGATGAGGACTAGAATGGGGACATTACTACAAGATGAGGACAAGGATGCGGACGTTACTACTTGATTAGGACCAGGACGGATCATTACTACATGATTAGGACCAAGATGGAGCATTACTACATGATGAGGACCAGGATGGAGCCATTACTACAATATTGGGACCAGGATAGGGACATTACTACAATATGGGTACAGGATGGTAACATTACTACAAGAAAGGGACCAGGATGTGGACATTAACATTCCTAAAATAAGGAGATCAGAGTGGGGATGTTCCTAAAAGGGGGTCAGGATTTGGGCATTACTACATTGAGCAAAAAACATGCCCCCCCCCCCATATAAATTCTTTTGTATGTGAGGCCCATTGACCCAGCTGATTTTGAGACCCCTGCTCTAAGGTATGGCATAGCTTGAAATGAAGGTACAGGAGACATTATAATTGTACAGTCTTGAAGTAATAACCTAAATTTGAGGCAGGGACTACCCAAAAGTATCATAAATGCAGTCATTCCCACCGTGACCAATAAGAGGACTCTACTAGAGACAATAAGTAAACCATCTTTAAACCATTTTAATGAATGCAAATCTGCTGATTATTCAGGTTGCTGGCCAGCATGCTTAAGATCCATGGTGAAGGTGACATTACACGTCAAGGTTTATTTGTGGCAAAAGACGTTTCATAAAGGGCAAAGGTATACATGTTTCTATGTAATCACACTCATAGCACTGTGCTCACAGCATCTTACTTCACCACTAATGAATTGGAATATGGAGCCGCTCGCTGCTCAAACAATTGCAAAGTACAATCCATGAACAATTATCAGCAGAAAATTACCTATTCCTTAGATCAAGTTTTTGTTACAATTTTTTTTACATCACCAACTTCATTGAAAAAAAAGTTACGCTGCAATTTTCACATTGGCCATTGGGGCTTTATTGGACTTCTACTTCTTATCCTTCCAGGAAAGGTTTTCATCATTTCCATATCTTAAGAAGCGGGATTACAATGACAGGTAATTCCTACAGGTGAGGACACAGCCGACTCTGCTCCTCTTTCTCTCACAATGATCTCCGCACACACTCAAGATGCTTCAGTACAAAATATAGTCGGAGTCTGATCACTGAGGCTAATGTGGGGGATTCCAGCTTATACTAACCTAAGAGGGAGCTGTGCAGCCCACAATCTTGAAAGGGGTGTACTCCAGGCTATGATATTTAAAAGAAAAGCACCAGACTTTGCAATTAAATACAGTGCAATGGTATTGGAGACACTATGGGGCAAGTTTACATGTTGCATTGTTGTACGTATTTTCCAAAATTATTACTGAGAAATTAAAGCGTATTTGCACAGGCATTTAGATCTTGCTGGCACCCACATTTGTCTTGAAAGCAGAATCTCACCGCACATTGCCAAGAACAGAGAGCTGTCTGTGTAACTCTCCATTCACTTGTATGATGGTTATAAACATTGCTGATCGAGCACTCCCGACAATGGTGTGAACTTCCATAGAAGTTAACAGGGATGCATATTACAGCCTCTCCACTTTTAGAAGAAATCCCCTTACACACCTAGTGACCCCAGAAGGGGATTTCAACAAATCTCATCTACTCATTGCTGAAAACATGCACACAGAAGATGAAGACCTGATACAGATTTTAAAAGAGGCGGCTTGTCAATTGTTTGTGCAATTCAAAATTGCCACAAATTTAATTTGTATGCATATATTAAGACATTTTTAAAAGTATGTTACCAACAAGTGTCCCTTTCAAATTGGATAAGAAAGCTAATTCAGCCATTTCAGATTAAAAAAAAATTAAAAAGTACTTTTGAACTATGAAGAACCATAGATGAGAAGAAATCAGAAGGGTGGGGAGAAGGTAGTCAGTCTCACTTTGTCTACTAGCCTCACATTATTGACTTATTTTATCTACAGTTTTAACTGCATAAAAATTAAATTTAAAAAATGAACAACGTATTGTCAATTGCAGATGGTGGCGTTTGCCCATTTGGTCATTATGGACCCAAGATATTAAAAACAGCAATAGAATTTGTAAATTAAATTAACTTATCATTGTTTACCATATAATATGAAGAACATTTACCTGTCTCGATCTCGGCCTGCCAGGAGAAAACTTCCTTTTGGTGATAGCTGGCTTACCCATGCCAATTTTTGGAGTTACAGATATAAATGTTGCTGGAAAGGCATTTGCTGTGCTATAACGATGTGCTGGAGTTTGACTTTGAAATATATCGTTGGATGATTGAAAGTCGATGGAAACTGCAGGAGAAGACGACACACTGGTCTTACTGGTGTCCACTGAAGTGGCAGGAGACTCCATGCCAGTAGGAGACTTCAGACTTTTGTGCCCTGCCGGGGAGCTCATCTCTGTTGAAGTCTCACTGTTAGGAGTAGTTTCCATGTCATGAAGTTCAGACGTTTCAGAAACTAATGGCTCATCCTTTTTTTGTGAAATGTGTTCATGACCCCTAGACAAATCAAAGTGCTCTTCTAACTTAGGCTTGCTTGTGATCTCAAACTTTGACAGTGATCCATATGAATTCTCCAGGACATGTGGTTCACTCCTGTCCTCAGAAGGACTTTGAGTTTCTTGGTATTCATCATGAAGGCATAATGGCTGCTGTGTTGGTATCTTCTCACTCGCAGCCTTTTGTATGGTCTCATCTGGCACCATGTGCATGTGGTCTGAATGAGAGATGTCCATGCTGTCTGCTTCTGCATTGTAAGAGGCATCGATTTCCAGGTCTGATTTCTCATTGTGCTCTGGTGTCACTAAAAGAAAAAGGTAAAAAAAATAAATAAAGGGCAACTGTACTTTCAAGTAACATTTTAGACTATGTACATGAGGAATAACACTTTCTGGCCATTTAAAATCTGGCATCCTGCATTTTCATTAATTTTTGTCCTGGGCAAGCACCATCACTTAATTTGCAATTCACTCTGAGCTGGTGGGAGGAGGTGGTTAGCCACTATGATCTCTCCCATACACAGCACTCAGAAAGAAGGATTCATGCTCTTCCTTCCCTAGTAAGCACACAGAAGACGAGTGGGAGAATGAATGACTGCATAGCAGTACTACTGAGCAGTCTAACTGTGATTGAGGAAAAGATCAGCACAATCTTTATGTGTCCCTCTCAGCCTCTCCATCCTCCTTACCCCCCTGCCCACTCTATAGAATATACAGGCCTCGTAAACTAAAACCTCACTGTGCTGGCAGTCAGTGTCATCTTAAACAGGACTGGTGTGAGCTGGGTTTTTTTCCGAGTGGACGATGGGTTCGGAAGGTGGAGGGAGAGGAAGAAGTGGCTTGTAAGTGGACAAAGAAGCAAAATTCCATGATGAGATATATCACAAAGCCTTTTACATTTGCTTGTATTATTTATGCAAAGTTAGTTAAAAACACAGTTCACAGTTCCCATTTATAAAATCAGTTTATTACTGTATAATATTTGATATTGAGCCGCAGGATAGATAAATGTCTGATTGTTGGGGATCACACTACTGTAATTTCCAACTATTAGAGACCAATGCTATCCTTCATCCTGAATGAATGAAGAGGCTGCTCCGATGTCTTCCACTGACTGTATTATGTTATCCAAGGACATAACATGATCAACAGTGGTCATGAATACTTTGCTGCTCTAATCAGGCTAGATGCAGTGAGGAGGAATTGGGCATTGTCCCTCCATTAAATTTCACATCCGATGTATATATACTACTTGGTGTTCAAAGTGTTCAATCTGCTTTAAAGGATATTTGTAGGTAAAAGAAAAAAAAAACAATTGCTTTCTTAGGTTAAATCCAGCATATACTGACTATAGAAATTCTGTGATAGATGTCAATCCATGGAAGCTCCAACTGCACGAGAGGATTAGCCCCAATTGTCATTTAATAAACCTAATCCACATAAGCAAGTATGTTGGATCAGAACTAGGTTAAGAATGAAGACAAAATCTTTTCTGCTGAGAATTTTACTATAATAAATAAACCAAAACGGTGTGTAAAAAATAAATGCAGCGCACCTTCATCAAGACACATTACTGCTGCACCTGGAACATGATCATTGTGATTAAGTGCTTCTTCTTGAAATGTCATTTTTCCACCTGTATCCACTTCTATCTCATCTGTGCATGCTAAATTAATAAAGGCAAGATAATTCAATAGTCATGATGATCATTACATTTTTTTTCAACTCCATAAACAAAACTAAATACAACATGGGAGGCCTCCGTGCCCATACTGCGAGCTCAGCCACAACTGGCAGTCCTGACTGAAGGGTCCCAACCACAGTAAGAGCACTGTTTTCTGTACTGGGTCTCTCTTTATCTTGGAGAAACCCAACAGAAGGTATTAGGAAGTTCTTAAAGGGGATGTCAAGTGAAACAAGTTATTTATTGATCAGTGGGTGTCTGACCATTGGAACCTGTGCTATTTGGCCGAATGAGGAAATTTATCTCTGAATGAACAAAAGGGAGAAGCAGAAGCAGGTCAGATGTCCAAGTGCCACTTCATTCATTCTTTATAGGGCTTCTGGAATAAGCTGAGCACAGTGCTAGGCAGCCCCATAGACAATGAATGGAGCAGAGTTGGAGAATACGCACTACAACTCCACTCTAAGGCTGGAGTCACACTAGGGTGAGGATCGTATGAAAATGATCGGACCGGCCATCAACTGTCCTTTACCGGAGCATGTCAACTGCATAGAAATACATGAAGCGGTCACGCTCTAGTCAGGAGAGCCACGGCCTGTCTGGGGAATGTGATTCGATCCTCACACGAATCACACCCTGTTGTGACCCCAGTCCCTCTTCTTACGATCTATATAGAACCCAGCAGTCAGACTACACTGATCAATAAATTATCAAGTATCCTTCAGATAGAGGATAATGAATTATTAACCTAACAACCCTCTTAAGTCCCTAGGGTCTAATACTTCTTTTAACTTCTTACCAACCTAGGATGTACCTATATGTTTTAGATCTGGTCCCTGTCTTTAATGCAAGCTCACACGCTGAGCTTGGATCATTCCTCGCACATGTAAGCTGATCTGATTGGCTAACATGTGCAGCTAGCAGGTCAAACTCTGATAGCGCAATCTAACATGCACCAGCAGGGATTGTGCCGTTTCCTGCTGCCATCAGGGGCCCGTGATGCGATCACAGGACACAGATAGGTTGTCCTGACAGCCGGGGTTCATCTGATGAGTTCCGGCATTCACAGGAGGAGACCAGCATTTCTGCTGCTCAGAGGGATGCTGAAAGTTACACGAGCCTCACAAAATGGCTACAATAGTGCAATTCTTATTTATTTTTTGACATATTTCTGGCTTTTTTTCACTACATAGATAACAGTAAAAGTAGACATGTTTAGGTATCTATGAACTCGTACTGACTTGAGGCATCATATTGAAATGTAAGTTTTACTATATTATGAACATGGTAAATAAAAAATCCAATAAACAATCGTGGTGTTGCAGTTAAATTAAATAATTTATTTCAAAAGTACAACTCTTCCTGCAAAAAATAAGCCCTCATATGGTTATATTGATGGAAAAATAAAAATGTTACGGCTCTTGGAGAAAGAGGAGAAAAAATAGAAATGGAAAAACTGCCGGGTGGTGAAGGGGTTAAGCTTCAGTGCTCAGTAACTGATTGTCACTGATTTTGTGCAGTTTATATAAAATCACTGTATGGATTACCACTTGAGCTAAACCTGGCATACATGCAGAGTTAACAGCCAGAGGTTACTGGCCGTAAAAGTGGATGGAATGGAAATAGTAGACCGCTCAGACATATTGGGCGGAGAAGTGTGGAGACAATGTGTGTAAGTGTACCCAGAACTGATGGAAATGAGGTGTACCGGGCATGACTGAGCATGGCCCAGTGTCAGCATAAGCATTATTTCTTATGTCTATGTGGTCATATAGTTGTTTATAATAGAAACAGGGGCCTGGGGGTAAGATCCTCAGGTGGTGGTGGGGGTGCAGGGGTCCCACAATGGAGGTGCATAATGTAAGCTTGTAAGGGCGGCATGGTGGCTCAAGTGGTTAGCACTGCAGCCTTTGCAGCACTGAGGTCCCAAGGTCCTGGATTTAATTCCCACCAAGGACAACATGTGCAAGGAGTTTGTATGTTCTCTCTGTGCTTGCGTGGGTTTCCTCCGGGCACTCCAGTTTCCTCTCACATTGTAAAGACATACTGATAGGATGTTTAGATTGTGAGCCCAAGAGGGACAGCATTACTGATGAATGTAAAGTGCTATGGAATTAATAGCACTATATAAATGAATAAAAAAATAAATAAGCTTGTAATGGGCTGCATAATGCACTACCATTTCTACAATGTACTATCCTAACATACACAGTACAGATAAGACTGTCAGGCCATGGCCACCAAATAAGCTCAAAGTATACCATCTTAATTATACACAGGGGATTTCACTCTTCTCCGCCCATAGTGCCCCTTTTATTATAAAGGACTCTGACCACGTGGGCTTCAGAAATAATGCTGATTTCACTGCACTTACAAAACACAAGGACACACCCATCAATGCGGGTCGTCACGCCCCGTCCATAGCCTTCACACTTTACCCAAAATGGCAGTTTATTCCCTAATCGGCATGAGGTGAGGGGAGCAGTCAGTTTTGTGACTATCCAGGAGTCCAGAGAGTCATAATAGAGAGGACTCCTGTACTCTGCGAGAGCTGCACCTAATGTAGTCCGATTTCATCCAAATTACTAGATGGAAATGAGTATGTGAAATGAGTACACACTCAACATCTATTCTCCACTTCACTAATTTCCTTGTGGATGAAAGTCTACAAAACTCAACAAATCTCTACAATCTAGTACAAGGTCTCCAAAAAAGTAGGGGTGGCTACAGTATAAACATGAATACCCCCGCATATCTCCATACTCATTTCCTTCAATATGAAGATACCGTCTGAATACTTACCGGCTTCAGTTTCCGCAACCTCCGTATCCATACATTCGTCAGCGACTCCATCCTCCATGTCAGATTGCTTACATAATGCGCAAATGTAATCGTCTTTCCACTGATCATCTAAATAGTCGGCACATTTTTCACAGTCTAGATGTATCCACCTCAATTAGAAGAATATAAATGTCAGCCTATAGCGTACCACAATTCACGAGCAGTAAATACAGTGATGTATGCAATCCTGAACACTATTGATAACCTACCCCAAGATAGTGTGAAGGGAACCCCTCAATACAGTTTAGGTACCTGAATCTTGGCGCGTGCTCTTGTTGAGGAGAGCCATAGAATCAAATACTTAATTAACCTTAAGACATAAGGGCATGGGAGAAACGATCCATAGAGTGTAATATTTTACATTGCATAAGCTTAATTGTGACTTAAACATGGCTGCCATTTCCTGTTTCATCACACCATGCCATGGTATGTAAGGGCCCTTTCACATCAGCGTTTTTGAAAATCGCGGCAGATGCGGTGAAAAAACCGCATCTGCCGCGATTACCGCATACCGGCTGCACTTGTGGCGCGGTTGCGGTTTTTGCCATGCAAAGTATAGGCGTACTTGCGGCAGGTGCGGCAAGTGCGGTTTTGCACTTGCGGCAGGTGCGGCAGCGAAAAAAACCGCGGCTGACCGCGGTTTTTTTCGCTGCCGCACCTGCCGCAAGTGCAAAACCGCACTTGCCGGACCTGCCGCAAGTACGCCTATACTTGCATGGCGTTTACCGCAACCGCGCCGCAAGTGCAGCCGGTATGCGGTAATTGCGGCAGATGCGGTTTTTTCACCGCATCTGCCGCAAATTTCAAAAACTGCTGATGTGAAAGGGCCCTTATAGTATATACTTATATAATACTCTAGGTTCTAGGCTTCGTTCAGACAGCCTTGTTTCACACGTGTTCTATCTATGCTTTTACACAAAGAACTGGATTAGTGGAGAAGAAAGGTAAGAAAATAAGGTACAGTCCACAAATGTCATACAAATCCAGCCCGTGTTTTACTGTTTAATGGGTAGAAGATTGGAACTTTTTTTTTTTTCTCCTGCTTTTTGCATTTAAGAAGAAAGAATGTTACAATCGGCCTCAGTAACCCGATGAAAATTGAATGGAGACCATAGAGGAATCATCAGGACTGACGGGAGTGGGGGGATGACAATGTGGTCAGGTCATTTTAACAACATTCCTTCATACATTACCTTTTGCACATCTGACAATGCAAAAGATCTTTGTGCACGTCTGCCTGAAGTGGATGATCACAAATCGGGCAGGGCAGGCTGGTCTGCTGCTGGAAACACTTATCACATATCAAACAGTTCAGATACCACTGAGGACTGGTCCGAGCCCCGCATTCTGCACATATACGGCAATTCTGTTTAATGAAAAAGGAGGAAAAATAATAATATGTAACAATAATAAGTTTCTTAATAAAATGTAAGGGGAAGAGTTTATTAGAAATATGTGAAAATGTAACTCATATCAGATTTGTGATTACTGTAATGTATTTACCAGGCCACAGTAGTGTGGATCTGTGCGGCGGTGCTCAGAACTACCCACCATATGCCAGTTATAGCATATGCTATTCTGACTGAATGCAGGACATGACGCAGCCACAGGAATCATGACTGCAATCACATGACAGTTTGGGAATCTGTTCAGTGGGTACAACTGTGCTCGCTAAATCACATTTCTATGAACACAATATGAAAACAACAGTGCATGTTTCTGGATATACTCAATGTAAGTGCTACGTCTCCTCAATAGCCCTTTAATAGGCTCAGCAGCCAAGGTCAATTTCTATAGGGATGACTTACTTTACACTTCCAGCCATTTGTTGGTACAGAGTCCATAACCGGCTGCAGACAAAACGTATGGTAACCTTGTCACACGTATCGCAGACAAGCATCTTGGTGTCATCTCCAGATTGTCTGTAGAACAATAAAGAAAAAAACATTGTTAATCGATAAAACAAAGAGAATGATGACATAAAAGCAGATGACAGCCTGGACCCTATATCTATATCTCTGCATTAAGTTATTTTTATTAACATTGTCACTTGTGCGAGGAAGGTGAACACTGCAATCATCAGGATTTCTACAGTGTATTAACACTTCAAAGAATGATGCAAGAAAATGATCTTATTTAACCCTTTCATGACAGGATACTTTTAAATTTATACGCTTTCATTTTATTTAGGCAAATAATAATATTAGAGCACTGTTCTGATTGTCAATGTACGGCCTTTTCCGTGGGCAGAATTTTTATCATATCAACGCAGGAGCGTTTTTCATTTTTTATGAAGTCACAAGTAAAACAAACAAAATAATTAAAATACAAATTTGTCCAGGAACATAGATGAGCATTTCTCTTCTGACATGGTAGACGTGTAACAGCAGAAGCCAATTAGTGGCCACAAAAGAAACCAATGAGTCTCTGCTGCAGCTGATCAGTAGCTGTGTCAATGATGCACTTTTTGCCATTGCGGCTACTGATTGACTGCTGTGTTTATGCCCCGAAGGGCGGCATGAAGTAGTGCAACACTTTCTGGACTTTCTGATATTAAATTGTTTCACCTGCGAAGCCTCCCAATGATGAGCTCTCATCATGTAGTCTCCAGTATTTAATATTTCTGGCTGTCGCTGCCTTCCAGCATGGATTGGCAGCTTTCTGCCTATGCACAGAGTAGAGATAAATCAATGGCACATGTGGAGTTAGGAGGAGTTCAGCACTGCGAGAACTAGCAGTGTATCATGAAAACTACACCAAGTAGCTAAGTCAGTGACATGACAATGGTAACTGGACCCGTCCATATTTTAGGCTGTCCTCAAATTGAGAAGCAGTAAACAAAGAATAGATTCCCACACATTATAAAGCCATCTTACTCAGCTATTCTGCAACTTACTTGCAATTCTGACAGACTTTGCAATCTGGGCATTGCCAGCCAGCACGCTTCAAAGCGGTCACTGCTATGTCCAGACACATGCCATGGCAGTGCTGGCCACAAGTTGTGCAAAAGAGCTGGTCCAACAGATCTCCGGAGCGGTCACACAGTGCACAGTTGGCATAATCCGTATCTGTAAGAATAGAAAATAAGACTGAAGTTGTATTCACACTAGACAGGGGAAAAGAAAAATTTACAAGCAATTCTATAACACTTGGTAAGACTGCAGAATTTTCTTGTTTCTCATCATCCTTCACTTTTAAAGTACAGTTGCAATCACTGATCTAGGATGTCAAGGACAACATAGTTTTCCAAGGATATAAGGTTATGGCAAAGATATTTGAAAACTATGAAATAACTGAAAAGCAGGTCAAAATATCCGTAAGTGTGCGAAACAGTCATTTTATTGGGCTGTGTATCAGCAATTAAAGGGGCTGTGTAGTACCTGGAGAAAAATGGCCTATCCTTAGGATACAGTATAAGGTCAGAGGGTATCTGACACACACCCCACCACAGCGCCACACTGTAATGACGTTCTCAGTCACAAAAGCTCAGCACTTATTCATTACATTAAGGGATGAGGTGCAGTAGCTAAAAACAGCTGCTACACACTGTACGAAGCGCTGGGGTCCTGGCTCTGTAGACCTTGTACATCCATCTGCCATGGCAGCTGCAAACAGCTGATCTGTAAGGGTGTGGGTGTTGTTGCCCTCAATATGATCCTGATGACCGATCCCAAGGATGGGCCATTAATATCTGAGCACTGGGCAAGCTCTTTAAGGGGTTGTCCAGTCTAAAATGATAATTTTGCAGTCACTTTGTGTTTGCTGCAAGGACTAGCCGGTTTCTAAGCCAGGAACAGACTGCAATGATGCGGTATGCAGGATTACTGCCAGACCACAACTATTGATCTCGTCTAGTAGTCGGACAGGCCCATCTATTCCATACACTTGTATTGAGCGATGCCATGCCTTCTAGTCGGGTTCTGGCCGGGAATGTGCATATGGCATAACTGCAGTCTGTTCCCAGCTTAGGGACTGGCGAAATCTTGCAGCACACAGTGCGTGCAGAAATATTTTTAGACTGGATGACCCCTTTAAAAACAGAGTGTCCTTCAAGAGATCGGTTCTACAAAGATTGTATATCTCGGGAATAAACCTTGTTGCTGACTGTGGACCTGAGCTTGAATCTTATTTGCCAACATGTACATAATGTCTATAAAGAGAAAAGCCTCACTTACAACGTTCAAGAGCCTGATCGATGTGCTCAGGGCAAAGAAGAGAAAAGCAGGCAAGATCCTGAAAGGCGCCAGATCCAGCAGCGCAGGGGAAATGGTATGTCTGTGAACATGCCTCTTCACAGCATTTGATAGTAGCTCCAAGGTGCTTACAGTATGCACAGCGCTGAAACAAAGAAAACACACCGGTAAAGCATACACTCGGCAGGAGGCAATACAACTCGAAATATGGACAATCTCTACAAAGAACTTTTTTCTTTGTCCAAGTTTTATAGTAACAATTCAGTTTGGGCTTTCTGTATCAGTATTGAAGGAGTTTCCATATTACATATCACTTCCCCAGGACGGCTCATAAAACAATCAGCATATAGTTATACTATTTCCTAATACAATATTTCACCACCAGGCAGGACAAGTGTACAGCCGGGGCCAGAGGTTTCAATGATGTCAATATTTGGATTCACAAAATTAGCTGTTTTACTTGCAAGTTTCCATGGTTACTGAACAACAATTAGAAATATTTCACAACTTTTAAACTTTTATTGACAAATACATCAAGTTTATGCAAATACTCAATATTTACAGATTCTTCAAAACTTTGGCAATTCACCCTGGTGGCTGGATATCAACGTCTGGGCCAAATCCTGACTGATGACCCATTCTGGTCTAATCAGTGCTGGGAGCTCATCCCAATTTCTAGATTTTGTGTGTCCACCCACTTTTTGAGGATAGATCACGGGTTTTCAATTGGTTTGTAACAAGGAAGTTTCCTGACCCAGGTCCCAAAATCTCAATGTTTTGTTCACAAAGTCACTTATTAATTATGATGTTTTGTTCACCAAACAACTCTGTCAACATTTTTGCCTTGTGACAGTTACCCACATGCTATAGAAAGCTTTATTCATCTCCGAATTGCTCCTGCATCGATGGGAGAAGTTGCTCTTGAAGGAGGTTTAGATCACTTTCTGTTTTCATTGGATCAGGATCAGCAACACTGGGCTGACCCATAGGTGAGTATAATAAAAGGTCTTGTTATACAGATCGGCATGAGGACTTATATTCAGTATTCTAAAATGCTGTATATAAGGGCTATAATAATAGTATTCATTCACTTATATAGCGCCATTAATTCCACAGCGTTTTACATACATTGGCAACACTGTCCCCACTGGGCTCACAAGCGGAACATCTTATCAGTATGTCTTTGAAACGTGGCAGAAAATCATAGTCCCTGGAAAAAACCCACCCAAACATGGGGAGAACATACAAGTTGCTTGCAGACGTTGTTCTTGGTGGTATTTGAACCCAGGACCCCAGTGCTTGCATGTGTTAAAAACACATCAAAGTATCAAACACGGGAGAAAATTGTGTTTTTTAGCTGCAGCTTTTTTTACTGCCAGGTAACACTGCGCAACAAATTTAAGGGAAGTTCTTGTCCTCTGAGAAAATGTTGTTGTATGCTATAGATTTTGATATGCTGAACAAGAAAATGTGCTCCAAATGTCTGTATCACGTAAGATTTTTAAGAAACAACAGTTTCATAAGAATCTCATAAGAAAAACAATGGTGTGCTTGGATTTAATGTAACTTTATTATTTCATGCTCTATTTACAAGTTTATGACCACTTATAAAATGTGTTCGAAGTGCTGCCCATTGTGTTGGATTGTCAATGCAACCCTCTTCTCCCACTCTTGACACACTGATAGCAACACCCGATCCGACCCCCTTACTTTTATCTTTGGGGTCATCTGAAGGTAATTGTCTATGCTGTGAAGATACGAGATGTGCAGCATCTGAAACAACGGATACTGGAAGCCTGTGCTAGCATTTCTTCTGCGGTGTTGCTATCAGTGTGTCAAGAGTGGGAGAAGAGGGTTACATTGACAATCCAACACAATGGGCAGCACTCTGAACACATTTTATAAGTGGTCATAAACTTGTAAATAACTCATGAAAGAATAAAGTTATGTTAAAACCAAGCACACCATTGTTTGTATTATAAAATTCTCAATAAGGTTTGATGTATCACATGATCCTCTTCCCATTGAAAAAAATAAAGTTGGATCCAAAATGGCCGACTTCAAAATGGCCGCCATCGTCACCATCCATCGGGAAAAGTTTCCCCCTCCCATATACTAATGTGCCACAAACAAGAAGTGGATATCACAAACCATTCCCATTTTATTTAGGTATATCCATATAAATGGCCCACCCTGTACATTATGACGTTCGAGACACTACATACATGTGCCGTCTTTCAAAATACTTCACATAATAAGTGCTTGCATATGTGTAGATCAGCGATTTCTATTATTTCAGTGGAAAATTCTGAATATACGGTTTCAGAAAAAGTACATATGAGTTTTTAGAATTATAACAGAATGTGCCTTACGTGATAGGAAAAATCTGAAGTCATCTCTGAAATCAGTATGAAAAAAATCAATCAGGAACATTCAAAATTGTCCGAGGGACAAATCCTTTGTAACAGTGTAATCAGGTTTTGAAAGCATCAAAAAAGCAACATGTGAACATAGCCTTAGACGTCCAAGTTTTTGATCGGTTAAGGTCAATGTATTAAATTCCCAACCAGCAACTTAGTCAAGAGGAGAGATAACCATAGCCAAGCACTATTCTCCTCCAAAACTGAAGACAGGCTGAACTGAATGTCAGATGTGCACTTGTCACGGTGTAGGGAATAATAAGGGAATGGCAGTTACAGGCAGTGTGACCAGGGAAGACTCGTCTGACCCTAGTCTAGGAACCCTGGCCGTGATCCCGAAGGTATCTCTGATGGTGAGAAGGTTCAGGCCTCCAGCCTCTCCCTAACCTCCTCCACCAGCCCTGCGCTATTCCCCCTTCACCTCCCTCCACAGAACCGGGATACAGCAACTCCAAAGGAAAGGACTTCAGCAACACAAACACACAGGTCAGCACAGCACAGCTTACAGGCATACAGTGAAACTATCAGCAGCACCACCTGGTGGAAGGAAAGGCTACTTAAAGGCTAGGGGGAGGGGAGTTCAGGTGAGTCACACCTTAACCCCTCCAACCAGCAGTTGAACCTCATAGTGAATGCAGTTCTGGAGCACAACACAGGAGGCTAGGACCTTAACAACTATCAACCATGCAGCTCTTAAAAACAAACATATACACAGCAGCATCCAGCAATGTCAGCGCCATGTAAGCGTGTGACAGCACTATTTTATAGCTGCATTTTGCTGTCAAACCTGCACAAATACTCTGCATGAATATAATTACTAGCAGAGGAGCTCTAAAGTTTTAGAAATTATTACCATAAGTAAATGTATACAAAGTTTTGTTGCATTAATATTGTAAAGGAGTGACATTATCATCGAAGCTTTAGAGCTGTCAGTGCACCTAAATTACAAAAAAATAATAATAACTTTACAGCTCGGAGGCTTCAGTGCTGGCGCGGCTTCACCTGCCAAATCCTTGTCAGGCCTTTTATGACGCATGAGTCATGTATCTACCAGGAGTCATAACTGTTAAGTTAATTAGATCCTTCGGATTAATATGCTTCGTTCAGATCAGCATTGATTTTTCTAACCATTTAACAACGTCCCGAAACAGATGTGCAGCCCAGAAAACTCACTTCGCCTTCATGTTTACAAAGTGTGATGACATTTTTACAATTATGCATAATCTGCTCAGCCCGTATTAAGGAGAGACATAATAATTCTTTGCCATCTGCTTTTTAATTTCACATTCTCTTCCTCTGCACGTTAAGCTAATAAGCGTTTTTTTTGTACAAAGTGAGTATGGGAAAAGTAAAGAGAGGGAAAGAGTTATAATTCTACTTGTAGACAGGCTCAGCTTCTCTACTGGACCCACTCTGGAAGAGATCCTACTGGCGCTAATGTGAACAGATGCCAGTAACTCACACAATTCAGACTATTGTCTTTCAGCAATTTGTACTACATGCCTTAAGGCTACTTCACACACTACCATATCATTGAAACGTCGCTCTTTTTTGATCGTTCGAGCGATGTCATTTGTGCGTCGTTGCGCGTAAACATAAGATCTTGAAACGACAAATCGTTCATCAAAAATTTGTGATCCGGACCTCAAATCTATCGTTCATCGTCCAATTAACGTTCTGTGAACCAGCAACATCGTTCAGTGTGACCTTTTTGAACGATGTTCACAATTCTCCTATTCCTGCTGCTTTCTAAAATCGTTCACCAAGTTCTTCACGAAGTAGCTGGCGCGTTACCTAATTTAACATAGTTAACGATATCCATGTGTGTGTGACAAACGCAACGATGTCGAAACGACAGCGGTCATGTGACATCGTTGACAATATCGTTACTGTGTGTAACGGCACCTTTAGGCCTCATTCACACACTTTCTAAGGAAAAAAATAAGAGTTTTCATCAGGGTGCGATGTGCCCATTTTTAGCTTCAGTGTGGCCACATTTTCCAAGCTTCTCCTACCCAGCAGACAACCATGGTTGGAATCCATGTGCCATGTCCCCCCCAAGACACACTGACTCACAGTGACGTTTGAAATCCAAACCTGGATTAAAAACTATTTATTTTTTTTTTTTTTTCTGCAGGAGAAACAAAAAAAAAAAAAAAAAATCAGACATGTTGTGACCATCATTATAAACAAAATGCACCCGTGTGAAAGGACATCTGGATGAGGCCTAAAGCCCCTCTTACCGAAAACAAAGCTGTGAGAAATCTGCTGCCTGACATATGTGATGGCGGCTTATCTCACCAAAAACAAGGGGAACAGCAATCTAAACTCATTGTTGGGACAGTGGAGGCGCCCCACAATACACAGACTGTCAAGCAAATGGTACAGTGACCTCTCCACAGGTCCTAGCGTTTTGCAATACTGAGCTCCACCCATTACAGTCATGTGGTCGTGACATCACCAAAGGTCCTGGGACCATAATAGGTGAAGCTCAGCATTGGAGAACTGGTGGTGAAGGACCTGTGGTGATGTCACAAGCATGATCTTAATGGGTAGAGCTTGCTATACCGTCGGACCTGTGGTAATGTCTCAATCAAGAGACTTCAATGAGCAGAGCTCAGCACAAATTAATTTCTGCAGGAACTTCAGTGATGTCAATACATTACCATGCACGGGGGGAGGGGCATTACTAGGTTTAAAAAACTGCAAGACTGAATGTGGAATGACGTGACAGTTGCCAGCTGAAGAACCACCCCGATGACTGGACGTGCAGGTACCTAATGCATACACCTAAGCATCCGAAGTGCTTCTTTCTGATGAATACAGGGATATAAAAAATGTTTTTAAAAAGACATAGGCGGTTCCCTTTACAGCAGCACTCCAGCACTGAAAGAAAGAAAAAAACAAACCCGCTGGAGTGTTTACAGGTCTCTGAACAAACAAGTGGTCACGCCATCTTCACATGTACATGGTGTTCTTGCATTAGGAGGGTTTCACTATATTTTTTTTCAAAAGCTGGCAAAGAAAAGTGATTGCTCTAAAATAAAGAAATAAAATTACCCCTGGAATAGCTCACTAGTGATACCGCCACACCTGCAATGATGACATCCATCGAAGGTCTCAGAAGTAATGTATTTATGTACAGTAAATGAAAGCAGCCTAATGTGGGATCAGAGATGACAATTCCAGTGATGTGTCACTTACAGAGCTTGCTGTCATTTGGATAAAATCACTTCAGATCTAGCAGAGCTATGTATAATCTTTCCAACACCACAGATTGCTGCAATGCTGCAATCAGGATCTCTGTCCCTACATTATGCTGGACTCAGATTAGGTGGGCAAAGCCCTGGTGACAGATCCCTTCAAGGCTAGTGATTGGATGCAGCATTTATGTGATTGATAGCCAGGATGTCATTACTGCACGTGTGGTGGAGAATTCAAGTAGATAATGCTCATTTTGCAATATAATATTCCTTACTTTTTCCCCCCCCAACTACAGAAAAATGACAGAAAAATCCTCAGCATGTAAAAGAAACATAAAAAAATGTTAATATGACCAAAATCCTATTTGCCAATTAAAAAGTTAAGTTAAGCAGACAGCGATATGGAAAACTCACCCCGCTGACATTTCACAGTCCCGCTAAATGAAGTGAGAATCTGAAACATCTAATAGAAAGACTTAACTGTGAGGAATATGACTGGGCTGCTTGGCTTCCTGCCTTACCTACATCTCCCCTCTTTTAACCTTTATGTCTTGCACATGAATGAACACATTGCGGCTGCGGTGACCTTTACACAGGGACCGATCCATCACACAGCTCCACGTGATACAGCAAACAAATGGTGGCACAATCATCTGTGACGGGCGCTGCCTTTGCCCGGTCTGACGCTCCTGGGCTCTCTGAGAACCATTTGCAATTTCATTAAAATAGAACAAGATAATATGACCACAGAAGTCTGAACGGGAAATACAGGGTGGGCCATTTATATGGATGCACCTAAATAAAATGGGAATGGTTGGTGATATCAACTTCCTGTTTGTGTCACATTAGTATATGGGAGGGGGGAAACTTTCCAGATGGGTGGTGACCATGGTGGCCATTTTGTTTAAAAAACTATTTTTTTTTTTTAATGGGAAGAGGGTCATGTGACACAAACATATTGAGAATTTTATAAGAAAAACAATGGTGTGCTTGGTTTTAATGCAACTTTATTATTTCATGCTCTATTTACAAGTTTATGACCACTTATAAAATGTGTCCAAAGTGCTGCCAATTGTGTTGGATTGTCAATACAACCCTCTTCTCCCACTCCTGACACACTGATAGCAACACCGCAGAAGAAATGCCAGCACAGGCTTCCAGTATCCGTTGTTTCAGATGCTGCACATCTCATATCTTCTCGCATCTATCCACTGTGGGTTAGTGTTGGTCTAGCACTGGTTTTGTTTGTTAACTTCACCATTCACAAAGAAGTTTGCCTCACCCCTCATCTGGAGGAAATAGTCTATGCTGTGAAGATACGAGATGTGCAACATCTGAAACAACGGATACTGGAAGCCTGTGCTAGCATTTCTTCTGCGGTGATGCTATCAGTGTGTCAGGAGTGGGAGAAGAGGGTTGCATTGACAATCCAACACAATGGGCAGCACTTTGAACACATTTTATAAGTGTCCATAAACTCGTAAAAAACTCATGAAAGAATAAAGTTGCATTAAACCAAGCACACCATTGTTTTTCTTATGAAATTCTCAATAAGTTTGATGTGTCACATGACAATCTTCCCAATGAAAAAAATAAAGTTGAATGCAAAATGGCTGCCATGGTCACCATCTGGAAAAGTTTTCCCCCCTCCCATATACTAATGTGCCACAAACAGGAAGTTGATATCACCAACCATTCCCATTTTATTAAGGTGCATCCATATAAATGGCTCACCCTGAAAACGCCGCTCAACTTATATTGAGCCCAGCTATAAAGTCCTGGGCAAAAGTTTAAGGCAGGTGTAGAAAAAGTGTTGTAAAATAAAAATGATTTCCCAAAAAGAAGTGATAAACCACCAAATTTTTTTGGATTATAAGGAGTACATTTTCCCCCAAAAAATTGGGGTAAAAGTGGGGGGAGCGTCTTAGTCCGGATGTATGGTCTGGCTGTGGCTTTGGGGGAATAGCGGCAGCAGGTCACTGGAGGTAGTAGCAGGCTGTAGAGCAGCTGCCAATGGCCACGTGTGCCAGATGTTTAAGGTCATTTAGTATTCACTGCATCCCACTGTCCATCACCTCTGCACTGTAGCCCATGCTGAGAGGTGGGCAGGGGAGCAGAGCATATCAAATCACCTTAAATAGTTGCCGCAGGCGATCTTGTGTGTGGATATTCACTGCTTCTCATGCATCACCATTGGTGTGGGAAGCAGTGAATATCCCGGCATAAGATCAGACTCATCGCCCATTGTCCCCCCAAACGCATCTCAATATTCTACCTCTCATGCAGACATTGGACAGTGTATAGAGTCGGGTGCACAACTGACGTAAATGCTGCGCACTCGCATACATCAGTAGCCAGCATGAAAACACACACAGAGGAGAACATTGCACTGCTGCAGGGGGAGCTATAGGAGGAAAGTAACATTTAATTTTTTTTTTTTTTTTTTTAATTGAAGTGTGCGCCGAGACGGGGGGCCTTTAACCAGGTTGAAGGCAAATACCATGATGGATGTTGGGGGGGGATCATATGCCAGGATGGGGAGGGGAATCATATGCCAGGATGGGGAGGGGAATCATATGCCAGGATGGGGAGGGGAATCATATGCCAGGATGGGGAGGGGAATCATATGCCAGGATGGGGAGGGGAATCATATGCCAGGATGGGGAGGGGAATCATATGCCAGGATGGGGAGGGGAATCATATGCCAGGATGGGGAGGGAATCATATGCCAGGATGGGGAGGGGAATCATATGCCAGGATGGGGAGGGGAATCATATGCCAGGATGGGGAGGGGAATCATATGCCAGGATGGGGAGGGAATCATATGCCAGGATGGGGAGGGGAATCATATGCCAGGATGGGGAGGGGAATCATATGCCAGGATGGGGAGGGGAATCATATGCCAGGATGGGGAGGGGAATCATATGCCAGGATGGGAGGGGAATCATATGCCAGGATGGGGAGGGGAATCATATGCCAGGATGGGGAGGGGAATCATATGCCAGGATGGGGAGGGGAATCATATGCCAGGATGGGAGGGAATCATATGCCAGGACGGGGAGGGGGAGTTATATGAGAGAATAGGGAGGGGAGTCAAATACCAGGATGGGGAGGGGAATCAAATACCAGGATGGGGAGGGGAATCATATACCAGGATTGGGGGGGGGGTATCATATACCAAGATGGGGGCGCAGGATCATATACCAAGATGGGGAGGGGGAGATCATATACCAAGATGGATCATGATGGGGGGCCATACACCAGCATGGGGGGGTTATATACCAGCATTTGGGGAGCATATACCATCATAGTGGGGGGGGGGGAGGATGTCATGTACCAGCATGGGGGCTCAAATGTCAGGATATGGACCACAAATACCAGGATATGGGGCACAATACCAGGATATGGGGCACAAATACCAGGATATGGGGCACAAATACCAGGATATGGGGCACAAAGTGGCTCAACTGAGCATGAAAGCATAAACTGGGGTTGTAAAAAATTAGCAGCAGGTGCTGTGGACTGATGAGTCACAATGTGAAATGTTTGGCTGTAATAGAAGGTAGCTTATTTGCCAAAGAGCTTGAGAAAAGTGCAATGTGAGCACAGGTAGCAGTGACAATAGGTGACTGTTCCTTGAAAGCTCGGGACTGCACTACAGTAAACTGAGTTTGGCTGAAAACGTATTCCTCAGAAAGACAGCGACCCCAAACATACAGAAATGTCTTTAAGAACCATCTTCAGCAACAAAAAAAAAAAAACCACAAGGAGTCTTGGAAGTGATGATATGGTCCCATACAAATTCGATCTCATTATCCAGTCTCCCTGGGATTACATAAAGAGACAGAATTTTTACAAGCCTTCATTCATAGCAGATGTGTAGTTAGTTCTCCAAGATGTTTGGAAAAACTTCCCTGCTCCTTCAGAACTTTATGCAAGTGTACATAGCAGAGCTGATGCAACTTTATAGCCAATGTATTTACTTTAAGTACAAAATGTAACATTGGTATGTATCCACTTAGATATGAATGACTGGCCATGACTCTACATTAGTAATATTTCTCTGAAGTGATGTCTCCACCGAATAGATTCAGTGCAGGATAATAAAAGCTTCTTCAGCACTCTGCACATTAACTTTTATTGTTCCCGGTTTCAGTGTGATCCAAGCAGCTAGACAAATATGTTATAATTTTATCTTAAAACAGCTGTTTTCTTAATGCTTGTAAACTGCTCATCTGTTCCCTTACCTGCTTTAGTCACAATAAGCAGCTGTCTTGGCAAACTAATGAAACTTAATGGTTTGGGAAGCAGGTATACTTTGTAGAGAGTTCTGGGTATTGTTACAATCCATTTGCAGATGTGCTTTTCTACAGCAGCTGGCATTATTGTAGAATCTTGCCATAAGTTAGGAAACTCATCAAGACAGCCTTATACACAGTCAGCTCAACTATGGAAAGCATATAGGCTACACAGAGCAGGTACCTGGAGTGGTATGTCTAGACTAATTATAATTTGGGCTGGACTAATAAAATTGAAAATGTTAAATAGGAGTTAGGTAGACCAAAAAAAAAAAAAAAAAAAAAAAACAGAATCTCAAGAATTTGTTGTAACTTTCTGCCATACTGTCTATACAGCGGAGATGAAGGGTTGGGACAAGTGTTCCTCACTTTACTGCTGCCTTTTTATTCTATATGGTAGGGAGAGGATGCTGCCCTCCATACAAGGGGTGAAATCAATATTATTCTCGAGTCCTTGGTGAATTACAGTTTGAGATAATCCGTTGGAGGGGTAAAGAGGTTGTCCATTAGTTTTCCATTGGTGACTTATCCTCACGATATGTCCTCATCAGATCAGAAGGTGTTGAGTAGCCGCTAGATCATCTGTTTTCCCCTCCAGAGGCAGCCCGATGTAAACAGTGTACAGAGCCGTACTCCGCAGCACATGAGGACTGCAGATCAGCTCCTACTGCAAAGAATGGAATTAGATCTTCAGGACATGGCAGCAGTCACTACACCGTCTATGGCGCTTTACATATCTGTACATCTCTGTTCAAGGTTTACATTCGGCCACCACCAGAGAATAGAACAGCTGATCTAGTTACAACCTTACAATGATGACCTATTGTGAAGGTATGATATAAATAGAAGAGTCATAGTCATCCCCTTTAACCTTAAAAGAAGTATCCAATGTCCACCATTTCAACATTTGAAGCTGCTGACATTTTGTGCAGGTATCACAATTGCTGTGTAAGTATCAGGCACCTGTCCTATTAAAAAAAGAAGTGTTAAGGCCGCTTTACACGCTAGGATATAGGTGAAAGAGATCATTAGCTATGTCACGTGACCGCGATCCTTCAGACATCAGGATATCGTTAACGATCTTAAATTTGGCAACGCTCCAGCTATTTGGAGAAGCTCGTTTGAATAATTTTACAAAGCGGCAGGAATAGGAGAAATATGAACAACATCGTTCAAAAAGGTGTCACACTGAACGATGTTGCTTCTTCCCAGGACGTTAATTGGATGACGAACGATAGATATGAGGTCCGGACCTCAAATTTTTGATGGCCGTTCTAACGATTTTTCCTTCCTACATCATTCATTTACATGCAACGATGCTCTAACGATATCGTTTGAACGATTACAAATCCGTGAAGTTTCAACGATATTGTTAACGAGATCCTAGCGTGTGATGCGGCCTTTAAGTGCACATGACAGCTGATACATGCTGCCCATAGATGGGGCAGTAAGCATTAGGCATTGGCTGTATGAGGTTAGTCAAGTATATTTGCCTCAAACCATGCAGCATTTCGGAGAAAAACATTGTTCAATAGCTGCCGAGAGCCAACCCGTGTTGTAGATTATTAGGACAGGCAGGTCCATCTAAATCTTCAGCACGGCTCGGAGAATGGGGAATTTGAATACACATGCATTTCATTTATTTAGTGGTGGGCAGGTACCAGGCCTGGCATTAGAGGGACAAAATACAAAACCCCACCCCCAAGCAGGGTCTCCTCCTGCGGCTGTTAGTTGTATCTGATCCTGGGAAGGTTGGGTCCTTGAGAAAGCTTGCTGCCCAAATACAACTTGCAGCAGCTGAAGATCATAGTAAGATAAAAGGAACCATTTGATGGGAAATGATCAGGCCACAATACTGGCCTTGGTCACAACTCACTGGTCCATATCACTGGAGGCTGCTGCACTCTAATCATAGTCATTACAAGTGAATGGTGACAGCAGATCCAGGTACCAGGGCTGCAGCAGTGCCTTGTTTTCACCACTAAATGAAGTCCCTACCTGTGTGCTCAGGCACAGCTCACCTGTAATCAATGTGATATGAATGCTTCCGCTGGCAAAGACTTGACTGCTCCGCAATGATCACAGAAAACAGCAGTGACGGAGGGAAATTGTAAACCAGTACATAGCGCTGCAATGAGATGGAGCTAGGCTCAACCTACAGCTTTGAACTGAGCGTGGAAAGGGCATGAACAGCTCACAGCTACTGCAGAGGTAAGCATAGGAGATAGGGTTGGAAGCCAAGAAGGCAACTATGGCCTGTGTCTACCATATTAGCTGTATGTAACTTTTATGCTCTGTCACTTACACACAAATAAAAATGGCAGCTCATAGTGGTTGAAATAATAAATTACAAAAACCAAAGCTGAAAGCCACAACAGCTCTTTAATACTGCCTATTCTTTTCTAATAAATCATTTTTATGTCCACCATTCCCAATAAGCATCTTGTTCTAAACGCCATGAAGATACATAAAAAAAAAAATGCAAGGAGAACTGCTGTATCCATTATCCCTATGAATAATTTATTAAATCTGTGGATTGCCATGACTGCTTAGAACACCAAAGGGCTAAGACTAAAACAAAATTCAATATCTCCCTTCTATGTGAAGAAAATGCCAACATGACCCCAATTTGTAGCCACCAATAACTCACTTCTGTGCTCCCTGAGATGACCGCTTTGTCCACGTTGACCATACCCTGATCTTCAGAGTGGTGCACGCCTGGTGACCATTCTGCACAGCGTTGATGAGCCCAGCAATGACCTGTGGGCGAGAGGACAGCTGAGCATGTGCTGTAATGTGATCAATCCACACAACAAAGCTAAATTAACAATCTTACCTGTAGACTCAAACAAGAACTGGATGTGGAGGTCATCAGGAAGGCCAACTTGAGACAGCTCATCCCAGAATTTGCTGCCCTGCTCCTCAGATGCCGTTTGGGTGCTTACACTTGTATAGGTGACATCGTGTAGTGGAGATTTTGCTCTGTAGGAAACAAGAGATAAAAGTAATAATGCTGCATACTAAGATAGGACAACAGAGAGCTACACAGAGAATAGGAAATACTCAGAATGTCAGCTCACATATATTTATATACCTTACTGACTTATGGCTTTTTTTTAATTATATCAAGTCTTTAAAGAAAGATAATAAATAGGTCAGGACATGTAGTTTTCATATATAAAAACAGAAAATGGAGGACAAATTACTGCAAAAAAAACCAGACGAGATAGCAGACGTCTCATCCAATGGCACATTAGAACATTTAAAGTCCACATTCACTTTTAATAGTCTTCAGTCTTTTAAAATAAGGAAGATGAGGAGAATGCAACTGCTGTCACACACTGAGAGGGGAGGGAGCTCGGACTTTGTTCACATGACATATTTTGTGGGTGGGTAACCAAGTACTATATATGCCCTGAAATTCATAGCAGAAATCAAAGTCTGACCCTTAGGCTGGTTTCACACTGCAGTTTTTCCCTGATCAGGTTCGATCAGGTTTGTGTGCCAAAACCAGGAGAGGAACCAGGAGCCTCCAAAGCTCAGAACAGGTGTCAAATTTTTCAATTATAGTTTTTCTCTGCAAGTTCCTCTCCTGGTTTTGGCACACAAACCGGATGTAACCTGATCAGGGAAAAAACTGCAGTGTAAAACCAGCCTAAGGCTGGCTTCACACTTGTATTTGTGTATGCATGCGTATGGCATGCAGACGCAAACGCATAGCAACGCAGCCCATACTCATGTGAACGCAGCAGAGAATTTCCGCATGCGTTCATATTAGTATGGTGCCCGGGCAGCCAATCAGCTGTCTCTAGGGGCGGCCAGGAGGAGGAGATCAGCAGCAGAGATCTCCTCCTCCCGGCCACAGCTGATCTCCCGCCAGTGTCAGCGCGGGAGATTTGAAGATACAGCTGATCTGACAGCTGTTTAAATCTCCCGCACCGACACCGAATAGGGTGATATCAGTGCAGGAGATAAAAAATAGCTGATCACTGCTTCAAATCTCCGGCACCGACCTCACCTATTCGGTGTCAGCGCTGGAGATTTAAACAGCTGTCAGATCAGCTGTATCTTCAAATCTCCCGCGCTGACAACGGCAGGAGAGCAGCGGCGGCTGTAGCTGATTACCGGCGGCCACCAGGTGAAATTTCAATGAGATCGGCAGTGTTCTCCTGCGCTGTCATGCAGAGGACACTGCGGATCCATTGACTTTCATGAATTTTTTGTGCGCTTGCGGACGCTTGCAGATAAAACAAGGGCCCGCGAATGCACAAAAAATGCAACAGGGCTGCATTCGGAGTGCGCACAAATTATGCGCATCCGTATGCAAACGCAACCGAACGCAGCCAAAATACAGGCACATGTGTTCCCATGTTAAACATAGGAACGCATGCGCGCAAACGTTTGGCTGCGTTCAGTGCGCTGCATAACAAACGCAAGTGTAAAGGCACCCCAAGTTATCCACTGTGGATTTGCATTTTGCACTGCTGCAGGTGGCTTCATAGTGTTAATCTGAATATGGATATATCTCTGGCTTTCAGGGCAAAAACCAGTTACCCAAATGACACGTCACTTATTACAGCCATTTTCAAACCAGCATCCATGTGAGCTGCAATCCAGATCTCCCATTTGAAACAGTGGGAGGTGGTTTGTGAGTATTGAAGACAATGTGTAATGGCGGGTTTACACGTTGCGATATCGGAGTCCAATTTCAATCAAAAGTCACGTGGTTCGATCGTTGGAGCAGATATCGTTCCTGCGTTGTATGGTGTGAACGTCCAATACGATGCAGGAACGATGTCAATGCGATATCGGGGATTGAATGAGCGTGCTATTCAATGCTCCGATATTGAATAGAGATTGGAGCGGGATCGTGCTGTGTGACAGCCCAATTCCGATGTGAAGTTCTACGTCACCCATTCACTCCCATGTTAAATGGTCGTTCCTGGGTTGGGGGGCGTAGACATCGCACGGACGTTTGATTCAGAAATCGCAACGTCTAAACCTCCGATGCGATGCGGGAGAAACGAGCACGAAATGGGCGCTCCAGCGCCATTGAATTGCGATATTGCAACGATATTGAAACGTGTAAACCCACCATAAAACACTTGGTGTAAGCATATATACGCGTGCCGAGCACAGCACTCATATCAAATCAAGAACAATCCACCCAATCACTAGGTATGTAGAGAATCTGGATTTGACGGGCTGCAGCTGAAAAAGAAAGCGCAAAAATCCTTATTTTGCACCATTAACTTTTCAGTAAAGAATTCTGGTTATGATTCCACGTTGAATGTACAAATCAGAGCAGGGCCGGCCATAGCCTGAATTGTGCCCGATGCAAGACTGGCCCCATTGGTGGGATCTGCTCCGACTATACAAATCCTGTGGATCTGCCATACATGTACACTATGAGAACAGCAGACAATGCATGATGGAGCTACCGCGTGCTCGACATGTACTCAGGAGCAATAAGGAAAAATTGAGATAATAAAGGGGTTTGCTCAATATTAGAAAAAAAAAATCTCTACTTTCTATATTAATCAGTTTGGGTTCACACCAGGTGACAATGCTGCAAATAATTTTGTGGGAAATCTGTAAAACAAAACCTTGCCGAATCATGTGACATTGAGGCAGATTTGTCACTAATTTTCTTGTGAGCTATGAAAAGAAAAAAAGTCAATCATTTTGAAATCTACAGAAAAACATAAAATACATTGTACATAATGCACAACTCAGCTGCTGTAGAAACCTCATATTAGTACATTTCAACTGTTGCAGAGCCGCATAATGCACACCTCAGCTGCTGCAGAACCTCACAATACAGCTCTGCTGCAAACTTCACACTAAGAGACCTCAGCTGTTGTAGAGCGGCAAAATGCAAACCCTTCAGCTGCTGCAGAACATCATAATACAACTCCGCTGCTGTAGAACTTGGTAATATACATCTCAGCTGCTACAGGACCTCATAATACAAAACTCTGCTGCTGTAGAACCTCACAATACACCTCAGCTGCTTCAGAATCCCACAGTATACCTTAGGTGCTGCAGAATATCATACTATGACACTCAGCTGTTGCAGAGCTGCTTAATACGCCCCTCAGCTTCTGCAGAACATCATAACACAACTACACTTCTGCAGAACCTGGTAATATATATGAGCTGCTGCAGATCATCATAATATACAATTCTCTGCTGTAGAACCTCATAATACACCGCTCACAGTACAACTATCCATAGCAGAAGAATAATAAAATGGCAATGAATAAATGTCAGACAGAAACATGGCATGAACATAAGGACATCCAGGGGCAATAAATTAATAGAAAGAGGCAGTAAACAGAGGAAGCTAAAGGAGCAGTCAATGGCACATCAGCAATGCTCCTCTCTCCCCTGTATTACCACTACAGCTGTCCTTTAGTACTCCGGCTCTACCTGTCAGGCTCTGTGTCACATGATTTGGGCTGTGGATTGTGTTCTTCTTAAAACTTTAGCAATCCTGATACTATTGAGTTTGCCCGCAATTAAGATAACACAGTTGTACTTGGTCCTTGGGAGTTGCTTTGTGTAGGGAACAAGACAGTGAATGACTGCAGGGAATGAAAGTGACAGGCAGCCCCTGCGTTGAGCCCTGCTCTGCACAGCATCTACAGCTGATGACAGGAGCTGCTGAGAGCAGGACTCACAGCTACATACGGTAGCTTAATTACAAAGGTATAGTGCACAGCAGCAGCCAGGCGGCCCATAGGCTGCATTCAAAATCGCCCCCCCCGCAGTGAGCAGTGGCTCTAGGATCCGGAAGCACCATGTGACCGGTGACGTCGCCCGGTCAAATGGTGCCGTTTAAGGTCCTGCGCCGAGTAAGAAGTGTCTGAAAAAAGCACAAAGAATTCACATGTTCATTCTTTTTCCGCAAAAAGACGGAACAGGTGAACAGAGATGCGTTCACTGCTTTTGCAAAAAAATACGCTGTGTGCGAATGCAGCCATAATGTGTCTTATCATACTGGCCAATCGGGCATTTGATCACTGGTGCAGATTACCAGTCCCGGCCTGCCAGGAGCTGTATTACCAGGTGGGGAGGGTGACTGGACGCACACAATCACTTATTGGAGCAGGGGCAGCAGGTGACACTTAACACACTGTCTCTTTTCCAATTAGGGTATGTGCCCACAGGAAGGTTTAACGTCAGTTTAGCAGCGAAAACGCCGGCGGTTTAGCATAGGTTTTATTTAAATTTATGTAAATCCTAAGCAGCGTTAGGACTTACAAGTAGCCCTATGTAATTTAGCGGTTTCCCAGCGGTTTAGCAGCATACAGCATGTCAATTCTTCTCAGCAGTTTTTGATCGGTTCCATGAACAAAATCCTCCATAGAAAACCGCTAGAAAAAACGACTGAAAAACGCTGTGCACACGCTGAAAAAAACCGCCGGAAAACAGCTGGAGACTTCAGAGCTCAGAACTGATAATTTCCAGCGGTTTACTGACGGTTTGAACGCCACTAAACCTTCCTGTGGGCACATACCCTAAGGGTGTGTGCCCACATAGTGGTTTAGTGACGTTCAAATCGTCAGTAAACCGCTGGAAAATTCAAGGAGCCTAGACTTCTGAGCTCAGAAGTCACCAGCGGTTTTCCAGCGGTTTCTCACGGTTTCCCAGCGTTTTTTCAGCGTGTGCACAGCGTTTTACAGTCGGTTTTTCCAGCGGTTTTCTATGGAGGATTTTGTCCATTGAAACGCTCAAAAACCGCTGAGAAGAATTGACATGTTGTATGCTGCTAAACCGCTAGGAAACCGCTCAACCGCTGGCGGATCCGCTCACATAAACCCACTATGTGTGCACAGCGGTTTCTAAATTACATAGGGTTACTTGTAAGTCCTAACGCTGCTTAGGATTTACATAAATTTAAATAAAACCTATGCTAAACCGCCGGCGGTTTTCGCTGCTAAACCGACACTAAACCACTATGTGGGCACACACCCTTACACTGCTTGTATTCATGGCGCCAACTTCCAGACTTTTGGAAGAGGGCAGGAGAGGCGCCGCAAGAGACTAAGATTTTTGCACTTGCGGTGAGACAAAAAAACGTTGCTAGGAGCGTTTTTTGTCCGTTGCCGCAAGTGCAGGATTGGCCGGATCGTAGAAAACCTTAAGTGCCGCAATCCCATAGGGAATGCATATGGTCGATCACAGTATTGCCGAAAGTGTCCTGGGTTAACAGCAGATCAGGCAAAACTGCCGGATCTGACGCAAATGCAGAGAAACGCTGATGTGAAAGCAGAAGTGTCATAGTCTCCTGCGACTCCTTCCACCAAAGTCTGCTGCAGGCTACAGAAACATCAAGTTTCCAACTTTCTGACTCCTTGTGGCGCCCCCCACTGAAGCACGGCCAACGGTGCTCTGTGCGACCGTACCACTCATATATGGCAGAAGCCAGCCATGAATCAGTCAGCAGAAAGCAGATCTACATGTCCCACATTACCAAAAAGAGAAGGTGAATTCAGAGAAACAGGGGGAAGGCACGGCTGCCCTTCAGCAGTGTTTTTATCACTCCCTTCAGCACTGATTCTTTCCATCCACCATGCTGTTGATCCTCTGGACACGAGCTACATAAAGACAGGAATCCCTAATGTCTCAGTGAATAAGAGGCGTCATAGCAGTCAGCTTCCTCCCAGCATCTCAGAGGCAAATGAAAATTAGCCAACCGACCCTGAAAGGTGAGAGAGACTCTCTGCCTGATTGGGAATATGATGTGCACCGGTGAAGTGGGGAGAGTTCACCTGTCACGGTCACGTGAAAGATATGTGGTATTCCTAGGAGTATCTGTGTGTGTGAATGTCAATCGTGATCTCCTGACTACAGGATCTAGTCTGGGAGAGTCAACCCCCGCCCCCCAACATCCCCAGGCTAGAGCTGTCTCGTTTGCTTATGACAAGCCTGACCACACATATCTTTTAGGTCACATAAGAGACTTAATTGTAGTATCCTAGAATAAAACTATTTAAAGATATGGTGGAAAAGTATTAGGTTTAGGGGACTGACAGGTACTTTTAATCATTGTTATGAAATAGCACAGACCTTTGACAGACACATTAATAATCAGAAACTCCACAGACAGAAGTGGAATCAGCAAAAAAAAGAAAAGGAAGGCAGATTAGAAAATAAAGAGATCAACTCTTCAACATTACTGTTCTGACAGTGTCTGTGGAGTGACGTCAGTACCTGGGCCCGTCCGCTCCATTCACAGACCCTGCTGATACTTATTTAGGCCTCAGTTGTGTCTGGACGCTTATGCACAAGTGGGAAAAATCATCCAAACCGAACAGCAAGAGACAAGAAATGTGGACAGAGCCACCCCTCCGCCCAACAGAGCTGTCCGACAGTGACTAAAGGCCACGTTACACGTAGCGATGTTCCAGCCATTCCACCAACAATCCGACCTGGCCGGAATCGCTGGAACATCGCTGTGTGGTCGCTGGTGAGCTGTCAAACAGGCAGATCTCACCAGCAACCAGCGACCAGTGTAACAACCTTGACATCGTGGAAAATAATATAAATCATTCTTTATTCTGATAGGCTGGGGTAAGCATGAGAACGCTGGTAATCAGGGTACAAATCGGGTTACTAAGCAAAGTGCGCTGTATGCTGCTCTGTGGGAGACTGACAGCCAAAACATGGTCTTGGCCATTCTGCAGGCTCTCATCGCTGGTCTCTGCAGCATGTCACACGCAGCGACTTCGCTGCAAGGTCACAAAACCTGTGAAGTTGCAGCAACATCGGTATCGATGTCGCTGCGTGTAACCCGGCCTTAAATGTGTCCATACATCTAAGATTAAGTTGTGTACAACCTTTTCTGGTCCAAAAACCAAAATAATAAAGCTTAAACCAATTTAATAACGCTATGATAAAATGTAGATCAGTATTAAAAATATACAGCGGGTGAAATAAAAAAAATGACAACATTTCAATACACCATATTCCAAATTATTATGCAAATGTTCTTTTTCTCTGATTTTCCTAAATGGTCAGTGCAAATGACAATCAGTGTAATCAAAGTCATCACCTGTTAGAGTATACATCGAATGTTATTGAAGAATACCTCCCAATGATAACACAATAAAATTCAAAATTAAAAAAAAACTCTGAATGCACTGTTCCAAATTATTAGGCACAGTAGAGTTTGTAAACATTTGATATGTTTGAAAGAACTGAAAAAGCTCAATTTGTTGAATTTGCAGCATTAGGAGGTCACATTCACTGAAATAAAAAGCTATTTAACTCCAAAACATCCTAAAAGGCCAAGTTACATGTTAACACAGGAACCCTACTTTGATATCACCTTCACAATTCTACCATCCATTGATATTGTGAGTTTCTGCTTGTATTTCTTTGCATGATGTCAGAATAGCCTCCCAGAGCTGCTGCTTTGATGTGAACTGCCTCCCACCCTCATAGATCTTTTGCTTGATTATACTCCAAGGATTCTCTATAGGGTTGAGGTCCGGGGAAGATGGTGGCCACACCATAAGTTTTTTCCTCCTTTATGCCCATAGCAGCCAATGACACAGAGGTATTCTTTGCAGCATGAGATGGTGCATTGTCATGCATGAAGATGATTTTGCTCCTGAAGGCACGTTTTTGCTTTTTATACCATGGAAGAAAGTTCTCAGTCAGAAACTCTCTATACTTTGCAGTGGTCATTTTCACACCTTCAGGAACCTTAAAGGGGCTCCTTACCCTCCTTACTGACATCGCAACCTTGTTAGGACATGGTTGCTATCCACTACTCCATCCATCTGGACCATCCAGGGTTGCTCAGGAAAAAATAGTTGCGGTTCTGATAGCGCTAAGGAAGGAGGGCAAGGGGAAATTGTTATGATGAACAGACCTTTATTAAAAACACAGTCCCTCAAACTCCGCCGGAGTTTGAGGGACTGTGTTTTTAATAAAGGTCTGTTCATCATAACAATTTCCCCTTGCCCTCCTTCCTTAGCGCTATCAGAACCGCAACTATTTTTTCCTGTGCACTTCTCTCCCTTCTGAGGGACCGTGCGGTTCAGCAGCTTTGTAAGAGAGGCATCGTTTATAAAAAGAACCTGTTTATCCAAGTCTGGAGGACTACTAGGACCTTTCTGACGTCACCGCCTTGGATCACGTGACCGGTGGAAGTGACGCTGCTCTCTCCCTGGCACGAGGATTTTCTCGGGGACGCCCTGTTTGGTATTGCTCCACAGGAGGCTATCACTGGAGTTGTACCTAGCCAGTACAACTCACAAGGTGAGTGGAAACCCCGCTTTCCCTGCAATACGGTTTACCCTGAGGTGCTTCACATTTGCGCTCCTTCTCTTTTCTTTTACATTTACATCCAGGGTTGCTCGGCACTCATCAGTAAACAAAACTGTTTGAAAATTAGTCTTCATGTATATCTGGGCCCACTGCAACCGTTTCTGCATGTGAGCATTGTTTAGGGGTGGCTGAATAGTAAGTTTATGCACCACAACAAGCCTTTGAAGGATCCTACACCTTGGGGTTCGAGGGACTCCAGAGGCACCAGCAGCTTCAATATTGTTTGCTGGTTTGTAAGGCCTTTTTAGCAGCTGCTCTCTTAATCCGATGAATGTGTCTGGCAGAAACATTCCTCATTCTGCCTTTATCTGCACGACCACGTCTGTGCTCAGAATCAGCCACAAATCTTTTCACAGTACGATGATCACATTTAAGTTTTCGTGCAATATCTAACGTTTTCATCCCTTGTCCAAGGCATTGCACCATTTGTTGCTTTTCGGCAGCAGAGAGATCCTTTTTCTTTCTCATGTTATGTGAAAACTGTGGCCTGCTTAATATTGTGGAACATCCAGTTTCCTTTTATTGGGCTCACCTGCCAAACTAATTATCACAGGTATCTGAGATTGATTTCAGTGATCCAAAGAACCCTGATGGTGGGTTTACACACACCAATTTATCTGTTCAATATCTGAACCAATCTCTGGTTGCAGTGAAATCATGGATACATTGCTCCATTCTGTGGCTGTGTACAACATGGAGCAATGTATCCATGATTTCACTGCAACCAGAGATTGGTTCAGATATTGAACAGATAAATTGGTGTGTGTAAACCCACCATTCAGACACAATACCATCATTGACAAAAAAAAAAAACCTATGACACTTAAAACCAATTTGCATAATCATTTGGAACATGGTTTACTTAAAGAGGACCTGTCACCAAACCAGGCATGGTGATCTAATTACAGCACCGGATGTGCAGCATGTCTGCTGCATCCAGGCAAAGGGTCCCCCAGCACTTGAGCAGCCCTGTACCCCAAGTAAATACACTTAGAAAACTTACATCGTGCAGCCATAAAGGAGAATGTATAGCAGTGAAGTAAGATTGAACTTTATGGACATTAGGCTTTTGTAATCTATTTATGTGTTTAATACTTTTCCCAATGTCATCACTAAATTTACAGACATCTATGTTTAATCTTTTTGCTTGTGTGGGCTGGAAGGATTACAGACATCTGGTGAGAAACTGTCAATAGCACCTTTAGAACCATATTTACTTAGAAAATTGGTGGGTGTTCAATACTTATTTTACCTGCTGTATACCAAAATTGGAGGCTGCAATTGCTCCCAGCAATCTACACAAGAAAATGCATGACCAAGAAAAGATACTTGGCGCTGAACAAAAGATAATTTCACCCATTTTTGAGCGTTTTTGCTTGTGATGGACAGCCTGTTTAGAGTCTTTCAAACAGTTCGTTCACAGTCCTTTCAGTGTAAATTTAGCTTTATTCTCAGGAGTACTAAAAAGAGAGAAGTCCTAAATATGTGGCGGCAAAGATGGCTGAAGACCACACAAGAGGGCATACTGTGCCGCATGAGGCGCCCCGGCGGCAAGTTGTGCACCTCCACTTTAGAAAACTAATAGCTGAAAAGTTGACTTTCCTCGACCATCCCGTACACATACACACTCAGTTTGCTGCCAGACAGCTCTGAAGGAGACTCGCCTCCATAGCACACAAAACAATCGGGCAATTAAATCCATTGTGCCCGATCAACATATTACCTAATCACTGGGTTAGACTGACCTACCTCTGATGTGTATTGCAGGGAGGGGGCTTTAATCATTTCTTCCTTGGTACTTGTGCACAGAATCTCGCACAAATCCACTTTCAAGAGCTTTACTTTATTAGGGTATTCCCAGGGGTGTAACCACAACAGGTGCAGGGGTTGCGATCGCACCCAGGCCCCAGAGCCTAGGGGGCCCCAAAAGTCCCTTTGGCCTATAGAAAAAAACTATTGCTGTTAAAGATTTGTAATAATTAGGGGCCCCGTTGGAGCTTTCGCATCGGGGCCCATAAGCTTCAAGTTACACCACTGGGTATTCCTATTGGGTTTTCCTCTGAATACTACAAGCTGGAATAAAAATGCCAACCCAGCAAAGGTCTGCATTTCATACAGTGGAATATAAAAGTCTAATTTTCTATCAAAGACTCTGGGGGATGAGCAATCTCCCACCACCACCATCTCCAACATATTCTACAAGCAGAAAAACATTGCAATTTCCCAACTGGTTAGTTAGCAACAGATGTGGTATGCATTGAATCATACACACAATTTGGGCAGGAATGTCAATTCCCCCTGGCATAATGAATTCCCTGATATTTTACAGGGCATGTATGATAATTACCAGCTAATTGTCGTGGCTTCTAAGGAGAATACTAGACAAGGGAACAAAGGAGAAAAAAATATTGACACCAGCAGTTTTTCTGATGAGAGAAATATGCAAGATTTGGGTGATTAATCAATATGAAATCACAATAAAGGAAGAAAAAAAAACAAAGAATAGAAAAAGCTGCTGAATGATGATTCAACAAGATGCCATGGAAGCTAAAGGGTAAAGCCTAAACAAAAATAGGTGTTCCACATACGACTGCAGAGACGCTATCCTCTTTGTAATTGTTGTCTTCTACTTCCCTTCTGATCATGACCCTGGCATGGTGCCCGCTGTGCCAGCCAATCAGATGTGTGCCGCACAACAGAGGCTCAGTGCTGGGTCTTGGCCACTGTCCACAGCGGAGCTCGGAGAGATTACATCAGCAGCACACGGGGACACTAGAGTTGTTCCAAGATAAATCAATTTGGCTCTTTTCAGAGGGGCTCCAGGAAGCTCTCGGGATGAGAGGCAGCCGCATAAAGCGCTCATTCCAAAAACGTGCCAGGGCCTCTGTACTCACATTTCAGCTGAATCCATGGTGAGCAGCGCATGCAAACCCAACAGCTATCCCAGAGACGGGTTTTATCATTACTTTTATTATTCATTGTATGTTCGCCTCATCTTCATAAACCTGCACCTGCTAGGACCATAACACATGGAGCGCTCTCTACACTGTCACTGAGTTGTGTGGTTATATTGCGGCTTTCTAACAAACAGACTGCAGTGCTGGTGGCACCGATCAGTACATGCCCACAACGAGCCCTTAAGACTTTACCTACAGAAGTGTTAAATATTTATACAAATTTACAATATACTTTGCCAGTTTAACTATATTTTCTATACCAGTTTTCCTACATTCAATAGGAACCTTCATTGGTCACTTCCAGCAGATACAAAATCTGTCCTGTTCACGTCATCATGGACACAAAAGGGGACAATTTGTGTTATCAGTGCAAGAAACGCCCATACAGCACAGTCTGCAACAGCTTACAGTTCATGTGGCTGAAGCTTTGGTGTTTTCGTTTCCAAGACCAACTCAGTAAGGGAAGAGTCAGGTCCGGAAGTGGCTCCATTGATCCAGGCAGCTGTGTAAGGCTACGTTCACATGTATTTCCAGCCACACTATTTAGCACCAGTAAAAAAAAAAAAAAAAAAAAAAAAACCATGCATTCACACACCGCGCTTTTTTTACAGCTGCATTTTCCCCCAAAAAACACAGGAGGGAGTGATGTCACATGGGGGATGAATATTTCTGTTCCCGTGTGAATTTGTGCACTTTCGCTTTAGCAGTGTATGTACATTCACTGCTAAAGTGAAATACCAGAAAGCAATGGTAATAAAAAATAATAGAATAAAATAATCACCTCTCCGCTGACTGTCCGATCGCTGCAGGACCTGAATCAGCTGACCAGCAAACTGCTGATGTGTCACCTGACAGCATAAGCTGAGCGGTTTAAACCTGCCTGCCAAAACAGATGTCACGTGATAAGCTGATTATGTCACATGAAACATCAGCTGATCGCTACCAGCCAATCAGACGATTAAGGTCCTTGTAGCGATCGGATGTCTTCTCCTCAGGTTCCCCGGGACAGCAATCAGAAAGGGAAGTATTTTTTTTTTTTTTTTATACCTTTTGTTAACTTTTATTTCACTTTCGCAGTGGATGTAGATTAACTTGAAAGCAATACTACAACCCCGAATGTCACACGGGGGAGGAACACAGGATTCTTCTTCCCCCGTGTGACATCAATTCCTGCTATTCCCCTGCGCCCGCGTTTATAGGCGTTGGAATACAGCATTGTCTGAACGACAATGCGTATTCCAGCGCTTATAATGGGGCCTATGAAGAAAGGGTGGCTTTTGTTTCATTCTTTTTATGCGCGCGCTTTCTTCCTCAGAAGCGCACCGAAAAAAGCGCAGCATCTGAAAGGCGAAAGTGAAAGTCCATTCACTTTGCTGGGAAACGCAGACAGCATTTGCACTTTTGGGGAAAAGTGCAGCGTAAAAAAAAAGCGGGAAATACGCTACATGTGAACGAAGCCTAAGGCCGGGTCCACAGTGTTTGTTACAATTCATCACATTATTCCATACAAAATCCACATAAAAAAAAATAATTCTAAGCTCCCAATTAATTTAAATGAGAAAGTAGTTATAGTGCATGTCAATTTTATTATTTTAAGAAAAATGACATGTCAATTGTGTGGCACAACTCATGCATGTACATCGTGTCAAAATATTTTTTTTCTGTAGTTATTACTCTTTTGAAGCATTTTTCTGCAAAGACTACGCAGTGAAAGCACGCCAACAACGCAATCCATTGCTAAACCCTGCATTGTAAATAAAAAGAGTGCATATACACCATGTTCCAAATTATTATGCAAATTTTATTTTGTAAGTGTCATAGGGTTTTTTTTTTTCTTTTTCAATGAAACACATTGATGGTATTGTGTCTCAAGGCCACTTCACACACACAGATATCGATCCAATATCTGAACCAATCTCTGGTTGCAGTGAAATCATGGATACATTGATCCATTTTGTGGCTGTGTACAACATGGAGCAATGTATCCATGATTTCACTGCAACCAGAGATTGGTTCAGATATTGAACAGATAAATTGGTGTGTGTAAACCCACCATCAGGATTCTTTGATCACTGAAATCAATCTCAGATACCTGTGATAATTAGTTTAGCAGGTGAGCCAATAAAAAGAAAACTGAGTGTTCCACAAGCAGGCCGCAGTTTTCAAGTAGGCTGGTTTGGCTGGCTTCACACCAAGGTAAGGTCCGGTCCGGGGCTGTCCGGTGTAAACCAGACAGCCCCGGACCTGTTTTGGCCCCATAGTAGCATATGGAGCCGGATGGCTGCTCTCGCCATCTGGTTTCATCTCTGCGGTGGAATCCGGGAGAATTCGGATTATTCTCTCCGGTCACAAAAATGTTGCTTGCAACATTTTTGTGTTGGGGAGAAAAATCTCCCCAATTTGCCGGATCCGGGGCAATCCGGTGCTCCCTAACATGGGAGCCTATGGGTTCCCGCGGGAGGGAAACTGGGAACCTGACACTGGCAGCTGCACGCCGCTGTTTTTTCAGAACGCAGCTAGCTCCCTGTGAGCCGCGGTCCTGAATCATTAGCAGCTGCAGCTGCGTCCGACTGCACACAGGACCGGAGGGCACATTTGGCCCTCCGGTTCTGTGTGCTGATCCGGTCCAGGAATGTCAGGTTCATGCCTGACAGCCCCGGACGGATCTTACCATGGTGTGAAGCCAGCCTTTCACAATGAAGTTTTTTTCCCTGATCAGGCTCGATCAGGTTTGTGTGTCAAAACCAGGAGAGGAACCAGGAGTGTCTCCAAAACCCGAACAGGAGTCAATCTTTCAATTATTGTTTTTCTCTGCAAGTTCCTCTCCTGGTTCCTCTTCTGGTTTTGGCACACAAACCTGATCCAACCTGATCAGGGAAAAAACTGCGGTGGGAAACCAACCTAATATGGGAAAGAAAAAGGATCTCTGCTGCCGGAAAGCAACAAATAGTGCAATGCCTTGGACAAGGGATGAAAACATTAGTTATTGCACGGAAACTTAGAGTACCGTTACACAGTACGATATCGTGTACAATATCGCTGAAGCGTCGCGGTTTTGGAGTCGTTCAAACGACATTGTTGCGTGTGACACCGAGATAAGACTACGATAAATCGTTGATCGCAGATTTGAGAACATGTTCTCAAATCAGACGATCTTCGTTCAGCCAACCTGCTGCATCGTTGTGTGAGACACCGCGATAACGATGTCGTTCACGACTTCGCCCATTCACAACAGTGAACAAGTATCGTGCGCCGGGTTGTGTGAACAATAGCTGCTCACTACATCGTTGGTGCATAGTCCCCGATATCTATACGTGTGACATCTCACCAACGATGTCAAAAAGATGTTCTAACGACCGCGCGCCCATGAGATCGCTGGTGATATCGTTACAACATTGAAGCGTCTAACGGTACCTTTAAAGGGAACCTGTCATGTGGATTTAGACTTTAAACCTATGGCTACCTGTCCCTGCAGCTTGCAAACACATCCCTAACCATCCGTGTGTGAGCTAACAGTGTGCAATATTTGGTTTCTAAATTGAGTTTGATACCTTGTTGTTTCATTGTGTCCAGCATCTCGTCGCCGCTGTGTGGAGACTGAGTAGGCTCACAAGCAGAAACGGTTGCAGTGGGCCCAGATATACATGAAGACTAATTTTCAAACAGTCTTGTTTACTGATAAGTGCTGAGCAACCCTGGATGGTCCAGATGGATGGAGTAGTGGATGGCCTCCATGTCCCAACAAGGTTGCAACGTCAGCAAGGAGGTGGAGGAGTCATGTTTTGGGTCGGAATCATTGGGAAACAGCTGCTAGGTCCCTTTAAGGTTCCTGAAGGTGTGAAAATGACCTCTGCAAAGTATATAGAGTTTCTGACTGAACTTTCTTCCATGGTACAAAAAACAAAAACGTGCCTTCAGGAGCAAAATCATCTTCATGCATGACAATGCACCATCTCATGCTGCAAAGAATACCTCTGTGTCATTGGCTGCTATGGATATAAAAGGAGATAAACTCATGAGCACCCAAAAAATGCAACATGTTGCGTCTCCCGTCCGCGGAATTTTGACGCACCGGTACGCATATGCAGCCATACGCATGCCAAAAAAGGTCTCTGTGCATCAATGCGCACTACATGTTAAAGATACGTGCGCATTACGCTTGCGTTTGAGAAGTTTTATCTGCAGCGCTTGCAAACGCCAGTGTGAAATCACTCTAAGGGGTCAGTTTTGACAGAGGCATTCATTAGGTTAAAGGGATCCGGTCACCTCCAAAACGCTTCCTAATCTAGCAAAACATGTCCCTGCAGCATATTATCACTAATCTCACACTCCTTTTGTCTCCTAAAAGCATCCTGTTAGGGTAAGTGCACATTACCCGGCGGTTCGGTCGGCGGCTGCTGGCGGGACCCGCCAGGAAGCTCCGGCGCCGTGCACCGGCTTCTTGGCGGGTATGAGCTGCGGGAGCCGGGCGGTATCCGGCGGCTGCCCAGCGTGTTCTCGGCGGCGATTCTGCAGCGGCTGGAAGCAGCACATGATTCTGCTTGCAGCCGCTGCAGAACCGGCCGGTTTTTAGAACTTAGTCATTCTTTGCTAACCCGCTGGGAAACCTGCGGGTTAGCAACGGATGACGCTGGGTAACCGCCGGTATGTGCACAGCCTTGGGCGGGTTACATTAGTTTCAATGTTAATCCAAACGCCGGTTTGGATTAACATAAATTTAAATAAAACTAATGTATGCAAAACGGCGGTTTACACAGGTAAACCGCCGAAAACCCGCCCAGTGCGCACATACCCTTAAAGTGCATAAAAACGTTTTAATACTCACTCATTAGTGATTATAATTAGCAGTGACTGTATTCTTTAGTCACCAAGGCGGGCTGTTTTGCAGCTCCAGGATCCACCCTCTCTCTGTCTGTTTGCTCTGCTTGTGCAGGCATTGCCCTCCCCCCTCTCTATCACTCACAGAATGCAAATCATTAGTCCTGCCTTCAGTTTCAGTGTCACAGCAGCACAGACAGAGAGAGGGCTGGATCCTCAAGGCTGCAAAACAACATGCCCTGGTGACTAAAGAATATGGCCCCTGCTAATTATAATCACTAATGAGTGAGTATTAAAACGTTTTTATGCACTTTCACAGGATGCTTTTAGGAGACAATAGGTGTGCGTGATTAGTGATGGGATGCTGCAGGTGTATGTGTTGCTAGCTTAGGAGGCGTTTTGGAGGTGACAGGATCCCTTTAAGACCTTGTTGAAACTGGCCATTTTTATCTGATAAGTATAATTTTTTAAAGAAACTGTTTTGCTGTTGTTTCAATGCAGTGCTGCATGTTCACATTCCTGTGTCCACTTTTTCCATCCCGCAGCCATTATTTCCTTCTTGCTTGAGTGCAACTGTTATGCTATCACAATCTATGTTATGTTCAGTATGTACCAGTTCAGACCTTCAGGTTAGGCCAGTGGCTGCAGTTTATCCATTTTGTATTACGGGGGTTTGTCCTCTGTGCACTCCTTCCTGTAACTTTAGGTGTTTTGGATTCTCTGTTAGCAGCAGCTCCTTATCAAGCCCATATATGATGTCAGGTTTGACACAAATGCATTCACTAGCTTAGGACCCAGTTGAGAAGTACACCGTGACATGGTGAATGGGCTCAAATTAAACTGGCTGTTTTTATCTGCCAAGTATGTCATCTCTTTTTAAAAGGTTTGTGTTTTTTCTAAGCAGTAATGCATGTTCACATTCCTGTTTCCATTGTCTACATCTTTCTGCCTCCCCATTTGCAACGGTTATTGTGATACTAATGGGTCCCATGACTCTAATGGTGGGTTTACACACACCAATTTATCTGTTCAATCTCTGAACCAATCTCTGATTGCAGTGAAATCATGGACACATTGCTCCATTTTGTGGCTGTGTACAACATGGAACAATGTATCCATGATTTCACTGCAACCAGAGATTGGTTCAGAGATTGAACAGATAAATTGGTGTGTGTAAACCCACCATTAGGAGGGAAAATGGCTATTTGGACACAATTTGGTCATTTTCAGATGGGGTTGTACTCACTTTTGTTGCCAGCAATTTAGACATTAATGGCTGTGTGTTGAGTTATTTAGACAGCACAACAAATTGATACAATATAAAGTATAAGTGTACAAGTTTCATATCTTCAGCATTGTCCTATGTAAAGATATAAAATATTTGCAAAAATGTGATGTGTGTACTCACTTTAGTGATATAATAAAGAGAGAGAAAGAGATGGAGTGACAGAGGAAGAGAGAGAGTACCTCACCCTGTAGAGAGGTGTATAAATCAGATCTCAGTGACTACCATGTCCGGTTACTTTCACATCTGCGTTTTTCAAAGTTAGGCAAGATTCCGCCTTATTAGAAAAAATTCCGGATCCAGACAAATCCGGCACTTCAGGCTTCAACAAAAAATGCTTCTATTTTCAGTTTTAAAACAAGCCTGAAATGCCGGATCTGTTTGGATCCGGATGAAACCTCAAGTCAAAGCAGATTTCGGAAACTCTATTGAAAATGCATTGCTCAGTAACACAATGTTGCCAGATCCGGAATTTTTCAAAAAAAAAAAAAAAAAGGCAGAATCTTGCTGACGTTAAAGCAGCCTAAGGGCCCTTTCACATCAGTGTTTTTTGAAATTTGCGGCAGATGCGGTGAAAAAACCGCATCTGCCACAATTACCGCATACCGGCTGCACTTGCGGCGCGGTTGCGGTAAACGCCATGCAAAGTATAGGCGTACTTGCGGCAGGTGCGGCAAGTGCGGTTTTGCACTTGCGGCTGGTGCGGCCACGAAAAAAACCGCGGTCAGCCGCGTTTTTTTTCGCGGCCGCACCTGCCGCAAGTGCAAAACCGCACTTGCCACACCTGCCGCAAGTACGCCTATACTTTGCATGGCGTTTACCGCAACTGCGCCGCAAGTGCAGCCGGTATGCGGTAATTGCGGCAGATGCGTTTTTTTCCCTGCATCTGCCGCAAATTTCAAAAAACGCTGATGTGAAAGGGCCCTAAGCCAGTCTATGTTATATAAAAAAAAAAAGAAAAGAACACTCAAAGGGAACCAACCAGCAGGATTTAGGGCTATAAAGTGTAGCCAGAGCCTTACATGCATGCATTGGGATACTGAGTGCAATCATACCTTTACTTCATTCAATGATTCAAGGTTTCATTGCAGAGAAAAGGTTTATAAATATTACATCAAAGAGAAGAGGAGATGAAAAGTGTGCAGCACAGTGTCACCATGTGGGGTTGGGTTTATTTCTATTACTCCCCTGTGGGCTCTAAGCAAAACCCTCCCCCCTACATATCAATAATTATCACTGCAGCCCCAGGACACGTGACATCGCGCATACTGATAGCGATATGTCAGGTGTCCTGTGTATGCCCCATACTGATAGCGATATGTCAGGTGTCCTGTGTATGCCCCATACTGATAGCGATATGTCAGGTGTCCTGTGTATGACCCATTCTGATTGCGGTATGTCAGGTGTCCTGTGTATGCCCCATACTGATAGCGATATGTCAGGTGTCCTGTGTATGCCCCATACTGATAGCGATATGTCAGGTGTCCTGTGAATGCCCCATACTGATCGCGATATGTCAGGTGTCCTATGTATGCCCGAGCTTCACTCCCACCCTCTGTCCATCATCTGCTTATTACTGATTTTCCTGCTTGTCAAGTCTTCTCCTGTAATGGAGCTCGATCACAAGTAGGAGAAGACCCTGCCCTCTCCAGCCTGTGCCTCCCTGGTCTCCTCACATTCACAGATGTCAGTAGCGGGATCTGTACCGGTCTCCTTTCCACACAGACCACGGGAAGATCCAGCAATGGTTTAAATGGATGCCACATTAGGTGGCTCGCTCACACGTGTAACTCAATGCTGAGCAGTGGTCACAGTCCTCTCACTAAAACCTCAGCAGGCGACACAAACGCACTCTCCACCACACTTTGACTGCATCAACATAGTTACAGTTGTGAGCATACCAACTAATGTGGCATCAGTTTGAACCATAGCTAGTTTCTATGGGCATGTGAAGCATATCAAATACCGTAGTCCTTGCAAGATGCCACTTTATAACTTAAGGCACACTGATGAAGGTCCGTAGTGGTCCGAAAGGTTTGTGATTATTTCAGATCACCAAATAAACACACATAAGTTTCATTGCATGGCTTTATTTAACCTAATCCTACATTAATCAGGCATATAAACTACGCTGTGTTGGTAAAGTGAAGGGCCAACACTGCAGTGTAGTTGCAGGCGGCAGGGAAAACAAACAACAAAGCAGCACAGCTGTCCCCACCTCTAACTAAATCTTGTAGCAATTTCACTTTGTTCTTTTGCCCTTTTCATTCAGCTCATAAAAAAGCTCCACTTACTTCATCATCTGCTGAGAAAATGAGTGTTTACATAGGAACGTACAATGCAATTCTGTCTGAGTACATTACTGCAACGCAGGCTATGGAAGACTGTATAGAAAAATGTGAGCAGCATCAGACTGCATGAAGACATCCACAGTAAACATCCCCCCCCCCCCAGCATCTTACACCCCGATCACCCCACAATACTGCACCTCCACATTCCACAACACATATCTGACAATGCCAGCAACCACATAGGAAAGCCATAATACAAGCAGCACCAAAAGCTAAAAGGAAAAAACTGACGCCGAACAGCATCCTGCTAGTGTCACATGAGTCAATTCACAAGGTGGAAAGAAAGATGAGTGCACGTTCTCAGCGTTATACACCTCACCACCCTCCACAGTGGAGAGCCTGAAGAAACCGTCAACGAAGTGTCCAAGATCATGTATATATGGTCTTGTGTTATTAATTAACAAACATATGAGAGAAAACATAATATATGTATGTATGTATGTGGTACTATGTTTTCTCTCATATGTTTAATGCCATTTGTTAATAACACAAGACCATATATACATGATCTTGGACACTTCTGTGTCAGATATTCAGATATATATATATATATGCAAACATTTCTGCATATCTGTTTTTCTTCAGTCAAGATGGGGTGCACATTAATGAGAAATAAATGAACTATTTGTTGGATTTACCAAACGGCTGCAATGAAGCAAAGAGTGATAAATGTAAAGGAGTCTGAATACTTCCCGTACCCACTAGGGGTGTGTGTGTGTGTGTGTGTGTGTGTGTGTGTGTGTGTGTGTGTACACCTAAACAGGACTACATGACAGTAGAGAGGACCCTTGCTCGTGAGATCTTACAGTATAAGACGACGACAGTGGGTGAAGCTCACAGAAGCTCATGTGGCACCAGTGTTGTTATTGCAGGTTGCGGGCTGAAGGTGGGTCCAGGGCGTGTTTGGAGCCTTCAAAGTTGGGAACAGTCTGAATGGTAAGGGTACAAAGTTGAAATGTAAGGTTAAAGGGGAAGCCCATTACTCAGACAACCAGTTTTCAATATACAGGGTGGGCCATCTACAAGGATATATCTGAATAAAATGGGAATGGTTGGTGATGTCAACTTCCTGTTTGTGGCACATTAGTATATGGAAGGGGGAAAACTTTTCCAGATGGGTGGTGACCATGGCGGCCATTTTGAAGTTTGCCATCTTGGAACAACTTAATTTTTTTCAATGGGAAGAAGGTCATATAACACAAACTTATTGATAATTTCATAAGAAAAACAATGGTGCGCTTAGTTTTAACGCAACTTTATTTTTTCATGAGTTATTTCAAGTTGAGATCAGCATTGATTCCCATTTTATTTAGGCGTATCCATATAACTGGCCCACCTAGGATCATGTAGTGTGACAACACACGATGCCTGTCAATGGACGTTTCACTCTCCCCCACCTCAGGCATATTATATACATCCAGAGAAAGAGAGAGAACAGCAAAGCTCACTTCCTTCCTCCGGATATAAACAATTTGCTCAAAAGTGGGGAGAGTGAAGCGACAATTGACAGGTATTGTGTGACGTCACACTGATGCATGATCCCGGGAGAGGCAGTGCCCACACGGCTGGACTGGCACCAGAGGCAAGTATACGTCTTACTTTGAAAGGGGGAAACGTTTAAGAAAGGGTTGTAGACACACTATCCATTTTGGTGGAGTAAGATTCATGGAATTGAGCCATGTCTTAGGTTTGGTTTACTGACTTCACAGCCCTGGTTGTCTGAGTGGACAACCTCTAAGTTTTCACAATAAGATTTTTTCACTGAGCAAAAAAACGTAGCATCCAGCAAAGTGGATGGGATTTATAGACACCCAAAATACCCAATGTGCTTTTATTTAATTTTATTTAATTCTGCCTAAACTGTTCTGCAGTGTGTGTATGAAATCTGCAGCAACATGTCAATTTCTCCTGCGGGGATTAGCAAGTGTAAAGGCCACGTTAAACGCTTCAATTTGATGAACGATGTTGTTAGCGATCACATGCACGCCCGATCGCTAACAACATCATTCACATGGCTGGTGAGCTGTCGCACAGGCAGACTCACTAGCGATGTGGACCAGCGAGAACACTGGTAATCATGGTACACATCGGGTTACTAGGCACCGCGCAACGCTTAGTAACCCGATGTGTACCATGGTTACCATCACCCAGCATAGGCTGTGCCGCTGGGAGATCGTTCATCGCGGTGTCACACACCATGATGCTGCAGATCGCTCTACAGATTAGCGCTTGATTTAAGGTCCTGCTCACAAATCTTCCAGCAAACAATCAAGTGATTTCTCGTTGACAGATCGCTCGGTTACACACAACGACGCACAAACGATATTGCTTAAGTGATCAAAATTCCGGAACGCTTAAGCGATATCGTTCACAAGATTGAAGCGTGTGACGTGACCTTTAGTTGCGGATTTTCACCGTAGAAATGCATTACATGTGGAAAGAAAATAAGAACACAGGGATAATAAAAATCTGTGTTAAGGCCACTTCATACGCTAGGATCTCGTTAACGGTATCGTTGAAACGTCACGGATTTGTGATCGTTCAAACGATATCGTTAGTGCGTCGTTGCGTGTAAATGAACGATGTAGGAAGAATAAATTGTTGGAACGGTCATCAAAAGTGAGAGATCCGGACCTCAAATCTATCATTCATCGTCCAATTAAGTCCTGGGAAGCCGCAACATCGTTCAGTGTGACACCTTTTTGAACAATGTTGTTTATATTTCTTCTATTCCTGCCGCTTTTTAAAATGGTTCAAACGTTCTTCTCCAAATAGCTGGAGAATTGCCAAATTTAAGATAGTTAACGATATCTTTGCGTGTGACAGCGCACTAACTATGTCGGAAGGATAGCGGTCATGTGACATAGCTAACGATCTCGATCACCTATATCCTAGCGTGTGAAGCGGCCTTTAGGAAGATGATAAAGACTCATAACACCTTTTAAGAGCAAACTCTGCTGCCAGGCTCCCTGTACAAGTGACTTTGTACCCCATCTTAGAGCAGGACATGGTAGATGGTGAGGAGCATGGGACTTTTTACTGCACGTATACCTCCTGCCATTTATCATCTCTTATCCCTCAGTTGATCTTGATGGACAAGTCTTTCTTTCCAACTGTAGTGGTTTATGTGATTAGAGTTGTCTTGAGTAAAGCCCGCGTCACACCTAGATAGATCGCTAGCGAGATCGCTGTTTCGTCACAGGTTTTGTGACGCAACAGCGACCTTGCCAGTGATCTCGCTATGTTTGACATGTAGCAGTGACCAGGCCCCGGCTGTGAGATCGCCGATCGTGTTAGCATGGACTGGACCATTTTTTGATCGTTGGGTTCCCGCTGGGCAGCATGCATCGGTGTGTTTGACGCCTTAACAATGACCTCGTTGGCGACTCAGAACTCAGCCATATAGGTCTGAGTGGTCAGACTAGCTGCTGTGTGACAGGGTCCCAACGACCGCCGAGGTCGTTATACGGGACGCTGTATCGTGTCGTTCAGTAGATCTGACTGTTTGACATCTCACCAGCGACCACGTAGCAACCTTACCAGGCCGTATCATTTTCGGGATCGCTGGAACGTAGCCAAGTGTGTGTGTGACAGGACCCTAAGGCTAGTTTCACACTTGCTTATTTTTCAGTCCATGTGGTTGATTGAAATTTTTGCTACCACATGGATAGTCATGAACAGACACGAATCCATGTACACGGATGGCCACTGATGGCAACGCAACGTTGCCATAACGGATCAATTTTCAGTCACCTGGTTTGGGGGGGAGGGGGGGGTAAGGAGGCTCCTTCTTGCTTCTGAACATGCTCAGTCCTAATAAACGCATCCGTTTTCCATAGACTTCCATTATAAATCTTGACATTTTGTCACGGATCCGTGTCTGTTCGTGATCTTGCAAATTTTCATGCATGCACAAAAATGCAACATTTTGTGTTTTTGGGTGCATGTAAAATATGCACACAAACGGATCCAAGCTAGGTGTTCGGACGCAAGTTCATTTCATCTCCGGCCCCGAGCTCGAACTTTACAAAAAGCTTGGGCGAACTCGCCGATCCAGATCATCACTACTCATACACAGTCAGTTTTGATGAACAGATACATTTTTCTATTTCTTTGAGAGCAAGTGAGAAATGTTGCTGAAATATGGTCAATTGCTTGCTATAGGAGATGGAGTGGAATCTTTTTCCCTGTGGCAACTCTTTGCCTTCTACATGTCATACAAAAACTTGTCAAAGTTAAGCTCCTCATCTGAGGAGCATGAAGGTATGGCAGCAGCTGCACAGGCAGGACCAAAGTCCTCTTGCTCCTGGCAGTCCTGTAGTGCAGTCATCCTAAATGCTACCTCAGTCAGAGTTTCTTTTCCTTTAGTAAGCTGTTGATCACCAAGCAGTATACGATGACTTGGGTCCACATAAACAGCTGCCAGAAGAATTTTATTTTCCAATGACTGCTTCTCATTTATAGGACATTTCATAACTCTCCCAAATTCCTATGATAAAATATTCATCACATTCTGCATTGAACTACATTTTATTATATATTTTAGGAGTCTGTCCATTTATACTGGACTCCACCAAAAATGGGCTGCGACTCAGACTCCACAGCCCTGTTTCTAAAGGACCCACTATAGGTAAAGTGCCTGGTACAAAAAGCTCAAAGGGAACCTGTCAGCTATGATAGCTGAAAAAAGCATGCTGCAAGAGTTATATAAAGAAGAAAAAAAAAATTACTACTACTGTTTACATAAGCTAAAGACTTTATAACTTGTTGATTACCATTACAGACTACGTTGCCAGACGAATGTCAACACGCCTCCTCCTCTGTCAGACATCTCACTGTGAATGCATAAATCTCTATTGAGAGACTGGTGTGGGGCCAGGTAGTTTTGATAGCCCTGCTGCATGCCTAAAACTGACTGCTTATTGTGTCAGAACGGCTGCAGCCAGTAATCTAAGTTATACATCATCATATTCAGAATCTATTTGACCACAACATGCTGCTCTCAGATAAGGTAGCAGAAACCTGCTGACAGATTCCGTTTAATAGAAGTATTGGTGCTGTAGAATAAACAGTGTAGTTACACTGAGTGCTGAGGTAGTATGGTTATGTGCACTAAACACCAATGTATCAGCATCAAACCTGGTAGCAGTTTAATATCCTTTTTCAAGAAAATAGAATAAAATGTAACAATTCCTGCAGCACGTTATGTCATGCATGTCTCTCATTTTTAATCTTTTAATATATATACACCTTTAATTGTAATAAAGGACTTTGACACAAACGTTTTCTAAAACTGTTGTATTCAGAGTCATTTTTCGATGTTGGATTTTCTTATTTTTTGTTGTTTAAAAGAACAGAATACAATAAAGGCACAAGTGACATTGACGAACAAAATAAGAGAAAACACGTTATTTTTACACTCCATACCATCAGAAATCGATTAGAGATTCACAATGCAGCCAAATCTTTTCTCCACAACCAGCATTGTTCTGGAGCCCGCTAGCCACTCTCATGTAAGAGATTCATTTATTCGAATAATACATAAGGGGGAAAGGAGGGGTTTTATCAAAAATCAAAAGAAAAGTGGATGGAGAGGACAGCAAATCTAGGCGATAAGCTGCATACAACTAAATAAAGGATGCCCAAATACTAATGAGCCAGAGAATAAGTTGGTATATGTGCAATAGGGGCACGTACACACCATGACCATTTAACAGATAAAAGCCAAAAGAAACACCCAAAATGAACATATAGTTGAAACCAGAAGGTTAAAGATGGTAAGATAAAAAAATGTGTATGTTTCTTTTTATATAGTGTATGTAATTGTCTGGTTTTAACTGTATACCCTATAATAAAGGAAATAAGTAAACCATAGAATTACATTTAAAGAACATAGGGCACATAGGAGGGACCACACCACCATATGTACAGAGTACAAAAAAACAACAGAAAAAAAAGATAAGCCAGGGCATAAGTTGGTATATGTGCAACAGGAGCATGATCACACCGGGGCCATTTCACAGACAAATCCCATGAGAAAAAAAACATAAAATGAGTACATACCCTATAATATAGTAAAGTAATTAAAAGTACAGTTTGGTTTTTTTTGTACTCCCTCTGAGCCAGGTACTTCAGCTATATAGATTTGACCATGCAGCAGAGTTGAGAAAGCGGTCCACTTCCACACCAAGCTCTCTATATACAATGTCTATAGACCGTGTGCTGCTACCCACAGAAGGGGAGCGTCTGACTAGCAGAAAGGAGGCAATGTAGTCCAGCAATGATAATCTCCATTCGATCATACAAACATTGCAAGTATACAATAGCACAGACCTTCATAAGAGACATAGATGAAGTACAGCATGCTGTTTTCAAGTTACATAGCAAAACCCTGTAGACAGATTCCCTTTAACCAGTACTTGCTTAGGATACGGTCTTCGAGTTTTGGTTATTACATAATACTTTCTTATGTCTTCCTTTAAGCCAACGAGTCTGAAGGATGGAGTGAATAGTAAAGGAACCAGGAGGCTCATGTACACATTAAATGGTCTCCCCAAATTCAGCACATTCAATTGACATACATCTAACATGTATGGCCAGAGCTCTAGTGACAAAAGATAGATAGAAACATACAGTGCAGAGAACTAGTTACTGTTGTGTTTAGGCCAGAGTGCTTTTAATCTTGCTGAATCACCGGTAGCCCCTGCTTACTTCTCAGATACCCCATTGACATCCATTTTTAAACATTAAAGCCCACATACAATGAACTAAGGCTTCTCTGGTACTCATATACCCCAGCAGAAAAACCACAAGAGTTTAGTATAAAGATGAAGAGAAAAAGCAAACCAAGATAAAAAAAAAGGGAAGTTTCTGAATACTCACTTTTGATGGCCTCGTTTTGCCAACTTTCCGGTGGGTTTACAGGTGCCAGTGCTGCCATTAGGGTCTTTGTTCTCAGTCAGTGTTTTCCATGGAAGGAGAAAGTCAGGTGTTGGACTAAACTGCTTTAATTCACCTTGCCCCAAGAGACTCCGTTCACCACAATAACAGAAAGCACAGAGTTGTTCACTGAAAAAGAGGGGGGAAAAAAAAAATTAAGACAAATGGGGTTTTCTCAACGCAGCTTGCACAGATGACAGCCCCTCGTTGTGACTTCTAACTACTAAGTTTTTCTTCACCATTTTCCTGTTTTGGTCAGGATCATGTACAGCTGTAGAAACACCTACACCTCTAGTTTATGTTTGATATGACACTAGAAAGATGCAAAGTACACTCACAAGAAGCAAATTAGCAGGGAGGTAATGGAAGCCTCCATAGTTTATACTGTAGTGTGTGCTGTACTCAGAAGGTACTACCTGTATATAATATCGGCAGTCTCATCTTCACAAAGACTTTCTATATAACCCCTCTTCATACGATACAATTTAGAGGGGTGAGCCACTCAGAATTCCCCTTTAAAACAAAAGCAAAGAGCCACCAACAAGCGCTAGGCATTGGTCAACACTTGGCCCAAGTATTACAGGACATTGTACAGCATCAACCACTACAGGGAGAATGAGCAGATCAAGGTCAGGGGACCATAACCAGAACAATCACCTGATGGCCATGGTGGACCTCTCTATGTGTGTTCCCATGATGATATCCTAGTCACAGATACATACAACCCCCGTCCACCAGTGTATTTGTAAAGGCAATAATGAACCATGAGTTAGAACTGATCTGAAAATTACCAATTACTACCCTAAAGACCAATAGAAAAAGACTTCTCCTTTAAATCAGATTTTCGTGCTACCTTAGGCTGGGTTCACATTTGCGTTTGTGTCTGCATGCGTAGGGCATGCAGACACAAATGCATTGCAAACGCAGCCATACTGATGTGAACGCAGTGGAGAATATCCGCATGCGTTCACATCAGTATGCAGGCCGGCCAGCCAATCAGCTGTCCCGGCGACAGCTGGGAGGTGGAGATCATGGGCGGAGATCTCCTCCTCCCGACCACCACTGATCTCCCACCAGTGTCGGCGGGGAGAAACAGCTGATCTGACAGCTGTTTAAATCTTCCGCGCCGACACCAAAGAGGAAATGTCAGCGCGGGAGATTTAAACAGAGTCAGATCATCTGTTTCTCCCCGCTGACACCGCCGGGAGATCAGCGGCGGCCAGGTGAGGAGATCAGCAGCTGCTCCAGCTGATCTCCCGGGAGATCAGCGGCGGCCACCGGGAGAGATTTCAATGAGATCCGCAGGGTTCTCCTGCGCTGTCATGCGGAGGACACTGCGGATCCATTGACTCCCATGCATTGTTTGCGTGCTTGCAGGAGCTTCCAGATAAAACAAGCGCCCGTGAATGCACAAAAAATGCAACAGGCTGCATTCGGAGGGCTCAAGAATTATGCGCATCCGAACGCAACCAAATGCAGGTACTATGCGTTCCCATGTTAAAGATAGGAACGCAGTGCGCATGCATTTGGCTGCGTTCAGTACACTGCGTTTACATAAGCAAGTGTGAAACCACCCTTAGCTTTATTTACTTATCTTTAATCAGCAATGTTTTCTTTCCCAGATCACAATCTATTAGAAGTAAAAATCCTGCAATTTTCAAATTGGCCACTTGTGGCTTTTTTTTTAGGCTTATACATGTGTTGTTTCCTGAAACAACAAGATGTAGATTAGCCACAATGAATAGAACCCATCTTATTTATTGAAGCATTTGCAGAAGTAATTGTGAAGGGAGGGGAGCAGGGTCAGCTGTGCTATCACCCATTGTAAATGGTGGATTCAGTGTTATGTGTATATGGGTGTTAGGCTGGGTGAACAATCAACTACGCTTGCTGGCCACCTCCAATAGGCATGTAGAGATGAAAATTATGTACAACAGGGGACACAGACTCATCATTACAGTCAGCTGCCATTTGCCCGAAACCCATTTGGCCGGGATCTGCTTATAAGCCCCGACGGAGCCACTGAACGTATGGCTAAACACCATAGGGATCATAGCTTTGCCATTGTAATCCTATCTCTGGTAGCAAAACCACTGAAAACGTTTCCATACGGACAGAAATACATGAAACGTTACAATAGTCACAGTGGCCAGTGTGAAAATGGCAAAATACATTAAACATTTCCCTTCAGCACAGGACTGGTTGTGTTTCTCAGAAGCCTGGCAGTGTGTGGCACAGGGAAATCTTATGGTTCAGTAAATGAATGACATTTTCTAGGTTCATCATGCAGCAAGTCAGGTAATTTTTTACACATGACCGTCCGTAGCTCTTACATCAAAACTAGTTGTCAAACTAGAACAGATTTTCAGATTTAAAACAGATACCAAACTCAATTCTCTCATGTACAGTAGATAAAAGTCTATACACACCCCAACATGCCAGGTTTATGCCATATCAAAAAAATGTACTAGTATCATCCATAATCTGTACCAATTCACTGAGAATAAAATATTTTCAGGAGGAAATAAAACTAAAATAATGTGGTTGCATTGGAGATGTGATTGTGTTCAGAATTATCCAATCACACCTAGCATGTTACATAGTAGTCAGTACACAGTTGTCATCAGTTACAGTAACTGATTAACCCCATATACAGTTTGGCTGCTCTAGTATGATTTTATTGACATTTTCTTAGTTGCATTATACAGCAAAATTCATGATGTGTAAACAGCTGACAACACAGCAAAGATACAACACGAGGATGGTAATCCAGAAGTGGATTCAATTTGGCACAGCAGTGATATTACCTACAACTGAAAAAACCTCAAAGACTGATGAAAAACATTGAAAGTGACATTAAAAAGCACTTTCTGTCAAATGCAGGTTGCGTACTGCATGTTATGGCAATCTTCCAGATTCATGTATCTGGCTTGCGGAATAGGTTGCCAAGTCAGAAGCTTTTTGTTATAAAGAAACATCCAAGCCCAGCTATTCTAATGGTACCGTCACACGCAGCAATATTGCTAGGCAATTTCACTGGCAATTTGCTGGTTGCAGTGAAATCATGGACACATTGTTCTATTTTGTTGCTGTGTACAAATGGAACAATGTGTCCATGATTTCACTGCAACCAGCAAATTGCCAGTGAACTTGCCTAGCAATATTTCCGCGTGTGACGGTACCTTTAGTCAAAACCTACATAAAGTCTGCTAACAGCATGTGAGACAATGTGTATGGTCTGATAAGACCAAGGTTGAACCTTTTAACCATTACTTCAAAAGGTATGTTTGGTGCAAAGCCAACATTGTCATCACCAAAAGAACACCATACATTCAGTGAAGCATGGTGGAGGCAGAATTATGCTTTGGGGCTGTTTTTATCAACTGTACAGGGGAAGGTAAAGTGAGCAAATACTGACAAATTTAGATGCCCTAAAAGGCTCCCATTTGGAGAGACAATTCTGTCAAATTCATAGGGGAATTAACATGGTATTCGTTTAAAGAAGTACTTTTTATTTTTCCATCCAAAAATATTTTAGTTTTTCAATTGAATTGTACAGAAGCGGTTGCACCCCTGGTGGTGCCCCTTTGCTTCGGTGGTGGTTGGCACATGGCGCCACACCTTTTAGGTTTGGGATCCACTGAGAGGTTCATTACGATGTGGCATTGCGTTATATACAGCCTGTTCAGAATGTTAATCTAAGAACCTCATTCAGTTTTGCAAATTTTAGGCTAGTGACATTAGATCGGTGTATTATTTAATATGCGCTCCCTGTCTTTTATTTTACAGCTTTGATGCTGCTGAGGTCATATCTGGACTGGAGGGACATTTGTTAGACGGGTTGACTAGCGCAGCTCACTTCTGGATCAGGTGAGCAGCACTGATGAGGGCACGATCGGCAGGTGTTCTGTTATAATGAATAAGAAATGCAAAATACCAGCAAGGGTCCTGGCAGGCATCTGACAACTCAGTATTTTTGGTGCCACTAGCCTCAGTAAAACCCTGTTATGAAAGCACTGGAATAATTCACATTTCTAGTTTAAGCTCATCTCAAGATACTATATTTTAGCTGGACATCCCTTTTACTAATGTATTGGTCGTTACAGTCACAAAAAGGGCCACGTATCCAGGACTACTGAACAGCAAATTGTCTAATACCAAATGATCCTCTATCAGTTGGTAAAAAATGAGAGATTAAAGAATCTGGAAAAGCCTGCAGTCAGTCATTATTTATCACCCAGCTTTCCTAAAGGCCACAAGAATCCGAAAAGGCTAATTGAGGTTACTATCATTTCTTTGGTACTGCATGTCTTATAATCCAGTCCATAATTTGTGTATTGCAGCAGGCAGAGTGTGAAGTGAAGCATACAAAATGTCACTCTCCTGCTAGCAGCCACTTCCAACCCATGAATGCTCCTAAGTGGGGGGTGGAGGCGACTGCAGCTTCACCAGGACAAACAAGATGTGTGTCCGGCTCCCTGTGCTGCAGATGCATTAAGGAGCGCTCACATAGCGGGTCAGAACCACCAGACATTGTAGTGAGTGGTTTCTTATGTCATGTAGCTGAATCTTCACATTTCAAGTGAGTTAACCCATTATATGATCAGCTTACCCATTATATTTTTTTAGGATGCATTGGCAATTTAATAATATAAAATTAATATTTATTCATTTATGTTGCTCTATTAATTCCATAGCACTTTACATACATCAGTAATGCTGTCCCTATTGGGGCTCACAATCTAAACATCCTATCAGTATGTCTTTGACATGTGGGAGGAAACCGGAGTGACCGGAGGAAACCCACACAAACATGGCGAGAACATACAAACTCCTTGCAGATGTTGTTCTTGGTGGGAATTGAACCCCAATATAAGTTATAAAGATCAGACCAGTAAGGGGGGGGGGGGGGGCTCACCAGACAGCCAAACCTAATGAGCATAGGGGTGTTAGGGTACGTGCCCAGGATCAGGACACCCTGGATTCTAGACGCGTGTTCTCTACTGGGGAGATGCGGGTGAACGGGCTGTCTGTACCCACGATCAGGATTCTGGGCACAGCATATATTATTCACAGTTTTCTCCTGCAGAGAGCGCTCGCATCTCCACAAAAATAAATTGATATGATGTGGTTTGGGAAGCCATGCCGCATGTCGGTTTACACAACGGTAAACAGAAGCACAATGGCCATGGATTTTTATAAATCCATCCACTGAGCTTGTACTGTGTAATGCAACGTATTGAGCACAGTGAAACAAAAGCTGCGTCCAAAACACGCTAATCCTGATTGTAGGCACACACTATTAGACCCCTTCACACCACGATTTGTTGGGATCCGTGGCTATCCGATGTAAAACGGATAGCCACAAATCCGATTTGGCCCCCATGTATCCCTATGGGCACGGGTTAGTGCTTAATAGTCATCCGTGTGTGCAGGGATCCGATTGTGTTCGCTGTTTTCACGTCCCCAAAATCAGAAAATGCTCAAATTTTTGGCACAGCGGACAGAATCAGGCAGCATCGGATCAGACACTGTCCGATTCAAATAACATGGGAGTTTATGGTGCTCGGATCAGAGACAAAATAGGATCGTTTCCCAGATCCGATTTTAATGTACTGAGCAGAGCATGCTCCGTACACTAAAACTGCTCTGCTCAGTGTAATTTCACTTTAGCAGTGTATCTACATACACTATCTACATACACTGCTAAAGTGAAATTAACTAAAAGAATGTGTTAAAAAAAAATTTAATAAATCCTCACCACTCCGACGGCTGTCCGAGACCCAAGAAGATGTCCAATCACTGCCTGCCAGGATCTTAAAATGTGATTGGCCGGTAGCGATCAGGTGGTATGTGACGACACATCTTTTAGGTCCTAGCAGCATCCGGACGTCTTCTCGGGTCCCGGACAGCCGGAAGAGAGGCATTTATTTTTAATACATGTTTTCTCTTTTATCTTGCTTTGCCAGTTTATGTAGATATACTGGGAAAGCAAAACCTCAGCCCCAACCTGTCACACTGGGAAGGAACAGAGGATTCTTCCTCCTCCGTGTGACATCACAGCCCTGACACCACTGGGCTCCTCCCAGCTCTTTCCATGTCGAATCTGTCAAAATCACGGATCCGGACACCGAAATGACATTCGGAGGTAAACATCCGGGCCTTTCCATTCCTGTCCATGGGGTCCTTCAAAAAAACAGGATCCCAACGGACAGGAAAAAAATGTGGTGTGAAGGAGGGCCTTAGACACCACCACCCGTTCTGGCAAAGAATTAGCTGCTTCAGTCTGTATAGGCTTTATTTAATAAATGATAAGAATGAAAAACAATTGACTGCACTCTTTTATTGCATCTTAAATTTTGTTTGGACATAGAATTGATTAAGATAACATTATGATAGGTTCAGACTGACTAAAACTTGGATCACAAAATGCATGAAATCAGAGCAATGTAAATGAAAAAGAAGGTTTTTACTACTGTATTTTCTGTACGTAAATATTATTAAAGGGATCCTGTCACCCCCAAAACACCTCAAAAGCTATTAAAAGCTGTCCCTAGAGCATAGTAACACTTACCCTACACTCCTTTTAGCTCCTAAAAGCATCTACTGAGAATGAAGATAAATGTTATTACACTACCTCATTAGTGATAATAATTAGTGACTATGGTATGCATAGTCACCCTGGCAGGCTCTCCCTCATGATATCACGCCTCAATAGGCGTGATCTTCAAATCAGATTCAAATGCGCGCATCCCCGCTCTGTCCTATGCCAGCCGGACCGCTGCATTGTGCGGCTGTATGACGCGAACCACGTAATTTCCGGCGCCGGGTGACGTATGTACACCCGCGCCGCTGTTACCTTCAAGACCCGCACCGCGCATGCGTAGTGCGCGTTTTGAAGCTAACAGAGCGGCACGGGTGTACATACCGTCACCCGGCGCCGGAAATGACGCGATTCGCGTCACCCAGCCCAACTGCAGCGGTCCGGCTGGCATAGGACAGAGATTCCCAAGAAGTCTGTCCATTTATGAAATATAACATTAGTACAGAAGGGTGTAAAGATCAAGAATAAGACCAAGCTGGACAAATACAAAGGCCTGACGCCATCTGAAGCTCAAGAGACTGCTAAAGAAAGGCTTACAGCACTTGCTGCAAGACTAGGGAGATGCACTAGAAAGGCTGAGATGATAAACGACCTGCTCTCCAAAGTACCATCCAAAGTGTGCTCCCGACTACAGAGTAACAGCACAGAGGCAGCAACTCCACCAATAGCAAAGACTGAACAATACTGGAGGAACATATGGGAACACGAAAAAAACACACCACTAGTGCAAAGTAGCTGCAAGATCTGAGAATGAAACAAGAACCAGTCATCATTACTGAAGCAGCCATCCAAGAGTGTGTCAAGGATATGAAGAGCAGCATATGGACAGTACCTGGCCCAGACATGATCCACACCAACAACATGAAGAGCTGGACAGCACCTGGGCCAGACATGATCCACACCAAGAACATGAAGAGCTGGACAGCACCTGGCCCAGACATGATCCACACCAAGAACATGAAGAGCTGGACAGCACCTGGCCCAGACATGATCCACACCAACAACATGAAGAGCTGGACAGCACCTGGACCAGACATGATCCACACCAAGAACATGAAGAGCTGGACAGCACCTGGCCCAGACATGATCCACACCAACAACATGAAGAGCTGGACAGCACCTGGCCCAGACATGATCCACACCAAGACCATGAAGCGCTGGACAGCACCTGGCCCAGACATGATCCACACCAACAACATGAAGAGCTGGACAGCACCTAGCCCAGACATGATCCACACCAGCAACATGAAGAGCTGGACAGCACCTGGCCCAGACATGATCCACACCAAGAACATGAAGAGCTGGACAGCACCTGGCCCAGACATGATCCACACCAAGAACATGAAGAGCTGGACAGCACCTGGCCCAGACATGATCCACACCAAGAACATGAAGAGCTGGACAGCACCTGGCCCAGACATGATCCACACCAACAACATGAAGAGCTGGACAGCACCTGGCCCAGACATGATCCACACCAAGAACATGAAGAGCTGGACAGCACCTGGCCCAGCCATGATCACACACCAACAACATGAAGAGCTGGACAGCACCTGGCTCAGACATGATCCACACCAACAACATGAAGAGCTGGACAGCACCTGGCCCAGACATAATCCACACTAAGAACATAAAGAGCTGGACAGCACCTGGCCCAGACATGATCCACACCAACAACATGAAGAGCTGGACAGCACCTGGCCCAGACATGATCCACACCAACAACATGAAGAGCTGGACAGCACCTGGCCCAGACATGATCCACACCAACAACATGAAGAGCTGGACAGCACCTGGCCCAGACATGATCCACACTAAGAACATGAAGAGCTGGACAGCACCTGGCCCAGACATGATCCACACCAACAACATGAAGAGCTGGACAGCACCTGGCCCAGACATGATCCACACGAAGAACATGAAGAGCTGGACAGCACCTGGCCCAGACATGATCCACACCAACAACATGAAGAGCTGGACGGCACCTGGCCCAGACATGATCCACACCAACAACATGAAGAGCTGGACAGCACCTGGCCCAGACATGATCCACACCAAGAACATGAAGAGCTGGACAGCACCTGGCCCAGACATGATCCACACCAACAACATGAAGAGCTGGACAGCACCTGGCCCAGACATGATCCACACCAACAACATGAAGAGCTGGACAGCACCTGGCCCATACATGATCCACACCAAGAACATGAAGAGCTGGACAGCACCTGGCCCATACATGATCCACACCAACAACATGAAGAGCTGGACACCACCTGGCCCAGACATGATCCACACCAACAACATGAAGAGCTGGACAGCACCTGGCCCAGACATAATCCACACTAAGAACATAAAGAGCTGGACAGCACCTGGCCCAGACATGATCCACACCAACAACATGAAGAGCTGGACAGCACCTGGCCCAGACATGATCCACACCAACAACATGAAGAGCTGGACAGCACCTGGCCCAGACATGATCCACACCAACAACATGAAGAGCTGGACAGCACCTGGCTCAGACATGATCCACACCAACAACATGAAGAGCTGGACAGCACCTGGCCCAGACATAATCCACACTAAGAACATAAAGAGCTGGACAGCACCTGGCCCAGACATGATCCACACCAACAACATGAAGAGCTGGACAGCACCTGGCTCAGACATGATCCACACCAACAACATGAAGAGCTGGACAGCACCTGGCCCAGACATAATCCACACTAAGAACATAAAGAGCTGGACAGCACCTGGCCCAGACATGATCCACACCAACAACATGAAGAGCTGGACAGCACCTGGCCCAGACATGATCCACACCAACAACATGAAGAGCTGGACAGCACCTGGCCCAGACATGATCCACACCAACAACATGAAGAGCTGGACAGCACCTGGCCCAGACATGATCCACACTAAGAACATGAAGAGCTGGACAGCACCTGGCCCAGACATGATCCACACCAACAACATGAAGAGCTGGACAGCACCTGGCCCAGACATGATCCACACGAAGAACATGAAGAGCTGGACAGCACCTGGCCCAGACATGATCCACACCAACAACATGAAGAGCTGGACAGCACCTGGCCCAGACATGATCCACACCAAGAACATGAAGAGCTGGACACCACCTGGCCCAGACATGATCCACACCAACAACATGAAGAGCTGGACAGCACCTGGCCCAGACATGATCCACACCAACAACATGAAGAGCTGGACAGCACCTGGCCCATACATGATCCACACCAAGAACATGAAGAGCTGGACAGCACCTGGCCCATACATGATCCACACCAACAACATGAAGAGCTGGACACCACCTGGCCCAGACATGATCCACACCAACAACATGAAGAGCTGGACAGCACCTGGCCCAGACATGATCCACACCAACAACATGAAGAGCTGGACAGCACCAGGCCCAGACATGATCCACACCAAGAACATGAAGAGCTGGACAGCACCTGGCCCAGACATGATCCACACCAACAACATGAAGAGCTGGACAGCACCTGGCCCAGACATGATCCACACCAACAACATGAAGAGCTGGACAGCACCAGGCCCAGACATGATCCACACCAAGAACATGAAGAGCTGGACAGCACCTGGCCCAGACATGATCCACACCAACAACATGAAGAGCTGGACAGCACCTGGCCCAGACATGATCCACACCAACAACATGAAGAGCTGGACAGCACCTGGCCCAGACATGATCCCACACCAACACATGAAGAGCTGGACAGCACCCGGCCCAGACATGATCCACACCGACTGGATTGAGAAATTAACAGAGGTACAGGAACATGGTTTTTCTGGAACTTGAGTAAGGCCCCTTTCACATAAGCATTTTTTTCAAATCGCGGCAGATGCGGTGAAAAAAACGCATCTGCCGCGATTACCGCATACCGGCTGCACTTGCGGCACGGTTGCGGCACAGTTGCAGCAAGCCCCATGCAATGTATAGGCGGGCTTGCGGCAGGTGCGGCAAGTGCGATTTGGCACTTGCGGCAGGTGCGGCCGCGAAAAAAACCACGGTATGCCGCGGTTTTTTCGTTGCCGCACCTTCCGCAAGTGCCGAAACCGCACTTGTCGCAAGCCCATAGACATTGTGTGGGGCTTGCCGCAAGTGTGCCGCAAGTGCAGCCGTTATGCGGTAATCGCGGCAGTTGCGGTTTTTTTCACCGCAACTGCCGCGATCAGCGAAAACCGCTGATGTGAAAGCAGCCTAAGCCTGCTTTCACATAGGCGTTTTTTTTGAAAATGTGGCAGATCCGGCAGATTTACCGCATCTGCCGCATCTTACGCCTAACGGCCGCACTTGCTGCACCAGTCCGCCAAGCCTCATGCATTGTCTAAAGGGCTTGCAATCGGGTGCGGCAAGTGCCGTTTTGCTGGTTGCGGCAGATGCGAAAAAAAGCGCGATGAGCAGCGTTTTTTTTTTCTTTTTGCAGCCGCAACAGCCGCATCGGCCGCAACCGGCGAAACCGCACTTGACGCAAACCCCATAGACAATGCATGGGGCTTGCCGGACCCGGAGCTAGAAGTGCGGCCGTTAGGCGGAAGATTCGGTAAATCTGCCATATTTTAGGGAAAAAACGTCTATGTAAAAGGGGCCTAACTGCTCTATCTAGTAGTAGTTGATGCTTAGAGCCTCTCTTGTTGTTCCCAATGCCTTTCTGATCTGGATTCATGCACTGATTCATTTGGTTCTGTAGCTTGGAGGCTATCATGCCTGACAGGAGTTTCCATGTTGTTGTAAGGCAGGTTATACAGTGATATTTGGATGGAAATGTTCCTTAGCGAGGATCCTTCATGATCAGCACTGTTCTTCCTCGTGGTACCCAGGCCGGGTGGTGGCCTACTTCTAGCAGCTGGTTCATCTGTTTTACCAGGATGATGAAGATGAAATGAGGGTGGACATTTCAGCAAGATAATGATCCCAAACACACAGCCAGGGAAATGCTCATTTGGAAAAAAAAAAAAAAAAGCTGCTAGAGTGGCCGAGCCAAATCACCTGACCTGGATACTAAATTTATGGAAGAAACTAAAGCTCAGCGTTCATACAAGGAGCCAATGGGACCTCCAGGATTTGGAGTGTTTGTGTGGAAGAATGAGCTAAAATCATACCGGAACAATGCATGTGACTAGTTTCTCCATACTGGAGGCATCTTGAAGCTGTCATCACCAACAAAGGCTTCAGCAGGCGTGTTCAATACTTTTTCCTGAGTCATTTCTCATATTACACATTATATTTATAAACATCTATAGTTTGATTTCTTTGCCTGTGTGGATTGAATGGGTTGTTAATTTATCTGGTGAGAAATTCATGTCAATAGCACCTTTAGAAATATATTTACTTAGAAAATTGATGAGGTGTTCAATACGTCACCCGATGGCGTGCGTGCGTGCTGCAGTAAATCCTAGTAAGCGTGGAGCATAGGATTCATGACTCATATTAGCGGTGCCCTGGTGATAGGGTAATTACTATTGATTTTGTTCTTCAAGTCCACAAGATAAAAGTTGTCATTTGAGCAAAACAACATCTGGAGAGGAAAGGGGCCATTTTATCAGTTATACAAGTATTGCTTTGAAGCAATTCATATAAAAGAGTCCTAGCTTCCAAAGCAAGGAGGGATGTGTATGTGGTTACCGTATTTAACAGTTCTGCAGCAGTCATACCAGATGAATATTGTAAGACTAGCTGCCCACCTAGCATTTTTTTGTCAGTTTTTCCTTGCAGATTTTCTTAAGTACATGCCAGCAAAGTCAATGATAATCCTGAAGTGCTGTGCCAACCTTCAAGTTTTTTTCCCTTGTAGATTTTGGTGTGGAAAAAACAAACATGTCAATTTCTTCTGCGTTTTTTACATACTCTAATAATTAAAGGGATCCTGTCACCCCCAAAACACCTGTAAACCTATTAAAACCTGTCCCTAGAGCATATTAACACTTTCCCTACACTGTTTTTACCTCCTAAATGCAGTAAATGACATTGCATAAAAACGTTTTATAAGTACCTGATTACTGATGATAATGAGTGACTATCTATTCATAGTCACTCATCCAGACTGCCCCTCTGCTTCATAGCACGCCTGAATAGGCGTGATCTTCATAGCAGATTCAAATTGCCGCCTCCCTGCTGTGCCCTGTGTCGTCCGAGGCTGCTGTGTGGCTGGGTGACGCGATCCGCGTCATTCCCGGCGCCGGGTGACGTATTTACACCGGCGCCGCGCTGTAAACTTCAAAATGCGCACTGCGCATGCGCATGGGCATGCGCAGTGTGCATTTTGAAGCCGACAGCGCGGCGCCGGTGTAAATACGTCACCCGGCGCCGGGAATGACGCGGATCGCGTCACCCAGCCACACAGCAGCCTCGGACGACACAGGGCACAGCAGGGAGGCGGCAATTTGAATCTGCTATGAAGATCACGCCTATTCAGGCGTGCTATGAAGCAGAGGGGCAGTCTGGATGAGTGACTATGAATAGCATAGTCACTCATTATCATCAGTAATCAGGTACTTATAAAATGTTTTTATGCAATGTCATTTACTGCATTTAGGAGGTAAAAACAGTGTAGGGAAAGTGTTAATATGCTCTAGGGACAGGTTTTAATAGGTTTACATGTGTTTTGGGGGTGACAGGATCCCTTTAAGTCTTTGTGAAAACTAACTGTAAAATTTGGGGTCTGCACCAGATACCTAATGTCCAAGCACAGGCCCCGAACATAAGTTCGGCCGTCCGAATAAAGCTTGTTGAGAAGCTGCACAGCAGCCAATCAGCAACGGGGATCAAAGTATTGAATCATACTTACCAGACTCCACACGCTGCTCTCACAATGCTTCCAGGTCTGCTCATGAAGCCTTAAGAATATTCACTACTTCCCCTGCCCACCCTCAGTGACAGCACCTGTAATTGGTTGCCCAGCCTCACAGTAGCTGTCTGCGTCCCTGGAGTGTATAAATTAATAATCCCCACAGTTTTTGTTCCCCCCATCAAAGTGACAGGTCAGTGCGAGGTTCAGCACATACTGACAGCACAAGAGCCACAGCTATAAGAGTGGTGATGTGAGCGAGGTCAACTGAGGTCATAGTAGGCTAGCTGTGACCTCAGGTGACCTCACCGCTCTCACAGCCACGGCTCTCAGCACCTCGTCACCTAAGGTGACCTCACTCATGCCACCACTCACAGCTGATGCTCTTGGTGCAGTTATTGTGTGCCAGAGCTCATGCTGAGCAGACACTATAATTTAACCACTCAACACAAGGTTTTGATGTAGCAGAGACTAGGACCTTCGAGTGATCTCACGTTGCATATTACTGTCAGAGCTTAAGGGTATGTCTGGGGTTAATAAATGGGTAAGAGAGGGTGTCTTATTTCAAATCAAAACAGACAAACAGAAAAATCCTTTAAAGGGAACCTGTCACCTAATTTGAAGCCCCTACACTATCTCTATCTGTCCCTACACCTTCCTAGCAACTCCCTATCTATCCCTTTCTTATCTAAAGTGACCCTATTAAACTTGTGTAAATTAAGTATAAACTTACCGTAGTCCCCGTGGTTAGGGGACTGGGTAGGTGTGGCCACGCTTCCACAGCACTCCTCCATGTTGTAATGCACGCCCCGCTGGGCGGCATTATTGTGGGTCCTCTCTGCCCCCATTCTTGAAATCTCCCGCCCTCTTTGTAGTTCTATGCACCGGCCGGACGTCACTTCCGGCGCGGTGCATTATGGGGCGGGTCACGTGATCGGCCCTAGTGCATTATGGGGCCGATCATGTGATCGGTCCGGCATCAATAAACGCAATGCGCATGCGCGGAGCCAGGGCAGATCACGTGATCGGCCCCATAATGCACTAGAGCCGATCACGTGACCCGCCCCATAAAGCACCGTGCCGGAAGTGACGTCCGGCCGGTGCATAGAACTGCAGAGAGGGCGGGAGATTCCAAGAATGGGGGCAGAGAGGACCCACAATAATGCCGCCCAGCGGGGCGTGCATTACAACATGGAGGAGTGCTGTGGAAGCGTGGCCACGCCTACCCAGTCCCCTAACCACGGGGACTGCGGTAAGTTTATACTTAATTTACACAAGTTTAATAGGGTCACTTTAGATAAGAAAGGGATAGATAGATCGATAGATAGATTAGATATGGAGCTGCTAGGAAGGTGTAGGGACAGCTAGAGATAGTGTAGGGGCTTCAAATTAGGTGACAGGTTCCCTTTAACTATTTATTTACAGGACAGGTAATATGGGGGTCTCATACAGACCGATATATCACCAAATCAGGGTTGGATGACATATGTCAACTCACAGCCGTCATTAACCCCTTATAATACCTTGATTGCCAACACACCCAGGCAATTGGGAAGAACAGCTTAAAGCGCAAGGAATGTAATAGAATGTGGGGCGGCTTCTGGCTGCTTTTCTTAGCCTGGAGGGGGCCAATAACTATGTGCCTCCACAGGGCGAGAAAACCAACCCCCAGCCATGTGCTTTATCTCGGCTGAGCATCAATATACGTGGGACCCGCACGCCATTTTCAACACCATGGGGACACAGCTCCTGTGAGGCTGGGCAACCAATCACACGCTGTCACAAAGGGTGGATGGGGGATGCAGTGAATATTCATGAGGTTTAGTGAGCAGACCCGGAAGTTGTGTGAGAGTAGAATGGAGACTGGTAAAGTGTAACACTTTAATCCCTGTGTTTATTCTTTTTGCAGCCCAGTAGTCACCATTTAGTTCAGATATTGATAGACATATACCCAGATTATTTTTTTGTTTGTTTTTTTAAGTCTGGCAAGATCCGGTGAACCTGAACATTTGAGGGTTGGCCCATCTATAGACTTCATTAATACACCAAGAAAACGCAAGGAAAAATGTACGAAAATTGCGGTAAAAATGCATATTTGCTAGCATTTTTCCTACAAGACTATGCAAATGTGGTGCAGAAATTTCTACAACCAAATCGGTTTGGTGGGCACATAGCATAATGTGGAAATGCTAGGCCAAAACTGCAGCATAAAATCCTTTGGCTAGGGCTGTATGGTTGCATGCGCCGTGCGACTCTTACTACAACAACTCAATAACGCACACAAAAGTTGTTTGCATGAGACTGAAGTCTGCGGCAAGTGATGTATGTGAAATTTGCAACCAGCAACAAAAAATTAACATTTGTGACCTGCATCCTACTGAATCGCAATGATACACTACTGAAAATCATTAGATGTGATGCTACAGAGATAAGGCCCTGTCTCACATAACAATATTGTTAGAGAGATCGTTGTAACTGTGACGTTACAACGATCTCTCCAGCGATGTCGCTATGTGTGACACTTTGCAGTGATCAGGCCCCTGCTGTGGGGACACTGATAGTTGCAAAGTGCTGCGGGTCATTTTATGATCGTTGGTTTCCCGCTGGTCAGCACGCATCGCTGCGTGTGACAGCGAGAAACCAGTGATCAGCGACCTCACTAGCTGGTAACCATGGTAAACGCCGGGTATCTAGGCAGCGCGCGCTGCGCACTATTGCAACTTTTGCTCTAGAGGGAAATCACGGCCTTGAATTTTGTCTATTTGTACACAACCTGTGTCTGTCTGTGGATGGATGGAGTCCAAACACTAGATGGCTTTGTATCCTTTTCCACTTGATTAGCATCAACAACTCTTCATAGGCTGCTTTCACACTGTGCTTTTTGCAATCCATGGCTATCTGTTGTAAAACAGACAGCCACGGATCAGATTTGACCTCCATGTATCCCTATGGCCAAAGGATCTGATCAAATTTGGCCTTAATGGCTTCAGATTTGTGTAGGATCTGATTGTGTCTGATTTTTTGCTGTACCCAAAATGGGAGACTGCTCCGATTTTGGGCACAGCGGACCAAATTGGACAGAATCGGATCCGACACGATCCGCAACAAATAACATGGGGGCCTATGGAGCACGGATCCGGGAAAACATTGTTTCCCGAACCAGATTTTAGTATACTGAGCATGCTCAGTACACTAAAATTGCTCTGTTCCCACCTCTCTGACGTGTGTCCCAAACCATCTAGCTCCTGGGGCTTAAGAACCTGGTGGGGCGGGGCTACCCGATCAGCTGAGCAGTGTAAATAGAGATTTAAACCGCTCAGCTGATGTGGTCATATGACCAATCAGCTGATCGGGTAGCTCCGCCCCACCAGGTCCTTAAAGGGAACCAACCACCTCAGATGACGACTATAAGCAGTTAATACATGTCCCTGCACCCTACCTACACCGTTCCAGCTATGTTTTTGCTAAGAATATTGATAAATGCAAACCGAAAGAAACACTTAGTAAACTTACATTCCTGCGTACTTGAGGGCGTCTCCCTCGGGCTCTCGTACTAGAGGGCTGTGCTCATCATGCCTGCTCTCCCCCTCCCTTATGCACGCCCCCTTCAGCCTGCTATAGTGATGTGAGGCTGATTGCGTCATAAAGGGGCGGGGCTACCGGGATGGCGTGATTTAGCCCCGCCCCTTTATGACGCAATCAGCCTCACATCACTATAGCAGGCTGAGAGGGGGCGTGCATAAGGGAGGGGGAGAGCAGGCATGATGAGCACAGCCCTCTAGTACGAGAGCCCGAGGGAGACGCCCTCAAGTACGCAGGAATGTAAGTTTACAAAGTGTTTCTTTCGGTTTGCATTTATCAATATTCTTAGCAAAAACATAGCTGGAACGGTGTAGGTAGGGTGCAGGGACATGTATTAACTGCTTATAGTCGTCATCTGAGGTGGTTGGTTCCCTTTAAGCCCCGGGAGCTAGACAGTGCGGGACACACGCCGGAGAGGTGAGGATGTTTATTTATCAACCCTTGCTTCACTTCCGCAATGTATGTAATATACATTGCGGGAGTGAAAGTGCCCTGCTTGCCTGTGCTTCGCAGGCTCAGGCTTTCTGTGTCCGGATCGGTGAAAATCATGGACCCCGACACACAAATGGCATCTGGAGGTCACCTCAGATGCGGTCCTTTCCTGTCCATGGGATCCAGCAAAAAGTAGGATCCCCACGGACAGGAAAAAAACGCTATGTGAAAGCAGCCTAAGTCTTTGGAAATCTCCAGTGTTAGACTAAGATACTCTTACATAAACAAAAATTTTGAAAGTTTGACTTTGATAGTTCTTTAAAAGAAGAATGTCATGTAAAAAAGATATAGCCTGCAGATATAGGATTAACATTCAGGTTAATAATGTTCTGACGCCGTAAGTCCCGTGAAGATGTGACCTTTATTCCTCCCGTCAGCCTCAGGCTTTCAGTCATAGAAGTGCGGCTGGTGTGGTTTCAGTCACTTCTCAGTGCATAGTGATCAGCAGCTGTAATTACAGCCCTGGCACCGATTAAAAGCTGGCCATGCAATGATGAGCTAGCTGTCAGTCAGTGCCATGAGCGTAGTTACAGCTGCTGCTGACTATGAGGCGGCCAGAAGATGTCAGAACACCATGAAACTGCAGATTTACCAAATATATACAGGACAATAGGTCGCCCACTCACACGTGAGTCCCATTAAATAATTAAATATATTAACCTTAAATTATCTGCTAAATCTAAAGGTTCAAATTCTGTTATCATTCTGTTATCATTCTCAGACATGTTATCTCATTAAAAAAAAGTAATATTTTTGTCATTATCTCCACATTGCCTGTGTTTGTTCTAGGTTTGTGGACACTGTTGGCCTGGGCTGTCTCTGTGCCTCAATCACCTGAATTCAGCTCAACTAATTAAGTCCCTATTTAATCAAGCTTTCAGCTATGCTCAGTGTCAATTGTACACTTGCTTCTGCTCTGAAACAGACCCTGCCTGACTAATGGTGGGTTTACACACACCAATCATTGTATCCAATCTCTGAACCAATCTCTGGTTGCAGTGAAATCATGGACACATAGTTCCATTTTGTGGCTGTGTACAACATGGAGCAATCTGTCCATGATTTCACTGCAACCAGAGATTGGTTCAGAGATTGGATACAATGATTGGTGTGTGTAAACCCACCATAAGGCTATGTTCACACATTGTGCTTTTTAGCACGCTGTTTAAAATAGTGCAATGTGTGTGTGCATCTGCCGGCAAAGTGAATGTGAGATTCACTTTGCCATGCAGACAATGCATCAATATACGCAGCGCTTTTATGGAAGAAAGCGTGGACGTAAAAAGAATGACCATGTCAATTCTGTACGCACCTGCGCCCGTGCTTTCTCCCGTAGAAGCCATTATAAACGCTGGAATTACGCATCGGTGTTCAGACAATTCTAGCGGAAATATGCCGACGCTGCAGAATGTGATGTCACACAGGGGAGGAAGAATCCTCCCGTGTGACATCTGTGCCAGCCCCTTTTGTGTTTCGTAGTGTATTAATATACACTACGAAACCCAAATTAAAGTAGTCAAAATGTGTAAAACAAATTACAAAAATATAATACGTACCTCTCCGCCCGGGTCTTCCGGGAGCCGAAAAATCCACAGGCATCGACCTTCCACGCCTATCAAGATCGCTGGTTGGCCGCTCGCGGTCATGTGATATGTGACATGCTATGACGCGCATATCACATGACCGTGAGCAATCTTGATGTGTCCTAGAAGGTCGATACCTGTGGATCTCTCGGCTCCCGGAACACCTGGCAGAGAGGTAAGTATTCAATTATTTTTTACACATGTTGACTACTTTAATTTGGGTTTCGCAGTGTATATTAACACACTACGAAACCCAAAAGGGGCTGTCACACAGGGAAGGATTCTTCCTTTCCTGTGTGACATCACTTTTCCCCTGCGCTTTTGGGGCAAAAGTGAGCCTATAAAAAAATGTGGTGTGTGAATGCACCACGTTTTTTACGGTACTTTTTTTTGCACGGGTGCGAAACGCGGCAAGAAGTGGAAAAAAAAAAACGCATTGTGTGAACGTAGCCTTAGGCTGGTTTCACACTGCAGTTTTTTCCTGATCAGTGTCCATCCAGTTTGTGGGCCAAAACCAGGAGAGGAACTTGCAGAGAAAAACTATAATTGAAAGACTGACACCTGTTCTGAGTTTTGGAGACACTTCGGGGTTTGGCACACAAACTAGATGGACACTGATCAGAGAAAATCCTGCAGTGTGAAACCAGCCTTATGGTGGGTTTACACACACCAATTTATCTGTTCAATATCTGAACCAATCTCTAGTTGCAGTGAAATCATGGATACATTGCTCAATTTTGTGGCTGTGTACAACATGGAGCAATGTATCCATGATTTCACTGCAACCAGAGATTGGTTCAGAGATTGAACAGATAAATTGGTGTGTGTAAACCCACCATTAGCCATCTTGCCTGGACTTAACTCTCTGCTTGTGACCTGACTCCTCTTTCAGTTTGAACCTCTGGATTCTGTTTTTGTCTCTCTGGTTTCCTGACTTAGGCTTGAATTGAATTTTGCTTCTGACCACCCCTTGCTGTTCTACGCCATTTCCTGCACCTGACAGATTGTTTTGACCTCTTAACTACCAGTAAGTAGTAGTATTATTATTTACTTTCCATTTATTTCTGTTTGTCTTCTGCTTCTCAGAGTAGTTATTACTTGTGACCAGCATCCCAATTTTTCATTAAAATTATTTTTATTAGGGTTATAATGCACAGTAAAGGAATAGGAAAGTAGAGTGGGAGGGAGGATTGGCGAGGGTGGAAGGAAAATAATAATAATAATAATAATAATAAAGTAATATTTTATACATTTGTTTTATTTTGTTCTCTATCTACATTTAAGACACATGAAGATAGTGTCGTTTTAGATCAAGATTTAAGCAGAAATGTGAAACATTCTGAAAAATTCACAAACTTTCAAGCACCTCTTATAGCGGGTATAGTATTTATACCAGAAAGTTGTTTGTCCTTGTTGGAAGCCTAATGCAATGGATAAATGGTTCGACTATGTAATCATAGCTATTTACAAGAGCAGATACATGAAGAGCTCCACATTTTAGTATGATGTTTAGCTTTTACAGATAGGCATTTTATGTGAATTCCAGATCTATAAGCCTAGATAGAGAGAAAGTGGAATGATGCAGAAAACATGTTGTACAAGGTCAAGTAATCTCAGAAAAATGACCTTGGGCAACATTATGTACCAACGTAGTCAATTATCAGACCAGTAAACTTTCTGGAGACCAGATGCTTCAGAAACTAGGAATCTGGAAACCTGCTAAACCAAGAACAATCTCAGCAGCACGCCACCAGGGTTCACAAACTTTTACAGACAGACGTTTTCCTGATAGATACAATCAAGTTTCCTAATGTCCTTAGCAGTGATTTGCTGAAGGGTAACCAGCAAGTAACAATTCTTATCAGAGGGAGACTGGGACGCGGAATAAGGCCATGGTCACACTGCATTTTTAGATTAGTTTTATTTGTTTTCCTTTTTTTTTTTTTTATTTTGGGGGGGGGGGGGGGGGGGCAGCATGTTTTTCTCACTTTTTCTGCTGCAAAAGAGGATCAGCTTTTCAAAAAAAAAAAAAAAAACTCATCAGAAAACTGATCACCTGTTTCTGATCCGTGTTTGATCAGCTTACGGTGGTGCGTTGTTTTTTTTTTACCCCATTTATAGTGGGAAAAGTAGATGAGACAGCCAGTCATTTCATACTCACCTCCCTGCAGCGCTGCCTGTTCCTCTCTCTACCGGGGCTGCTGCAGCTCTGAGAGCAGTGAATATTAGATGAGACTAATAAACTGCACCAGAAGTGAGAGGAACAGACAGCGCTGGAGGCAGGTGAGTATGAAATTCTTTGTCTTTAAACTTAAAAATTTTGGTTCTGGTCTGTGCATACAGATGTCACATGGATGATATCCATGTGTAGGATGTTTTTGCATGAACCTATTGACCTGAATGGGTCTGTGTTTCTGCTGAAAAACGGACATGTCGCCCTGTGGAGCACACGGACACGTATCTGCTCCACACAGCGACAAGGTCCGTGCTGAGTATCAGACATCTGAAGGGGGCCATAGGGGATCATGTGTCCTCGAATGTCTGTGCCTCCAGTATGTGTCAGCACGGACGGCATATGTGGCAGAAGCACAGATGTGTGAAACAGGTCTAACAAATCAATATTCTAGTCACCCTGCAATGACTGTGAAATACAGCAGCATGGATTTTAAACCTTAAACCTCACTACTTTAATTTTCTGAAATAATGACATTTGGGTTTTCATTGGCTGGAAGCTATAATCATCAACATTTACAGAAATAAACACTTGAAATAGATCACTTTCTAATGACTACATATAGTATATGCATTTCACAGTTTTTTTTGAAAAATTTTTAGTTTTCATCCTTTCTCAAGAATTTATACATCTACCAACATCACTTAAAACCTATGGTATGCATGTATTATAATTATTATATATATATATATATATATAATGTATGATAGATATAAACATAGATATAGACATATATCTATGTATAGACATATAGATGTATACGCTATATGCCCCCCAGCTGATGCGCACACATTAAAATGATGCTGTTATCCACTGTCGCTTGCTCTGTGCTCCCAGTTCCCGGGTGTCTCTTCCTACATCGGTCCTGGCATCCGATCACGTGATCTACACAGCACAGTGATGTCATTACTGTGCGCCCAGGTCACATGATCAGATGACCGGGACGGCGCAGGAAGAGACACAGAGTGAGTGACGGAGGGTAAGCAACAGCGTTTGGTATTTTAATCTGTGTGTGCCAGCAGGGGGCATATAGTGTGATCGGGAGGGGGGGAGCTCATAAGGGGGCCTATGTGCCCACACAAGGGGACAAGGGGGCTGATGTGCTAGCAAAAGGGGGCTAATGTGCCAGCACAAGGGGGCCATATGCAGGATATGGGGGCTATATCCCAGGATGTGGGATATATATAATTTGTAAGATGGACACTGGCATTATAAGACGGACCCTATTTAACATTAAAGTGATCCTAAACCCAGAAACTGACCCCCCCCTTGTCTTTAGACCTGTCCCTGCACCCCCTCTTATCATTTCTAGCCATCCCTTTTGGAGAAAAAAATCACTTTTGTAAAGTAAGAGAAAAGGTTATAATACTTTGACCTGTGTGAGTTCTCTCTTTCTGTGGAAGCCGAGATGGGACGGGCCTGTCTGCTGCTGCCTGGTAATTATGCACGCCCCTCTCTGCTTGTAAGAGCCTGGCCGCGTCATGAAAGGGGGCGGGGCTCCGGCATGGCGCGATTTAGCCCCGTCCCCTTTCATGACGCGGCCAAGCTCTTAGAAGCAGAGAGGGGCGTTCATAATTACCAGGCAGTAGCAGACAGGCCCGTCCCATCTCGGCTTCCACAGAAAGAGAGAACTCACACAGGTCAAAGTATTATAACCTTTTCTCTTACTTTACAAAAGCGATTTCTTCTGCAAAAGGGATGGCTAGAAATGGTAAGAGGGGGTGCAGGGACTGGTCTAAAGATAAGGGGGGGGGGGGGTCAGTTTCTGGGTTTAGGATCACTTTAAAAAACTGTTTTTTTTCTCTTTTCCGTAAACCAAATTTGGGGTGTGTGTTATAAGGCGAAAAATATGGTATATTACACTGAGTATATTTGGGGGCCCAGGGAGAACGAGCAGGGGAGCTCCAAGCACCATGAGAGTCATCCTGTTCTGCGGCAGAATGATTTGACTTCTGTAAGGGCACCTAGTCCTGCCTTTATTGACCTGCCAGAGATGGCCAAGCGCCGTGCTATTAACGACAATAACCTATGAACCTAGTACAGCTGTTTTAAATTTGATTTAAAAAAAAAAGTGATGTTAAAAAGGATTTTCCTGCTAAATACAATTATTCACTAACTTCAGAAAAAAAATATAAAAGGATCCAAACAGGAGTTCTGGGACAGAGCGCAAGAGAGCATGGGAAAACTGTGTTTCACTCACTTTTGTAATGTAGTAATGCACACCACACTATAGAAGAAATAATGCCAGAGTATGGATCCGGTCCGTAAATATACAAAGGAGAAAACTCAGCACACTGACGTATGAGATAAATACCGTAAGTGAAAGTTTTAATGTGGCAATCCAATACCCGGCACTTATGACTTCAGTCACTTTACCGCTCTGAATTCTGGAACCTTTTCTCGCACGACAATCCGTGACTTTCCGATGAAAGTCTGAAATTTTGCACTGTTGTTGTACAGTTATGACGGAAAGTGTTAGCACCTTTGACATGGTTTCAGAAAATGAATTATTTCTCCCAGAATCTTACAAAAAAAAAAAAACAAGAATGGGCCAGACAGAATTGTTAGCAACCTAAACTTAATAATAATTGGTTGCATACACTTCAGAATAAATGACAGTAATCAGTCATAATCCACAAGCTTCTTCCACCTCTCAACTGGAATTTTGGATTCTTTGCAAACTGCTCCAGGTCTCTGATATGTGAAGGCGTCTTCTCCCAACAGCAATTTTAAGATCTCGCCAAAGGTTCAATGGGATTTAGGTTCAGTCTCATTGTTGTCACTTCAGAACTCTGCAATGTTTTCTGTCCATCCATTTCTGGGGGCTTCTTGTTGTTTGGAGTCATTGTATTGCTGGAAGACCCATGACCAAGGACCCAAACCCAGCTTTCTGACACTGGACATTACACTGACTCTTTGGTAATCTTCAGATTTAATGATGTTTTGTCAAGACACCCAGTGCCAGAGGCAGCAAAACAACCCCAAATCATTGTTGAACCTCCCCCATATGTGACTGTAGGTCCTGTGTTCTTTTCTTTGTAGACCTCATTTAGTTTTCGGTACACACTAAAATGATGTGCTATACCAATAAGCTCTATCTTGGTCTCATCTGTCCATGACGCTTTCAGTGAAGGATTTTGGCTTACTCTGTTACATTTAGGCAAACTGCAGTCTAGCTTTATTTATATGTCTCTGTGTCAGCAATGAAGTCCTCCTGAGTCTCCTCCATAGAGTTTTATTTCATACAATTCTGGACGGATAGTTCATGCTGACACGGATGCCCACTGAGCCTTCAGGACAGCTGGAATTTCTTTGGAACTTCATTGAGGTTGCTTATAAACCCCATCCGGACTATCCTGCGTTACAACCTTTCAATTGTTCTCTGCAATCCACATCCAGGGAGTTTAGCTACATTGCCATGGGTTGTACACTTCTTGATTATGTTGCATACTGTAGACAAAGTAACAAGCAGCTCTCTGTAGGTAGACTTGTAACCCTAAGATTGTTGACATTTTTCAATAACTTTGGTTCTCCACTCCTCAGACATGTTGCGTTCATGGTGCGGACGAGTATGTATGATTTGTGCGCAAGCATCCGCATGCGTACAAATCACACATGGGAAGCAATGGGTGCGCACAGCTATCCACAGCCGAACACATCCACCGTGCGTCCACATATTAAACATAGGGACGTGCAGTGCTTGTGCTCGGCTTGCGTTCGCTTGCCGCAATGCACAGTGCAGGTGAACGCACGTGTGAAGCCACCCTTACCTGTTACAAGTGAGTTCGGAACAAGCATCACATGCTTAAAAATTCTTTGTAGGGGTGCTAAGAATATTGACTGGCCCTTTTTTTGCGGGAGGGGGTGGAATTGGTATGTGAAACTATTTCCAATGTGCCTTTTTTGTTTTTGTGCAGTTCCAATAGACACAATGGAAATAAACATGTGCATGGCAAAACGTGTTTAATAGCAATAGATTTCTTGAAGAAATGCAGCATTTTTTAAACAGTTTCAAGACTATCAACACTTTCGGCCATGTCGGTATTTTGTTATTGGAATTCCACATTAAAATTTCAGTTATCCATCGTATATACTGCAGCGTGCGGAGTTTTCTCTTTTTGTATATTAATCGTTCACTTTTATAGGCTTTTCGTTCCATATAATGAGGAGTGGTCTTCCTGCATGTACGCTATTCACAGTGTGGGGAGTCTAGGGTCCCAATTCTTAGGCCCCCTTCACATCATGTTTTTTCACATCCGTGGTGATCCTTGAATTTCAAGGATCATACGGACAAACACTGTACCAACAGATGCCACTGATGCCCACGGATCTGTCATCACTTAGCAGAGATAGGGCTGTTCCTTGCTTCTGAGCATGCGCAGTACAGCAAATCGGATCCATTTTAAGGATCCGTTTTTTTTGTCGGATCCGTTTTGATCTGTCTCTATAGAGCTCCATGTTATTTGAAGCGACATCAACGGATGCGTTTCTGTCCGATTTTTTCAAACCATGCCAAAATCGGAGAAGGCTCAGATTTTGGGGATGGGAAAAAAGCCGACACAAACTAATCCATCACAAAACTCGAACAATCGGATGCCAATAAGGACCAACCCGTGCACATCCGTTCCCATAGGGATACATGGAGACCAAATCGGATCCATGGATATCCGTTTTACAATGGATAGACACGGATCCACAATAAAAAGTGATGTGAAGGAGGCCTTAGGATTGGTGTAGATTCCTTTGCTTAAACCCATTATAGAAAATACCCTTTATGCATAAAAATAAAAAAAAAAAAATCCGAACCTGCAGGAAGATGCCTCAAACTTGACCACTAGGTAACAGGTACACGTTTACAAGGGCACTATACCGTTTGCTCAAACAATAAAAGTTATATGTACGGCGCATAAAACCAATCCAATACAAGACATTTACTGTCAGTCCATCAGTGCATATTATAGACTTGAACATTTCCAAAGCAGCTTTGCTCACCAAGCGGGTTCACTAGGTTATCAGGTCAACCAGATAATCTCAAGAGAGAAACTCCCACCTTCATTCAGAGACAATCAAAGCACATAATAGTAAAAAAAGACCTACTCTGCATCTGAAGGAAGCGTATGCAGCCGGTACAAAAACTGTTTCACAGGATTCAATCTCCAAAAATCCCTCATACAAATGTTTACCAAAGAGGAGCGCGTGGGATGCATCAGCCTGTGTCCCCATCTTGCACTAATTAAGACATCTAAGATAGAGTTTGGCAGCTGCTAACGCTTCACAACTCATCACTACTCCCAGCATCCTCTTCAGCCCTACTCACGTCCACAGATGCCCTTCCCCCAGCCCTGACTCAGCAGCAGGCTGTGCCGCCGTATATACGGACCTGCTTCTGGCTTCTACTCCCACAGAGACAGTGGAGGACTCGGACTCTTCGGATGGAGAACGCTGAAGAATGGGTGTTAGTTGTGCAGCATCCGTCACCTCAGTCTGGACACACTCCTCCACAGATTGTTCTTTAATATCTAGAAAATAAATTGGGAGATTTGTGGATTGACAATATGGAAAGTAGAAATACCCTGTAATTCATAACTACTGCAATATATTAATGTAAGGACTAATATAAAAGACTTACCGTATTATTCGCTTTATAAGACGCACCTGATTGATTATAAGACACACACCCCCCCCAAATTTGGTGAAGGATAAGAGAAAAAAAACTTTTAATGTTAAAGAGCACCTGTCACCAACCACACATGGTGATCTAATTACAGCACTGAATGCAGCATGTCTGCTGCATCCAGGCAAGGGGTCCCCCAGCACTTGAGCTCCCCTGTACCCCGAGATAATACACTTTGAAAACTTACATAGTGGAGCCAAATAGGAGGTGGCTTGTGGCTGGAGCCAAAGGGCAGTTTCACACCACCTGTATGTTTAATCTGCATACCGCCGCCTCCCTGATGCCAATAATGGTCTCCCTCGCCTGCAGCATAACACAGAGCGAGGGGTGCGATTCTGGCTGCATTGCTCCGCCCCCTGCGGTGATGTCACCGCTTATACCTGCCCTGCTCCATGGTTAACATGGAGCAGGGCGGGGAAAGGCGGTGATGTCAGAGCAGGAGGCTCTAACCAGAGTAGAAAGAGAAGTGGGAGGCTCTGCTGCACAACTGAGCAACATGACAAGTACATTAGAGTCTCTAGTTTGAGAAATCAACGCCTCACAGCTCCACAACTGCCAGATTCATTAAATAGTACCCGCAAATGTCAGTGTCAACGTCTACAGTACAGTGAAGAGGCGACTCCGGGATGCTGGCCTTCAAGGCAGAGCGGCAAAGCAAAAGCCATATCTGAGACTGGCTAATAAATGGAAAAGATTAATATGGGCAAAAGAACACAAACATTGGAAAAAAGTTTTATGGACAGACAAATCAAAGTTTCAGGTGTTTGGATCACACAGAACATTTGTGAGATGCAGACCAACTGAAAAGATGCTGGAAGAGTGCCTGACGCCATCTGTCAAGCATGGTGGAGGTAATGTGATGGTCTGGGGTTGCTTTGGTGGTGGAAAAGTGGGAGATTTGTACAAGGTAAAAGATTGTGAATAAGGGAGGCTATCACTCCATTTTGCAACACCATGCCATACCCTGTGGACAGCGCTTGATTGGAGCCAATTTCATCCTACAACAGGACAATGACCCAAAACACACCTCCAAATTATACATGAACTATTTAGGGAAGAAGCAGGCAGCTGGTATTCTATCTGAAATTAAGTGGCCAGTGCACTCACCAGATCTAACCCCATTGAGCTGTTGAGGGAGCAGCTTGACCGTATGGTACGTAAAAAGTGTCCATCAAGCCAATCCAACTTGTGGGAGGGCTTCAGGAAGCATGGGGGGAAATTTCTCAAGATTACCTCAGCAAATTAACAGCTAGAATGCCAAAGGTCTGAAATGCTGGAATTGCTGCAAATGGAGCATTCTTTGACGAAAGCAAAGTTTGAAGGATAAATAATTATTTCACATAAAAATCACTATTTCTAACCTTGTCAATGTCTGGACTATGTTTTCTATTCATTTTGATTAATGAAAGTACGTGTTTTCATGGAAAACAGAAAATTGTCTGTGTGACCCCAAACATTTGAACGGTAGTGTATATATGTGGATGGATGTGGGACTTTGGGAATGTATAGATGGACATATACATTTGTTTGGTGGGCAATAAGTTCTAGTACATTATGGCTCAAAGATTTTTTTTTTTTAAATCTAAGGGGGCAAAATTACTGAGATATTAAATCTGAAGCCAGGGGCTGCTACAAAAGGAGGAGTTTTGAGGGAAAGGCTACAGTGGAGGAGGGCCTGCAGTACTTGGCCCTGCATCGGACATTTCACTTGTGACGACTGACTCTGCTACCATCGGGCTGTGGAGGAAGCCAAATAGTCAAGGTCTGAAAATAGTTCGGCTTCAGAGGCAGATCCGGCATCAATCCCAGAGCTGCCAGAGGCAGCCAACATGTACGTCTGCTCGGTGCTAAACATTGAGCGCCATTTTACTTCATATTCCTGCTTAACAAAAAAAACAACTAAACCTAATCTAAATATTACCGTATTTTTCAGATTATAAAATGCACTTTTATTTCCCCCAAATTAGTGAGAAAACAGGGGTGCGTCTTAAAATCTGAATTGCGCATGTGTTGCCTCTGCGACCATTTTCTGGAAGTCTCGACTAGTCAAAGCCCTAATTAACATAGGGAATACAAGCAATATGAATCATTTTTTACCACATTGGATTGTGGGAATATCATTAGACAGGGATGGTTAGGTAGGGGATTTTGCCTCACATGTGTGCCTGTAGTTTGGAGGGCTCAGTGGACCTGACAGGTGCCATTTAAAAGAGAATGTGTTCTCAGGTACAGTGCCTAGAAAACGTATTCAGACCTCATGAACTTTTCCTTATTTTGTCATGTTACACCCACAATCAAATGTATTTTAATGGGATTTTATACTTTATACCAACAATAACCAGCAAGTATTCCTGAAGAGTAAAGAGAACGAAGTTTTCTAAATTTGTTAAAAATATAAAACTGAAAATTGTGAAATACATGTATATTCAGCCCCCACCTGAGTCCATACTTTGTAGGACCACCCTTCACTGCAGTTATTGCTGTGTTTTGGGCTATATCTCTACCAGTTTTGCACATCTAAGGGTTGAAATTACTGCCAATTTCTATTTTTTCGAAAAAATGGCTGTAGCTCAGCGAGAATTGATGGAGACGTCTGATCAGCATTTTTCAATTCTTGTCACAGATTCTCAATGGGCTTTAGGTCTGGACTGTGACTGGACCAAGCCCATGAATATGCTTTGATCTAAACCATCCATTGTCGCTCTGGCAGTAGGTTTAGGGTCATTGTCCTGCTGGAAGGTGAACTAGGGATGGGCGAATCTACTCGCTAGGACTCGTTACTCGGCGAGTAGTAAGGGACTCGCAGGACTCGGTACTCTGCGAGTTTCCCAGTGATTACTCGCACGAGTCCAATGCAAATCAATATCAATCCTAGTTTTGTCAGAAACGCTGACAAAACTAGGATTGCCATTGTTTGCATTAGACTCGAGTAATCACTGGCTACTGTGCCAGTGATAGCAGGGAAACTCGCAGATAACTGCTGTTTCTTTGCGAGCCAAGTCCAGCTGTCTTCTCTGTGCAGCTCTAGGGTCCTAGAGCCCGCCTGCTCACAAACATGACGTAGCAGTGCTGAGATTGTTCTCAGTCTGCTCATTCCCTGTGTACAGACATGAATGTCTGTGCACAGAGATGATGTAGCAGAGCTGAGATTGTTCTCAGTCTGCTCATTCCCTGTGTACAGACATGAATGTCTGTGCACAGAGATGATGTAGCAGTGCTGAGATTGTTCTCAGTCTGCTCATTCCCTGTGTACAGACATGAATGTCTCTGCACAGAGATGATGTAGCAGAGCTGAGATTGTTCTCAGTCTGCTTATTCCCTGTGCATAGACATCTATATTTATGCACAGGGGATGTAGCAGAGAGGACATCGCGTTTTGGACTGCGTCGGACGGAAGAGGATTTTTTTAATTAAAGATGGAGTCCCTAATGGCTTTTTTTTTTATTTCTAATAAAAAATTTTCCTTGTGTTGTGTTTTTTTTAAAACAATTTAATAGAAATTCATGGCGGTCATGTCTAATATTGGCGTGACCGCCATAAATTTCGGGCTTAGGGCCAGCTGATAATACAAAGCTGGCCCTAACCTCTTTATTACCCAGCGTGCCACCGCTACCAGGGCCGCTGGAAGAGCGGGGTTCAGCGCCAGAGGATGGCGCTTCAATGAACGCGCCATCTTCTGGGGCGGCTGCGGGCTGCAATTTGCAGCGGGGGGTGCCCAGAAAGCTTGGGCATCCCTGCGCTGCGGATTCCAGCCCCCAGCTGCTTAGCTGCACCTGGCTAGACATAGAAATTGCGCGGAGCCCCACGCATTTTTTCTTTATTATTTCATGAATTTCAGAGTCAGAGTCTCAGAATTTCATGAAATAATTAAAAAAAAATGCGTGGGGCTCCGCGCAATTTCTATGTCTAGCCAGGTACAGCTAAGCAGCTGGGGGCTGGAATCTGCAGCGCAGGGATGCCCAAGCTTTCTGGGCACCCCCCGCTGCAAATTGCAGCCCGCAGCTGCCCCAGAAGATGGCGCGTTCATTGAAGCGCCATCCTCTGGCGCTGAACCCCGCTCTTCCAGCGGCCCTGGTAGCGGTGGCACGCTGGGTAATAGAGGTTAGGGCCAGCTTTGTATTATCAGCTGACCCTAAGCCCGAAATTTATGGCGGTCACGCCAATATTAGACATGACCGCCATGAATTTCTATTAAATTGTTTTAAAAAAAACACAACACAAGGAAAATTTTTTATTAGAAATAAAAAAAAAAGCCATTAGGGACTCCATCTTTAATTAAAAAAATCCTCTTCCGTCCGACGCAGTCCAAAACGCGATGTCCTCTCTGCTACATCCCCTGTGCATAAATATAGATGTCTATGCACAGGGAATAAGCAGACTGAGAACAATCTCAGCTCTGCTACATCATCTCTGTGCACAGACATTCATGTCTGTACACAGGGAATGAGCAGACTGAGAACAATCTCAGCACTGCTACATCAGGCAGCAGGCGGGCTCTAGGACCCTGGAGCTGGCAGCCTGTACAGAGGAGACAGGATCTTATCTGTGCGAGTCAGCGATTACTTACAAAGTAAACGAGCAATGCAAATAAATGACAAAACTAGGATTGCTTCAGGCTGAAGCTTCCGAGACACATCTGCGATTTGTAAATCTCACACTACTCGCTATTACTCGCTTCCCCATTCATTAACATTGGACTCGCTAGACTCGCAACGAGTAGCGAGTCCTGTGCTCGGACTCGCTAGAGTCAAGCGATTCCGAGTAATTTAGGATTCGCCCATCACTAAGGTGAACCTATGCTCCAGTCTCAAGTCTTTTACGGGCTCTAATAGATTTTCCTTCTGGATTGCCCTGTAGTTCGATCCATCCATCTTCCCCTGAACTCTGACCAGCTTCCCTGCTGAAAAAAACACCTCCCCACAGCACGATGCAGTCACCGCCATGTTTGACAGTGGGAATGGTATTTTTAGAGTGATGTGTAAGGTTCATTTTCTGCCACACAGCATTTTGCATTTAGCCCAAAAAGTTCTACTTTAGTTTCATTTGGCCAGAGCACCTTCTTCCCCATGACATCTAAAACATGTGCTAGCTATGACACACAAGATACAGCTGGCATGCCCCCACCAAAGATTAGCAGCTTTTAAACAATATACAATGTACACAGAGAGCCTTAAACTGCCACACTGAGCAAACTAAGTGACATTGTGGGAATCAGGTTCTCTAGCCCTACATCATGCTGCTGTCAGATTAGGATTTAGAATTCAGAGAGGAAAGTGTAAGGGCAGATCAGAGATCTCAGTCACACCACGGAAGGTGTGCCAGAAATAGTACCGTACTAATCCAAAAGTCATAAGAATATGAAAAGGTAAGAATTGCAATACTGTAAAATTTGCTTAAACAATGGAGTTGCTAGAAATCACCATTAAAGGGATCCGGTCACCTCCAGAACGCCTCCTAAGCTAGCAAAACATGTCCCTGCAGCATCCCATCACTAACCTCACACTCCTTTTGTCTCCTAAAAGCATCCTGTGAAAGTGCATAAAAACGTTTTAATACTTACTCATTAGTGATTATAATTAGGCTATATTCTTTAGTCACCAGGGGCGGGCTGTTTTGTAGGCTCCAGGATCCTCCCTCTCTGTCTGTTTGCTCTGCTTGTGCAGGCTTTACCCTACCCCCTCTCTATCAATCACAGAAAGCAAATCATTAGTCCTGCTTCAGCTCCACCTCACAGCAGCACAGACAGAGAGAGGGTGGATCCTCGAGGCTACAAAACAGCCCGCCTTGGTGACTAAAGAATATGGACCCTGCTAATTATAATCACTAATGAGCGAGTATTAAAATGTTTTTATGCACTTTCACAGGATGCTTTTAGGAGACAAAAGAAGTGTGAGATTAGTGATAGGATGCTACAGGGACATATTTTGCTAGCTTAGGAGGCGTTCTGGAGGTGACAGGATCCCTTTAAAGAGGACCGTCCACCAAATGTTATGTATAAGTGGACACAGGCTGTAACGCTGGATGCAGAGCAGAATAAAAATGTTTATTGCACCTCTCTGATGTGAAGATATGTACAATCAAAGTATTTGTCACCTAGTGAGTTAACTTTTGTTAAATTTAAGTTGGTTTTATATATAATTATGACCCAGCAACACAGAAGAGAAAGAACTCCCCTACCCTCACCACAGCTTAGAGGTTTCTCAGTGTCAGTAATCACACCTATGTCTGCAGTGCTCAAGACATTTTACTTGCTCTGCAGCAGCAAGATCAGGGCTGTCATTATACTTCACAAAGAAGGTACCCACCCGCCTATTCTGTGTTACCTGTAATGATGACCTGCTCTGATCTCACTACAGAGCGGGTACAAGCTAAGCACAGCAGAGATACTTGTGATACTGACAGATGTATGGACAGGCAGTGGGAGGGAGCGCAGCAGATGACAGGAGAGCTGATAGAAGGGTTTGTAATGTGACACAGCTAAACTCAGCTGTGCTTCCCCTCCCTCCACAGGGATCTTATCAGAAAGATGTTAATCATCTGTGCTCTAATCACTAAGGAGGGTTAAGCTCCCGTCACACACAACGACGCAACAGCGATCCCTACAACGATAACAATCCTTAGGGATCGCTGTTGCGTCACTTTGGGATCGCTGGTGAGAGGACAGTCAGATCTCACTAGCGACTCAGCAACAATCCGGAATTATAGGAGGTCATTGGGAATTGTCACTCTCGGTTGTAGTATTGAGATCGTTAGTCGTCGTCCCTTTCAAATACAGCGATGCAGTGTTCCCAGCGGGAGATCAATTACCTAAAAATGACCCAGAGCACTTTGTAACGATCAGCGAACTCACAGCAGGGGCCTGATCTCTGCCAAGTGTCACACATAACGAGATCGCTGTTACATCACAAAATCTGGGACTTAACGATCTCGCTAACGATCTCGTTATGTGTGACAGGGCTTTACACCAGGAGATCAGGCTCTATCATAATTCATCTCACACTGAGAAACCTGCTCCAAGCTATGGTGGGGGCATGCACTTTTCCTGCTGCTGTTGCTGCCTGATTATGATCTCCACACCTAACGAGTGAAAGAAAAAAACTTTATTTTGCTCTGCATGTACTTAAGAGTTTAACATTAAAAATGTGGTGAATGGTTCTCAGATTTCAACAATAGATCCGCCACTTGGGTTGGACATTTAAAGCTCATTAACATTACGGGGGACGATCATCATCGATTTGGCCAGATTTCTGGCAAAAACAAAGCTTTGAAAAGTCACATTTTTAATTTCCCCTCTGGGTTTGACATAGTGGCCGGGGCTGGAGTGTAGTGACCCCCAGTGGTCAAATTCATGATGAGCAAAGTTTGTGGAAAGATGCACAGAGTGGCACGAGTCACAATACACCTCACCAGATTCATTAAGAGGCGTACGTCTCTTAATGAATCAGGAGTGTCCGTTCCAACACAACCCCACATCAAGATCAGTTACAGCAGCGGTGGGGAACCTCAGGCCTGTTGGCCATATGCAGCCTTCGATCACTTATTGTGTAGCCTTCGGGTGGATTCCTGGGAACTGCGTTTTGCCGACTGCCTGCCCTTTATATTCAGCTCCCCAGTCTCAGCCTCCCCAGTAACGTACATACCCCAGCCTCAGCCCCCCCCCACCCCCCAGTGATGTATATGCCCCAGCCTTGACAATTCAAGGTTAAGCGGAGTGTGATTTTTGCCATTCTGTTCTTGCAGTTAGGGCTATTTCACTAAGCTATATCATCACCCTCAAGGTGGTAAGATTTACCTTATATACTCGCGTATAAGCCTAGTTTTTCAGTCCAAAAATTGGGCTGAAAAGTTCCCCCCTCGGCTTATACGCGAGTCATATCAGTATACAGGCCCCCCTCACATTATGGCGCCCCCCCCTCACAGGATGGCCCCCGCATGCAGCGCTGCGCACATACATTACCTGGCTATCAGCTGTCACCCTCCGGTGGCGATTCGCTGCTCCTGGCTCCAGGCTGCATCTTCCTCTGTGTCTTCCTGCTTGTGGCCGGGGCTCATCACGATGATGTCATCGCGACCCTGGCGGGTCACGTGACAAGCAGGAAGACACAGATGAAGATGCAGCCCGGAGCCAGGAGAACGATCCGCCACCGGAGGGTGACAGCTGATAGCCAGGTAATGTATGTGCGCAGCGCTGCATGCGGGGGCCATCCTGTGAGGGAGGGGGCGCCATACTGTGAGGGGGGGCTGTATAATGTCACTGATGGGGCTGTATACTGTGCTGGGGACCTGTATACCACACTGCTGGGGCTGTATACTGTGCTGGGGACTTGCTGTATACCACACTGCTGGGGCTGTATACTGTGGTGGGGACCTGCTGTATACCACACTGCTGGGGCTGTATACTGTGCTGGGGACCTGCTGTATACCACACTGCTGGGGCTGTATACTGTGCTGGGGACCTGCTGTATACCACACTGCTGGGGCTGTATACTGTGCTGGGGGCCTGCTGTATACCACACTGCTGGAGCTGTATACTGTGCTGGGGGCCTGCTGTATACCACACTGCTGGGGCTGTATACTGTGCTGGGGACCTGCTGTATACCACACTGCTGGGGGCTGTATACCTGTGCTGGGGTCCACCCTCGGCTTATACGCGAGTCAATACGTTTTCCCAGGTTTTGGGGGCAAAAGTAGGGGGGTCGGCTTATACACGGGTCGGCTTATACACGAGTATATACGGTAGTTGTTTTTTTTTTAAAATAAGAAAAACACAGGAAATTAAAACCACTTGAATGGCTTCATACATGATCAATTCCCCTTCATCACTGATCAGCAGTGAAAAGGTTCTGTCATTAACTAGATGTTTTGATGTGGAAATATAGGTCTGTCTTTGGTCCATACACTTGTAGGAAGTGAAGACGATTGTAAGCACCAGAACCACTAACAGGTGACTGGATGCACCAAGTAGAATAGTGATGATAGAACGTTAAAAAAAAAAAAATGACATTTATTCACATAGCGCCAATATTAGACATCTATTAAGGGAAGTTTATTCTCTATCAATACGTATGTAGCCTACTATATTGTTAGTAGCAACCACATGGGAGGATCATTTGCTTATCGAAGACATGATATTGAGACCGGCTATGCTTGGGGTACTCAACATTGTGCAGGTGACATTCTCCAACAGAGAAAAACATGAACGTTCCAGCGCTCACGTGACGCCTCCGCTGAAGGACAGTCCCAGCAGAGGCAGAAGATGTAGCATGGACCAGGGCTGTGGAGTCAGTAAGCCAAACATCTGACTCTTCAACTTCCCTGAATCCGACTCAAATTCAGACTCCAACTCCATCAAAATGGAAACAGACTCCCAACTCCATAACCATCGCTGGGAAATCAGTAAGCCACATATCCAACTCAGACTCCAACTCCTTAATTTCCCTGAGTCTGACTCCGATTCTGACTCCACTGCCCTGGTAAGGACTACAGAGAAGCACCAATGGTGAGGGAAGGATGCAGCAATATTTCTATCACCTCCTTGAACCGATCAAGAAGGGGTGTCCAGTAATGTGTAACCCCTGAAAGTCCACATTACTATTATCGAGCGCAAAAATAAAGTAAGGACAAACTGTCATATTTTCTCTGTCAGAATAAAAAATGATACAATATGTCATTAATAATCTGCAGGGAAAACTTACATAAAGATACAAAACGAAAGGATATTCTTGTTTACATTGCTCTAGATTAAATGGTGACAGGCATCGATACTGAGGAACCATACAGATGGGGTGGCGTTTTCTAGTGCAACTGGTAAAATATGCAATTTAGCAACTCACCTGTGTCGGCAGAGTTTTCTGGTTCTGCTGCCTCCAGTCCATCCATGCTATCTTCATCCTCCAAAGCAGTCTTTCCTCTACTCCGAGGCCTAGAAAAATAAGATGAGTCCAATGAAACAGGTGCATGAATTATTCTGCACGACTAAGATGTGATATTTGGAAAAATTACTAGTATTTCACCGACTTTGGATTCACTGATCCATATGCCCACAACAGTAAACCACAAGCAGGAATGAGCAAGTCATGGATGAATCATGTTTTCTTCTTTGCAACAATGATCTGAAAAGCGTTGATGTGTCCAATACGTATTTATTAATCTCGAATAACGCTGACCAAATACATATTCATACATCCAGGAAGGACATCACGTCATAAAGAATCACAATGTCTGTGCAAGTGAACGCTCAGATCTCAACATCATATCTTTATTATGTGCAAAATCTGACTAAATTTACAAGTTCTATTTTTCTTTGTAAATTACATATGAAGGGTTAAATCTACCTGCCACCACTAGGGGGAGCTTACTGCATACATCACACACATTGCAGTAAGGCTGCTTTCACATCAGCGTTTCTCGGCATGTGCAGCAGTTTTTACGCATTACTTGCAGCAAGACTGCTTCGGCCCAATTCAATGGAAAAAGCAGATCAGAAAAACGCTGCACTGATTAACATGCTCATTCTTTGTGAGGATCCATTTTTGAGCCAAAAAACAGATCCTCAAAAAATAATGTGTCTGAATGACAAATCTTGAAACCCATCAACTTTGCTGGGTTGCTCCGGATCCCCGCACAAAACAGATCCTCAAAAACACATCAAAATCACTGTGTGCATGTAGCTTTAGCTGTGAACAGAGCCTTGCCCTCTAACATCAGGGTTTGCTCACACCAAAGTATTTTCGTTCTAAGCGCGATCCGACAAAACATTGAATCACACCGGGACCAATGTTCACATGTTCTATTTTTGGTGAGTTTTTCACATTAGAATTTGAAGCCAAAACCAGTAGAAGATGAAAAATACAGAAGTTGCGACGTCTTTCTATTAGGTCACACTCACATATTTCAGTATTTGGTCATGATTTTACATCAGTATTTACAAGCCAAGCCCAGGAGTGGAACAATTAGAGGAGTCTAATAGAAACACATCACCACTTCTGTATTTATCATCCACTCCTGGTTTTGGCTACAAATACTGATGTGAAAAACTGAGGCCTGGTTCACATCTGATTGCAGCAGATCTGGCAGATTTACCGCATCTGACACCTAACGGTCACACACTTGCGGCAAGCCCCATGCATGGTCTATAGGGCTTGCTGCAGGTGCGGCAAGTGCGGTATTGCCACGATCTGGCACTTGCGGCCGCGCAAAAAAAAAAAAACTGCTGCTGACTGCGTTATTTTTCGCGGCCACAACCTCCGCAAGTGCCGGATTGTGGCAATACCACACTTGCCGCATGCCTCATAAACAATGCATGGGGCTTGCCGCAAGTGCGACCGTTAGGCAGCAGATGCTGTAAATCTGACGGATCTGATGCAATCAGCGAAAAACATTGATGTGAAAGGGGCCTGACCAAGAACTGAAAATGTTAACATAGCCTTACTCTATGGTGTTAAACAACCCAGTCCATTTTTTGGTCTGAAAAAGAAATCGCAGTATGTCCGAGAAGAATCTTCTTATCGGATCGCCCCTGGTCATACAAGTCAATGAGTCAGTGGAGAACAGCGGACTGCACACTGATTTTCATAGATTGTCTCCATCTTCCACAGTGTGTCATTTTTTCCTATCTTCTCCACATCCGAGTGAAGCAGACCACAGCATGATCAAACTCTGGTCGGAGTGTGATTTGCATGTTCAGTCGTCTTCTTTCAGATGAGAGACTATATGGCATCTGAGCAGAGCATTTACACGCTGCGTATTTGCTGCATTATTTTTATGCGCGTGCTAATCACAAACCAGGAGTGAGTGATGAATCCAGCAGTGAGTGCTTGTTTCTGTTAGGACCACGTCACACACACACAGATATCTGTGCAGAGATTGTTCACAGATCTCTGGTTGCAGTGAAATCATGGACACATTATTCATTTGTACATGGCCACAAAATGGAACAATATGTCCATGATTTCACTGCAACCAGAGATCAGCGAACAATCTCTGCACAGGTATCTGTGTGTGTGATGTGGCCCTTTGACTTTTCCTCTGATTATTCCACTCCTGGTTTGTGATGAGCTAGTGTGCAAAAAAAATGCAACAAATACGCAGTGTGTTACTGCAACATTAATGGCAGCTGGCTCCATACAAGTCCATCACAAAGAACCTAAGGAGGCAAGTCCACAGATCACTAGATGTTCCAGGACATGATATACACGAGTTATTGACCATTAATGGTTTTGCGAGATTTTCAGAAATATTTTTCTTGTAGTGCAGGCCCTTATTGTAGCTCAAGAATTGGACCGTCGATCACTTATTTTACATGTTGTGGATCACAATTACAAAAAGATGCCAAATATACGCTCTGCCCACAAGATCCAAAACATTTTGGCCCTGATATGTTTCCGACAAGCGTGGACATTAAGACCTAGTTCACACACAGCGAATCTTTGACCCGTGGAGTTGCCTGCATGTTTTGGTTAACATCAAAACCTATGGGATTTCTGCCACACACATTGGTTTTTTAATACTGTATTAACACCGGAGCTAGCTCAGAGGTAGTTTGGGGATTAAGGTTTTTGTAGGACAAAACTACTACAATGACAGTGTTGCATTTTATAAGCCCATGGAAAGTTTCATGTATGAGCTTACCTGCTAAATTAGGTTGACAACTTTATATAGGAAGGCTTGTTTGTGTAGTGCAGAAAGTGGAATCACCACAGGTTTTGCTGCATTTTGAAAGAATGAGCAGGTCAGTTCTTTTCTGATTTTTTTGCTATAGTTTCTATTCTGAAATCTGAAGAAAAACGCAGGAACCAAATCTGCAGCAAAAAGGCAACAAATCCACAGCTAAACCCCAGGAAAAAACAAAACCAAAAAATCAACGTGTGTGGACTTGGACTCCATTCACACTGTGCGTTTTTTTATCCTTTTTTTTTGCAGTGCACTGCAGAAAACACATCCAAAAATGGATAAAATAACACATGGAATCCATGAACTTGGCATAAAGATGCTCTTTATTTTTGCCCTTTATGTGACTTTTCACTAATAAATGTCACAAATCTTTTTCTAAGTTGTAAAACAATGGCAAATTGAAAGCTCCAGAAACCTAATTACAGGAGGTGAATGAGAGGAGGGGGAAACTAGAGAGGGGTGCAAAATAAAAACGCAACATTTGGCAAAAATCCCATTTCGTGAATCAGTGTAAAATATTTGCAAAATTACACAGAATAAGGCCTCAACACTAAAGGCACAGTAAAGGAGCAAGTTACGACCTACACACAGATCGGCCATGACATGTTATGACTTCACCTGTCACTGGTTTATGGTTGTCCCTCCCAATAACGGCACCCACTAAGGGATGGGATATATTAGGCAGCTGTGAACAGTCAGTTGAATTAACGATGCAATAATACTGGCTGGTGAGGATGAGTACAATTCTCACAAGGACCCGATTGTGATGAATGGATGACTGAGACAGGACATCTTCAATTTGTTGTGTTTCCAGGTGGTCCAATAGAGGACAACATGGGGGCATGGGAAAGGGTTTACTGGTGCATTTGGCGAGTAGGGCCAGCCGGTCTGATCCCACAGCAGAACTCTACTGGGGCACAAATAGTTAATACCGGTCACGACAGAAAGGAGTCCTGTCTCACAGAATATTACAGCCTGCGGTATGTGGGGGGACTGGGAGACTGCAGACCAGTCAGAGGGTTAATGGCAATGACCTTTATCAGCCTGATAATGCACCCAAGAAGTCAAGGTGTTGACCTGAGCACTAAACTCCAAGATCTCAGTCCATATTGATGTAAAATATAAAAGGGTGGGGCACAAGAGGCGCAATAGTGCCCTATCACTAGTGACACTAATCGTAATGGGGTGGTGCTGAGAAGCCACTCACCTGATGCATTGTGATCCCCACAACTGGTTTGAAGGCGTTTAGGAAATTTATTCCAAGCTGCTGCAGGACCTCCACCGACCACTGAACAGTGGTTTAATCCAGAAAGATGATGGGAGTATAGGTGAATCACGGTCCGCGCTGCTCCAGGGCTTAAAAAAACTCACCAAAGAGTCAGTCAGATTTCCATCCTTTATTCTCCTTTTCCTAAGCGTTTCGGCGCCTAGCCTGGCACCTTCATCAGGGATCATCCCTGATACAGGTGCCAGGCTAGGCGCCGAAACGCTTAGGAAAAGGAGAATAAAGGATGGAAATCTGACTGACTCTTTGGTGAGTTTTTTAAGCCCTGGAGCAGCGCGGACCGTGATACACCTATACTCCCATCATCTTTCTAGTCCATATTGATGGGATGTTATGGATGAATCTGAACCTCTCCCTACTACAAAATGTATCTAAACAGTCAGTGTCAAATCTTGCTCCAGTGATGAGCGAATAATCAGTACAATCTGGTGTCCCGCTATGAAGATAACAGAAGCTCACACCTCTGGCGGGCGCTGAGTCTGCTGACCACAATGTGAGATGACTGCAGCAGCTCACCGAGGCTGGCGCTGTGGTTAGGCATGGCTCGGCTCTGCTGTTTAGTTGTGTTTTGTCTGCTTAGAAACGAGAACTCTGGGACTGAAGCTACTGCTTAAGGGGAAGAAAAAAACATGTCAACAAAATCTGTGCATTTACAAGTGTAAAAATCTGCTGCAAAAATTACCATTTAATCCTGGGAGCGAAGGAAGTAAATTGCCACAGAATTTTTTTTCAATGGAGAAATAGTTTCGCTGTGCCCTCTGTATGTGTTACCCTGTAAGTCCATGTCAGAACCACAAAGGAGCCTTGAACCATGACTAATGATAGACAAGCCAGACAAGTAGACAGAACAGAGAAGTGAGCAGAAAATGCATCCCCAGTACAAGCGTTGTCCAGTGGGGCAATGTACCCCGGGCATATATAGAGGTGGCACTAAACCAAATGCGGAGGGGAAATTCACTTTGCATTCAAAGCATTATTTCCAAAATGAATTTCCAGAGGATAGGAGACAACTTTGTGATTGATGGGAACTCACTGCTGCCCCCGAACAGGGCTCTAGAAAAACCCATCAGAATGGAGTGGTGAGTCCAGTCTGTGTCAAGGAACAGACGCTCCATTACGGTAGGGATCATTCACACAATGGGTGGTAGGTGAGGGGGGGGTCATCATAGTTTGTCTTCGATGATCATTAAATAAATTAGGATTGTGATCCGATCCTGGGGGGTGCTTACAGCCAGCGCTCTCAGTGCTGTGTGCAGTGACTGTAATTGCTCCAGGTACGCCTATATGACAAAGCCAGCAGCTCCCAGGAGAAAAAAAATCATTTTCTACAGACTGTTGCACTCTCAGTACTGTGGCCAGGGACCAACAAACGTTTAATGACATGCAGTTTAAAGGGAACACAACCACCCCCAATGACCCCCCCGGACTATTAATATCAGTGCCTACACACAGCACATACATGTGCTGCACTGATTTTGGCTAAAAAAAACTGTTTTTTAAAACTAAAGATAATGATTTTTAAAGTTTAAACCGGAGCGACGGATGGGCGGTACTTATCTGTGGCAAACGACGATATCTGATGTCACTCATCTTCCCTGTCTCCCCTCGCAGCAGTTATGGCCACCCCTTTGTGCAGCGTCACAGCCCTGTGCACGGGCTCGCATGCCCGTGCACACGTCATCATCTACAGCCGGGAAGCGAGCGCGCGCGCTCTGTCTTCCATAGCCGAGCGCAGGAAGTCAGAGCGCGCGCTCGCTTCCCGGCTGCAGATGATGACGTGTGCACGGGCATGCGAGCCCGTGCACAGGGCTGTGACGCTGCACAAAGGGGTGGCCATAACTGCTGCGAGGGGAGACAGGGAAGATGAGTGACATCAGATATCGTCGTTTGCCACAGATAAGTACCGCCCATCCGTCGCTCCGGTTTAAACTTTAAAAATCATTATCTTTAGTTTTAAAAAACAGTTTTTTTAGCCAAAATCAGTGCAGCACATATATGTGCTGTGTGTAGGCACTGATATTAATAGTCCGGGGGGGTCATTGGGGGTGGTTGGTTCCCTTTAACCCCATATCTGCTGGATAATTGTCATCAAGCCTGATAAGTTCCTTTTAAGCCTGAGGGTATGGACACACATCAGAGTGGAAAAACGGTCCGATTCTCGGATCCAAGAGTTGGACGAGTGTCATCTGACTTCTGGTCAGTGTGGCTTGCAAGTGCTGTCCGAGTGCAATCCGCTTTTTACTCATTTACTGTATAATCTATTTACGGTATAAGCTATTTACTGTATAATCATTTACAGGAACATTTTGTACAGTTGTCTGAGCTACAGAATGATAATGTATCAATTAAAACTCGCACCATCAGAGTCTGATGCGAGTGCGGTCCGAGTGCAATTCGTTTTTTTTGTCAGCCCCATAGACTTGCATTGGCGAGTCTCGTCTGTGACTCGCACAGAATCGCAACATGTTGCGAATCACTCGCGATCCGAGAATTGGATGAGGAAAAAGCGTATGAGACTCGGAAATGTGCTCAGACATTAGTTAACATTGGTCCGGGAGCAATGCGATTTTTCCGCACAGTAAACTCGGACGAGTTTCACGGAAGTGTGTCCGAGCCCTTAAAGTGACCCTCCACCTTGGTACCAAAAAGTGACTATACATTTTTCATGTACAGACAACACACTTGGTGGCCTCTGTTAGCCTCCGTGTGCTTCCTCCACATATATCAGCAATCTGTCCTTCTAAGACTATGTTCAGATGTAGCGTAATGCAGGCGTATTCCTGTTTTTACACAACATTTTTTTTTTTTGTAAATATATTTTTATTAAAGTTTTTAACGTAAACATACATAAAACGTATTGAGCAAAAGTTATTAAGCTCAAAGTATAACAAAGTATAACAATCATTGGTTTTTATTGGATAACACTCACACGGATGTGTGAACACAACCAAAGCCAGACAAGACAAGGTGTTCAAAGAAAGCAAAGCCTGCCAAACATTACCACCAGACACACAGCTACAGAATATAGGCTTTATGCTAACGGCATTCTACAGGGCTATTCACATGTCAAGGCTTTTTCTTTTTTGCTGGTTAAAGGGAATCAGTCATCAGGTTTTACTACACCATCTGAGAAGAGTGTAATAGCCATCCCACCGCAACAAGGTGTGCCCCCCAGGACAGTCCTACTCTAGTTTTAAAGAGGTTGTCCAGGCTTTTTGTATTTTTAATGTATGTAAATTACAAACTGTCAACATTTTGCAGTCTAGATACACTGTCAGCATTTATCAGGGTTACCTAGATATCACCTTTTTGCGCCTGGATCAGCAGCATCTGCCAGCAACCAGGAGCAGATTTGTATTGGAGCCTGGGTGTAACCGTTACTACTTGTCGTTTACGCCCAGCCTCTTACAAGTACACCTCGGACGTACAAGCCCTCACCATTCCCGAACATGCATGCACGCCCCCCTCCCCAGTCTCCAGCGTGCACGCCCCCCTCCCCAGTCTCCAGCGTGCACGCCCCCCTCCCCAGCCTCCAGCGTGCACGCCCCCCTCCCCAGCCTCCAGGGTGCACGCCCCCCCTCCCCAGCCTCCAGCGTGCACGCCCCCCTCCCCAGTCTCCAGCGTGCACGCCCCCCTCCCCAGTCTCCAGCGTGCACGCCCCCCTCCCCAGTCTCCAGCGTGCACGCCCCCCTCCCCAGTCTCCAGCGTGCACACCCCCTCCCCAGTCTCCAGCATTTCCAACAATGTATTACTTGGTTTACTAAGTGCAATAACCTGTAACACACAAACACTAATCTTTGCACACACCATAGCCTTCTATGTACATTGTATAGTGACAGTAAACTAATTAGTGCTGGAGCCATGGTAGGACTAGGTCTCACACTACGTAATCTGGGCAGTGATAATCTCCTGCTGATACATTCTACTGAAACAACACACTGACTAATAAGTGGCACCGCTGAAATCAGGGCCTCAGCCCCTACATCATGCTTTCAATAAATTACTCTGCAACAATCTGATGACCGTTTCCCTTTAATCATGGAATGCACCAACCGCCTGTACTCAGCATGAACAGTCATTCTGTGCTGACCAGTCGCACCAGAGTATCAAATTGCAAGGGAGAATGAAAGTGAAGATACCCTCTCAAGGTACCGTCACACGGGGAGATATCGCCGGCGATGTTGCCGGCAACCGAGGGGCGTGGCCAGGTTGCGGCGACATCGCCGGCGAATTGCCGCGTGTGACAGGGCGATAATCAGGCGATGAATCGCCTGAGTCACATCGCCAGGTTTCCCAACAATGTTGGGAAACCTGGCGATGTTGCTCAGGCGATTCTGCCTGATCGCCCTGTGTAACGCGGCAACCCGCAATGTTACGGGCGATTCCGCCTATCTACAACATTGCGGGTTATCGCTTGCTGGGTTGCTGGGCAACCCAGCGAGCGATAGCCGCGGCAACTAGCCGGCGACATCGCCGGTAAGTTGCTCAGTGTGACAGCTCTCCGGCGATGTTGTCAGGGATGCGCGCTCCCGCGATCCCCGGCAATATCGCCGGCGATATGTCCCTGTGCAACGGTACCTTCAGGTTGTTCACATATAAACTTCAGACACAGAAGCATATTAAGGCTGCCTTCACACTTGCAGATGCATCTGCAGCGTTTTGCAGATGCATCTGCAAGTATCAGCATGCAGACCGCGGCCCCTATGTTTATAATGGGGCGCACCGCGGTCTGAAAGCACTCATTCATTCCTATATGTGAACCGTCCGAAGGCGGATGCCTGCTTACAGATCTCACACTCCCGCCCGCACCATGGACGCGACATCTCGCGTCCATGGTGCGGGCGGGAGTGTGTGATCTGTAAGCAGGCATCCGCCTGCAGACGGTTCACATATAGGAATGAATGAGTGCTTTCAGACCGTGGTGCGCCCCATTATAAACATAGGGGCCGCGGTCTGCATGCTGATACTTGCAGATGCATCTGCAAAACGCTGCAGATGCATCTGCAAGTGTGAAGCCAGCCTAACATCTCGCAGATTCTGAATCACGGCTTCTGCAGCATGTAAGATATATGGTATTTCAAAACTCTCATTCAAATTTCTCTAATAAATAGTCTGTATTTGATCGCAAATTTTTCAAGTTTTTCATTTCACATAGATTACGCCATAGACTCCCAGACAAATTCTGCATCAGCAAATGCTACTGAAAATTTCCTCGCAGATTTTGGGCAGCAACAATGAAATAACTTTTTTTTCCGTGAATCATGTAGTACTTTGTGTGTGATTTGCACGTGTGAACAAACCCTTACATTGCGTGGCTTTATTGACCTTGTTAGGCATCTACAGGCACCTCTTTCGCCAAATTCTTCATCAGTAAAATAAACTTATCAGAACTGCCAAAAATATTTTGTTACCAGAGCAGCCTGCACAAGTGACGGAGCTGTGGTCTTATTAGGCGCAGTATTGAGTCTTAAACAAGCTGAATAATTTCCTGTACTTAATGTTTCCTGGTGATAAGTAACCAAAGCTGTAACTATGTCACTACAGATCAATCCAACCAGCATCTACCTTCTCACATAGTTCAGGGAAATGGCACAAAGTTATCCTCTGAGGCAGGGGTGGGTACTCCAGTCCTCAAGGGCCGAAACAACACGTTTCCAGGATTTACTTAGTATTATCACCTTCACTGATGATGATTCCAACCCCTGTGCAATGCTAAGGAAATCCTGAAAACATAACCTGTTGGCAGCCCTTGAGGACTGAAGTTCCCCGCCCCTGCTCTAAGGCTATGTTCACACAGGGTGTTCTTATTGAGATTTTGATGCAGTTTTTTAGTACTGTTTATGCCTTGGTATTATGCAAATACTAGCTGTACTGCCCGACTACGCCCGGGTTAATAAATAACTGCTGTTAGCTATAACACAATAAAATTTGAATGTCATATTAATGACCTGTAGGACAATAGAAGCTGAGCTGTGATTGGTTGCTATAGGCAGCCTAATAAAACTCCAGCCAACCATAAACCCTCCCCCTGGCCGGGCAGTATATGTTACCCCACACATACACCTTAATTCCCTATATGGCACATGTGTTGCACATTGGCTGTTTTTAATCAGATGTTTATTTTTAGAAATTAAAGATAGCACATATATGAGGAGAGTTGTGTGAGGTGATTTGTGCACATCTGTGTCTGTGTGGTGTATGTGTCCCTGGGGTGTGCGTGTGTCCCTGTGGTGTGTCCCCTTTTGGGGGAGAGGGGTGTCCCTGTGGTGTGTGTCCTTGTGGAGGGAGGGGTGTCTTTGTGGTGTGTGTCCACCCCTATGGGGTCTGTGTGTTCCTGTGGGGTGTGTGTGTGTCTGTGTCCCTGTGGGGGGGGGGGGGGGGGTGTCCCTGTGGGGTTTGTACGTCCCTGTGGGGTGAGTGCATGTGTCACCATTGGGTGTGTGTGTGTGTGTGTGTCCCTGCGGGGGGGGGTTGTCTGTGTGGTGTGTGTCTGTGTTGTATGTGTCTTTGTGTGCGTGGTGCGTATCCAATGTTGGGGCTCCACTTTAGCTGTTACTTTTCGTGTGTATGTGGTGTGTATACATGTCCCCGTGCGTGGTGAATATTCCATGTCAGGTGTCAGGGCCCCACCTTAGTGACTATATGCTGGTATATGCTGTTAGTCTTTGGCGCTGTCATTTAACCCCTCTCATTCACAACTGTCAACTGGTAACTGTCACTTTCTCTCTATTACGTAGATAGGGCCAACATTGTTTGGTGAATTGGAACGCACAAGGTTAAAATTTCGCCTCACAACATAGCCTATGACGCTCTCGGGGTCCAGACGTGCGACTGTGCAAAATTTTGTGGCTGTAGTTGCGACGGTGTAGATGCCAATCCCGGATATACACACACACACACACAAACACACATTCTGCTTTCTATATTAGGGCCCTTTCACATCAGCGTTTTTTTCAAATCGCGGCAGATGCGGTGAAAAAACCGCAACTGCGGCGATTACCGCATACCGGCTGCACTTGCGGCGCGGTTGCGGTAAACGCCATACAAGGTATAAGCGGACTTGCGGCAGGTGCGGCAAGTGCGGTTTTGGCACTTGCGGCAGGTGCGGCCGCGAAAAAAAACCGCGGCTGACAGCATTTTTTTTCACGGCCGCACCTGCCGCAAGTGCCAAAACCGCACTTTCCGCACCTGCCGCAACTCCGCCTATACCTTGTATGGCGTTTACCGCAACCGTGCCGCAAGTGCAGCCGGTATGCGGTAATTGCGGCAGATGCGTTTTTTTCACCGCATCTGCGGCGATTTGAAATATACGCTGATGTGAAAGGGCCCTTAGATATGTAAAAACACACAAGCATTTTAATTCCCAGCAAAAGCTATGAGATTTTGGAAAAGTCAACAACTGCACAAAAAAACACATCAAAACAAAACTGATTAAAAATCTTAAACTAAACCGCAGGGAACCATCTGCCCGGGGATTTGGTATGAACTCATGGATCAGGACTTGCTGCTGCTTGGCACAATCCACACAGCCAGAGGCTATGTTCACACAGGACATTTCTGCTGCATTATTTTCTGCAGCAGTAACGAAGCTGTGTATTTTGCCGAGTATTTGGTGCGTTTTTGTCTCCTGTGCATGTTGATGGCACCAAAAACACAGCAAATTTTTTTTTTTTTTTTTTTAACACTTCCTAATTGTAAGGGTGAAAAACTGAAAAAACAAAGAATTAGACATTACGATTCTTTTATAAAAGCAGCAAAAACCAAGATGAGTCCCATTTCAGACAGGAAAAAATGCATTTGTGTGTCGTGTGAATGAGATTTCCGGAAATCTCATGTTTTGCTGGTGCTGTATTAGCATGGTTTTGCATAAAACCAAGGAAAAAAACATACAAAAAAATGCACCAAAACTGCATCAAAATTACCCTGTGTGAAAATAACCTAAAGCTACGGTTTGAGGAACGTACACACTTCCATCATGTAAAGCCTAATGCAGAAAATCTCCATCTATGGTCAGGGTCCACATGGCCCTACCACTGGCCAAACCACAGTTATCATTGTAGAGAGGAATAAGTATAATATTCTCAGTATTCTGCACCAACTAGGGTTAACCTTTTGCTTTGCTTGACATCAAAATGTATGTGAAGTCCAATGACAACCCAGCTCTGGTCAAAAAGTTCAGATGTGAGAGGCTGAAAGGGAATAGGAGAAGGCAAAGATGACAAAAGCCAGACCACGCCAAGGCTCTATGGTGCCGAAATATTAGTAAGGCTCTGTGAACATCCATGGTGTACATTCCCATACAGTTGATGAGTGTAGTTGTCACCAACAAGCACAAAAAAAGGTGCAGAGAAAAAAGTAGATCGCCCAGTGTATTTTATTGCTTTTTATAGTGGGACCTCAAGTTTAATGCGTTTTTCTGTTTGTCTGCATGGAGGGGTATTCGCTGCCTTCCATCAGAGATACAAGTGAAGAGGTTTTAGTGTACACATCAAAATGGCTTAAAGCAGTGATGTAGGTGATGATGTTGGGGTTGTGAGCAGGAAAGACTGGAAGGAGCCGGTTCATCATTAATGAAGTCTATAGTAAAGGCAGGTTATATGGAGATAACATGAGCTTGATCAAGATCGCTTGGTCTGTGAATCACACTGAACTGTTTCCAAAACAACCCCTAATGTTTGCTACATTTCTACAGTTCACATTTTTGCATTTGGCCTTTGACCAATTCCCTTTCTGTTACTGCTGGGGTTTGCAAACAGGAATTCATACTCTTTGAAGAGGCTCCCCCTTTGGATTCGGACTGAGCTCACTCACATCTGCATCCGATCCTCACAGATTCCCTCGAACTTCACAGAGAAAATAGCATTGAATGCCATGATTTCTCATCTAAAAAAAAACAGACCTCATTAAATGTCAATGAACTTGTTCAGATCTGCTGTAGTGTCAGACCCACCCCAGTGTTGTGGCCAGGGCTGTGTGGAGTCTGAGTCGCTGTCCCATTTTGGTGGAGTCGGAGTCGGTAGAAAATGTTCCGACTCCTAAAATATATAATAGTAGTTCAATGCAGAATGTGCTGAATATTATTATTATGATGTATTATTATGTTCTATCTAAATATCTTGATTATTATGCATTATAATGATTAAAGCCTAATGTTACCATTGACCTACAATAATTTTATCACTTAAAAACGAGCCATGACTGAAGGAGTCGGAGTCAAAGGAGTCGGAGTCTGAGTCGGAGCCAGGGAAATTCAGGAGTCTGAGTCGGAGTTGGTGGTTTGATTTACAGACTCCACAGCCCTGGTTGTGGTTTCATTTATAACAGAAACCACTAAGTAGAATGGGGGCAGCACCGCTACTATACAGGGATGTGTGCACGGGACTTGTGTGTAATCTATCCAGAAGAAATTACATAATATGGACACGCTCAAGAATTTTTTACTCACTAAACTAGAAAAATTCTTATGACGGAGGGAAGAAATATCATGCTTAAAAGTGTTCCAAGAAACCAGAGAGATCTGTAAAGCCGACCATGTCCAGGAGGATTCCTACAAAATAACTGTAGACACCCAATAGAACATTCATTTAACTATCAAATATTTTATTCTTTTAATTATTTTTGAGACAGGACTTCCTTCAAAGGTTATTTTCAAAATATTAAAGCCGCACTGTGGTGAATTCTTTAATTTGCCTGTCTATTGGGTGCCGTGTTAAGGGTAATGAAGATAGTAATACATTCACTAGTTGTGGTCTTCCGGTGTCACATGACTACACGCATGGCCTGCCAAATCACACCAGGTGGCTCTGTGGAGCAATGGACACTGGTTACATTTTTTCTATACATGTCTTTCACTTTCAGAACAAGGTGGAGAGCCTTGCTCCAAGTCTCAGGAACGTACAAGTACATTCAAAAAGTGACCTCACAAAGTGAGTAGGCAGGTTAAACATGTGAACAACGGAAAAGGTCAGGGGGAGCAGGTGGGGACCGGTGAGTATATAACTATTTCATTTAAAACATGGACCCCAACAAGCAAATACAAAAATTGGTGCTTTAAGCCATCCTCTATCCCAGAGGTCCCAAACCTTTCTGATCTTGAGTACCACATACGTTATGTGAAAGGGTCGCAGCCACATCCATCTCAGAGTGTTGTGAGGCACATCCAGCTCCCCCCTCTTCTCCCAGTAGTGACACCAAAGAGCCCCCGTTACCGGTATAAAGGCAGCATACCAAGATCCAGGGGTTCCTACCTTACCCCCATCCAGATCGGCTATTCTGTGTGGGGCTATTCATAAAAGTCACTATCTGGAAACCTGCTCTTCATAGCTTTTTACTAGACCTGTGGCTAATGTACAAACTTGGCAGTCGCGAGCTGCGCGTCATGGCCTGGCGAGCCGCACATCATGGCCTGGCCACAGGTTGGGGACCCCTGCTCTCTGACAAGGATGCAGATAACTTGCTGATCCCTGAGGGTTTGAAAAGAAGCTCAGGAACACAACAAAAGTGGACCAACAATGCACATCATTGGCTTCCACTCCAGTCATCCTTCATGGGACTATAGGTAGGTGATAAAGGGTGATTCTCCAAATACTAAGTTAGGCAAAATTTCCGCTCTTTTCAGTTTTGCACATTATTTGAAGCACGAGTATGTCACACACAGGCAGACAGACATGAGCTCCACAACTTGAACTTAGATATTTAGCAGGTCACAGATTCGGATTCAGTCAGATATATGCAAAATGCTCCACTTTGATGAAAGATTAATCCATTAACCACATGCCTTGTAAAACCAAAAGTGGGGGAGGGGTAGAAAAATGCATTATAAAAACAAGAAATGTAGGGGGGAAAAAAGCACATGTAAACTGTTGTGAAAGTGTGTATTAGGCCTCATTCGACAAGTTGTTCGCATCAGCGCCATGGTGTTTCTTTATCAGAGTTTTGGATCAAAATTACCAATATAAATCCATTGGTGTGTGGAAATCACGGAAAGCTGGCTGATGTCATCCATGTGCGGTCACTGATCAACAATGTAAAGAGAAGGAGAAAAGTCACTATTTAATTTTTACGCATGAAAATTACTTTTGAAAACTGATGGTAAAACCAACTAAATACGGTATTCATAAAAATCAGATGAAAAACACTCCTAACAAGACAGTTCTTATTTTTGTGTTGTGAAAAATCACTGATGTCTGAATGAGACCTTAATTTGCCATAAAAATTAAAAATCTTTGGAGAAATCCAGAATGGGTTAACTGTTCCAAGCAGCGCTGCACACAGAGGATCAGGTGAGCACAGACAGCAGCGCTCGCCTTCAGCAAGAAGCAGTCACATGCTCAATGCTACAGTTACAGCGCTCCTAGGGAGGCAGCAAGGCTAACACCTGTACTAAGAGGCCGGGAGGAGGGAATCTAAAAGGATTTTAGAAAAATGAAGAACCCATAATATAATCAATAATAGAACTACTCAAAAGAGTCACCGAAACTCATCATTCACTAGTTCAGCATTTGTCAACATTATAACCACTTGATAAAGCCACTGGACAGATCTTCATCCAGGCACAGGCACCCTCCTCCCCTACAGAGTCGTGCATCCAGGCACAGGCGTCCCCCTCCCTACAGAGTTCTGCATCCAGTCACAGGCGCCCTCCTCCCCTACAGAGCTGTGCATTCAGAGCACAGGCGTACCCTCCTCCCCTACAGGTAGCCAGTTGCTTGCATCCAGTGCACAGGCGTCCCCCTCCCCCTCAGTGTGCATCAAGCACAGGACCTCTCCCTACGAGCCGGCATCCAGCACAGGCGCCCTCCCCTACGATTCTGCATCTACAGGCGCCTCCCCCTACAGAGTGTGCATTCAAGCACAGGTACCCTCCTCCCTTACAGAGCTGTGCATCCAGACACAGGCACCCTCCTCCGCTACAGAGCTGTGCATCCAAGCACAGGCACCCTCCTCCCCTACACGCTGTGCATCTAAGCATAGGCACCCTCCTCCACTACAGAGCTCTGCATCCAGGCACAGGCACCCTCCTCCCCTACAGAGCTGTGCATCCAAGCACAGACACCCTCCTCCCATACAGAGCTGTGCATCTAAGCATAGGCACCCTCCTCCACTACAGAGCTCTGCATCCAGGCACAGGCGCCCTCCTCCCCTACAGAGCTGTGCATCCAAGCACAGGCACCCTCCTCCCATACAGAGCTGTGCATCCAGGGAAAGGCACCCTCCCCTACAGAGATCTGCATCCAGGCACAGGTGCCCTCCTCTGCTACAGAGCTCTGCATCCAGGCACAGGCGCCTTCCTCCCCTACAGAGCTCAGCGTCCAGGCACAGCCGCCCTCCTCCCCTACAGAGCTGTGCATCCAGGCACAGGCACCCTCCTCCCATACAGAGCTCTGCATCCAGGCACAGACACCCTCCTCCCATACAGAGCTCTGCATCCAGCAACAGCCGCCCTCCTCCCATACAGAGCTGTGCATCCAGAGACAGGCACCCTCCCCTACAGAGCTGTGCATCCAGCCACACGCACCCTCCTCCCATACAGAGCTCTGCATCCAGGGACAGGCACCCTCCTCCTGTTCTCCCTGACCTCTCTGCAGCTCCTTATAATTTAGGATCTGTATAGGATCTATGATAACCTGTTCTCTAAAGGCAATGAAGCTATCTGTGACGGAAAAATAATTTAGTATTAGATTGCAACTTTTTGAGCAAGACCCTGAGCTGCACACAAATTTTGCAACCTTTCGTGTTTCACACCAGCTCAGTCAACGTTCTTTTTTTTTTTTTCTCCAAACATGATTACTGTATTTACTCGTGTATAAGACGACCCCCTACTTTTGCCCCCAAAATCTGGGAAAACCTATTGACTCGTGTATAAGCCGAGGGTGGACCCCAGCACAGGTATACAGCAGCCTCCCCAGTGGTAGTATACAGCAGCCCCCCCAGTGGTAGTATACCAGCCAAGCCCCCCTGATAACAAGCCCCAGTGGTAGTATACAGCCAGCCCCCCCAGTGGTAGTATACAGCAGCCCCCCAGTGGTAGTATACAGCAGCCCCCCCAGTGGTAGTATACAGCAGCCCCCCCAGTGGTAGTATACAGCAGCCCCCCCCAGTGGTAGTATACAGCAGCCCCAGTGGTAGTATACAGCAGCCCCAGTGGTAGTATACAGCAGCCCGTAAAGCCCCATTAGTATACAGGCCCGCCCATCAGTATACAGGCCCCCCCCATCAGTATCCAGGGCCCTCCCACCTTGCTCCGCAAAACCTGCAAAGTAAAATCATTATACTTATCACTGTCCTGTCGCCGCCGTCCCCGCCGCTGCCATCGCGCTCCCCGGCTTTATCCGTCATCTTCCGGCTTCATTGACGTCATTGCCTGCGCCGGCCACAGGAAGCCGGAAGAAGACTGATGAAGCCGGGGAGTGCGATGGCAGCGGCGGGGACGGCGGCGACAGGACAGTGATAAGTATAATGATTTTACTTCGCATGTTTTGCGGAGCAAGGGGGGCGGCCTGTATACTGATGGGGGTGGCAGGCGGCTGTATACTACCACTGGTGCTGTATATGACTCGCGTATAAGCCATGGGGGGGGACTTTTCTGCCCAATTTTTGGGCTGAAAAACTCGGTTTAAACGTGAGTATATACGGTAATTACAATCTTAATTTAAGAGACAGAAATTAAAGTAAAAATATACTCTAGTCCATGCATGGATTATATTTGTTGGCACACCGTCAAATGAAAAATTTGCTAAATTTATTAAAGAGCTGCGATTCTGGTGCAACTTACTCAAGTGGACTCTGGATATAAACTGGAGTACAAAACACTCGCTTGATGAAGCGCCTCAAATGGTTTATGCAGGAAGTAAAGAACACAGAATAATCCCATGGAGGCTGAATTCAGAAGAGTGAAGCTCGAGCCTGTATTACAATCTGTATCCATGTGGACTCTCCTGTATGCCAGGACAGGATTACTCTAAGGCCGATTTCACATTAGCGTTTTTGAACGCAGCGTACGCTGCGTAGTTCTTTTTTAAAATCTGCAAGCATACTGCGCACTTATCTTTAACATGGTGTGCACAGGTGTACACAAGGACCTGTGTTGGCGTCAGTATGTCTGCATATGCGTCCCTGTGCGTGGTTTCTTGGCGACTGGCAAACACAACATGTTGCATTTTTTGATTACTAAAAAATGTGTAAGCATCCGCATGTGCACAAGTGCGCAAAAACACATTATTCTCTATGGGTGCGCATTGGTGCTCAATGGCTTGTGCATGGCTGCATTCAATGCGCATGCGTTTGACACACAGCGCATGCCCAGGAAGCGATTTCCATTAAGACATGTCCTTTGATAGCGACTTGTCTTGAGAATTGAAGAAAACACTCCTGGAGATATTGAGCGCATGCGCAAAAAAAAAAAAAAAACGCAAACGCATGCAAAACACATGAATGCGCTGAATTTTTTTATGTCTTGCGTATGCTCACGTGGATAAAAAAACACTACGTAAGCATGCGTTTGAGTGCAGTTTGGCATGCGCAGCATACACAGCGTTCAAAAATGCTAATGTGAAAGTAGCCTAAAGGCTCTAGAAAGCATTGGTGCCCAACTGCAAAGATCTCCGTAGGTATGGAGGTATCCTCTCCTGAGTGAGGACATCTTTCTGAGGGGGCCGTCACACGCTGCGACATCTTTAGCGATATTGTAAGCGATCACGTGCACGCGCAATCGCTTACAATATCGCTCACATCGCTGGTGAGATGTCACACAGACAGACTCACCAGCGATGTGGAGCAGCGATCTCGCTCGTTACTATGGTACACATCGGGTAACTAGGCGCCGCGCGTCGCTTAGTTACCCGACGTGTACCATAGTTACCATCTCCCAGCATAGGCGCGGTCGCTGGGAGATGGATCATCGTGGTGTTATACACCACGATGATGCAGATCGTTGCATCGTTCATCGCTAGATCTGAGAAACCGAACCTCAGATCAGCGATGTCACGATCAAGCGATTTACCATCGTAAATCGCTTGATTACATGCAACGATATCTTGCCCGATATCGCTTAAGCGATCAAAAAGGAGATCGCTTAAACGATATCGGGCAAGATATCGTTCCATGTGACGGCCCCCTTACACGCGGAATATGATGGGATTGTACACCAGGGGATGAGATGAAGACTAAGTAGTCAAGTTACACAGGCTACATACTATTATACAGTAACAACCAACATGATCAGGCAGAAAAACCCTGTTCCTGCCCTACAACTCAGCTCCAGACAACTTGAGAAAGGTCCCAGTGGACTGAAGCCTACTGAGCAACACATCAGAACCTTGAAGGATGAATCACATTGAATCTACTGATTGCTTTATAGTTCACAGAATGAGATCAAATAAAATTGATTCCTATTTGCATCGAGAATACTGAAGCGTGCGGTGGATGTTGTCAAGACTTCAGACAGAAGTCTCTTTCCACTTGGGCAGCTCCACCTAACGGAGTGCGGTGCCATTAGCCTTGAAGTTGGAGGAGTTTAGATCGGCTAAAATAATCAAAAAAAGGTGTAAGAAGGGGATTCAGGCTGCGTTCACACATTCGCGTATTTTATCGCATTTTTTTACGCGCGTCTTTTCAAGGGAAAACCGCGCGTTTAAAAACGCGATAAGAATACGCGAGAGAACAACTCGCTTCTACTTCAATCGCGCATTTAGACGCGCGTTTTTATAATGGGGCCTATGGAAACGCGCGCGTAAAAAAAACGCAAATAATTGACATGTTCATTCTTTTTACGCACGCGTTTTTTGCTCCAAAAACGCTGCGTTTATATAGGCACAAAGTGAATGTCCATTCACTTTGCTGTAAAACGCAGACGCACATGCGTTTTGGAGCAAATACGCGCGTAAAAAAACCGCGCAAAATACACGATGTGTGAACGTAGCCTTAAAGCCATGGCTGCACTACCCTACATAACACATTATTTAACAGCCTTCAGATTGATCTCCAGCATCGGTGACTTGACATTGCACACCTGTAACCCCCTTCCCCAGCCTTTCCTGCTGGAAGCTGTGAGCCCTCTACACAAGGCCAGTGATCATCTGCAGCAGTTCCGTGCATGATGCTGGTCAGTCATGAGGCTGATGAAGGAGATCATCAAAGCAGGATGGCTGGAGCAGGGAGGGTTTTATCAGGCAATAATCCATTTATTTTTATCTACAAAATAGATGACAAACACATGATCACAGGGATTTGGCTGGTGAGACGCCCAACACACCACAGAAGATGGCCTCAAAGTCCAAAGCAATAGTGTGACTGTGGCACCCCAGAGTCCAGTTGCCACAATGGAATTGCCTCCTTCAGGGCGGGTTGTGCTTGGAAGCAAGAAGGGGTAGCCACACCAGGTAAGCCCCCAGCATCCAACACTTTTCCTGACTCCACACCAGAAGGGGGAGCTCTGCAACCTGAGTTCAGGGGAGCTCCCCTATAAATTCTGGCCTGGAGGCAGGGTTAGTCAGTTCAGTTCCTAAGAAGGACTGTGAAGAGGTCCTGTGGACTGGAGCAGAGTAAGGCTCGCCCCGGGACATAGACTAGCAAGCGTGAGGGACCTGTAGGGGAGAGTCTAAAGAAAGAGAGAAGCAGTGGACACCGGAGTCCAAGGTTGTGAGGGTATTCCAGGCCTGGCAGCCAAAACCAGAGGGTGGGAGATTCCAAGTCTCCTGGCCGCAACAAAGCCCAGGAGGCAAAGCAGCATCAGAGAGCTCAGAGATAGTAACCAGAGGAGTGGTACCTGGAAAGGGCTCGAGCTGCTTGCAATAAGGGTGAGACACTTCACGCAGGAAGAGAGGGTCGCACCTAGCTACAGGCAGCCAGGACCAGCCAAGAGTAGCGCAACATGGAGGCCTCAGAACTCACCAGCTGAGGACATTCCCAACTTGATTCCAGGCCACCCAGATTCCCTACATCTCCTGTGGACGGTACCCTGAACTGAGCCTGCTACTACTGCCAGAAAAGGTAACACTACGTACTGTGTGTGTCTGTCGGTTATTCCGCGCCCTTAGTCCCGCACCCCCAACGGCCTACCACCGCCACAGACTTCACCGGTTGCCCTGGGGAACCGCTCCACCTGTGGGGAGTGAAACTAACACAGCTGCACTCCCATCATCCCCAGAGGTCCCAGACCGCAGTGTCGGCCATTAATAGCCGAATACCATGGGTGGCATCACTACCAAAATCCCTATTGCCTGAACTTTTATGGACCCTGCCAAGGCCACGGAGTCGGGTCTCGACCCATGTTACCCCCACAGCAGAACTGTTAGCCCGGTTCATATTACCCCACGGGGGGTCGTGTCATGACCATCACTGCTATAGAGCAAGTGCTAAACTTGTACACCTCTGCTCTATGTACATCAGGATTGTTGGGACCCCCCATTCACATGGTCACCCCTCAATGATAAGACAAATATTTCCTAAGTGACCACACTAAAAAAAAACAAAAAAAAAAACATAACCCTTTTTTAAAGGGCTCAAAGAACATCTCCTTATGCATATATGTTGTATGCATGTTTTTCAAAGATATGTTTTTTATTTTGTTTATTAGACACCACAAAAGAGTTATAAAAAAAAAAAGAAAGATATACCTGTCCGTTTTTCAGCCAAGTCATAAAGAAAACTCATTGATGTAAGCGGGTGGGTGAGTGAACAGTCTGGCACATACTGCGGGCATCAGTGTGGCAGTCAGGCCAGGTGCCAACATCCGTGCATGATGGTACGAGCACCCACATCATCAGGACTGGTTGTAGGTGTCCACACCTGAACATGACCGACAGATACATGGCATGGAACTCATGGACCGCCTGGATGACACCCTGGCTGTGGACTTGACTTGGCCACCCCTCACTGTAGACTCGGCCCCTCGTAATCTCCCACTCCGCGATCCGGCCCCCCTTCATGACTCTGGCCACAACCCCTCCCCCCGTATCGTGGACTTGGCCCATCAATCCCCACCCGGCACGAACATCCGGCCACCCCCATGTCATGGACTGGGCCACACGCATGCACCCCAACCTTGTGTCACGGACTCGGCCGGCCCCCCCCCCCCCCCAACGTGTCACAGACTCGGCCCGCCCCACCCCCCCCCCCCCCCAACGTGTCACGGACTCGGCCCGGCCACCACCCCAAACGTGTCACGGACTCGGCCCGGCCACCCCCCCCAACGTGTCACGGACTCGGCCCGGCCAACCCCAACACGTGTCACGGACTCGGCCCGGCCAACCCCCAACGTGTCACGGACTCGGCCCCGGCCACGCCCCAACCCAGTGTCACGGACTCGGCCCGGCCAACCCCCAACGTGTCACGGACTCGGCCCGGCCAACCCCCAACGTGTCACGGACTCGGCCCGGCCAACCCCCAACGTGTCACGGACTCGGCCCGGCCAACCCCCAACGTGTCACGGACTCGCCCGGCCAACCCCCAACGTGTCACGGACTCGGCCCGGCCAACCCCAACGTGTCACGGACTCCGGCCCCGCCACCCCCCAACGTGTCACGGACTCGGCCCGGCCACCCCCCAAACGTGTCACGGACTCGGCCCGGCCACCCCCCAACGTGTCACGGACTCGGCCCGGCCAACCCCCAACGTGTCACGGACTCGGCCCGGCCAACCCCCAACGTGTCACGGACTCGGCCCGGCCAACCCCCCAACGTGTCACGGACTCGGCCCGGCCACCCCCAACGTGTCACGGACTCGGCCCGGCCACCCCCCAACGTGTCACGGACTCGGCCCGGCCACACCCCCAACGTGTCACGGACTCGGCCCGGCCACACCCCCAACGTGTCACGGACTCGCTCGGCCCGCCAACCCCCAACGTGTCACGGACTCGGCCCGGCCAACCCCCAACGTGTCACGGACTCGGCCCGGCCAACCCCCCAACGTGTCACGGACTCGGCCCGGCACCACCCCCAACGTGTCACGGACTCGGCCCGGCCACCCCCCAACGTGTCACGGACTCGGCCCGGCCACCCCCCAACGTGTCACGGACTCGGCCCGGCCCCCCCCAACGTGTCACGGACTCGGCCCGGCCACCCCCCAACGTGTCACGGACTCGGCCCGGCCACCCCCAACGTGTCACGGACTCGGCCCGGCCACCCCCCAACGTGTCACGGACTCGGCCCGGCCACCCCCCAACGTGTCACGGACTCGGCCCGGCCACCCCCCAACGTGTCACGGACTCGGCCCGGCCAACCCCCAACGTGTCACGGACTCGGCCCGGCCACCCCCAACGTGTCACGGACTCGGCCCGGCCAACCCCCAACGTGTCACGGACTCGGCCCGGCCACCCCCAACGTGTCACGGACTCGGCCCGGCCACCCCCAACGTGTCACGGACCTCGGCCCGCCACCCCCAACGTGTCACGGACTCGGCCCGGCTCCCCCCCAACGTGTCACGGACTCGGCCCGGCACACCCCCAACGTGTCACGGACTCGGCCCGGCCACCCCCCAACGTGTCACGGACTCGGCCCGGCCACCCCCAACGTGTCACGGACTCGGCCCGGCCACCCCCCAACGTGTCACGGACTCGGCCCGCCACCCCCCCAACGTGTCACGGACTCGGCCCGGCCACCCCCCAACGTGTCACGGACTCGGCCCGGCCACCCCCCAACGTGTCACGGACTCGGCCGGCACCCCCAACGTGTCAGGATCGGCCCGGCCAACCCCCAACGTGTCACGGACTCGGCCCGGCAACCCCCAACGTGTCACGGACTCGGCCCGGCCAACCCCCAAATGTGTCATGGACTCGGCGCCATCACGCCCAAGTGTACGGATGTTTTCCCCAACAGAGGATCAGTGTCCCCCAACAGATGTCAGGATAGGCGGGATGCCCCATCGTGTCACGGACCGGCCCTCGGGGCCACCACACCACGTTCACGGACCGCCTCGTGCCACCCGTCCCCAACAGTAAAGGTTCGCCCGGCTCACCACAACGTACACACAGACTTGGAGAAGTTTCCCGCAGGTCGGTGCGCGGACACGAGCTTAACGTGACACTGACAGGCCGGCACATGACGTGTCATACCCCGGACACACCACTGTCATGGCTGCCCGTCAGTGTCACTGGCACGACTCGGACGTGACACAACAGTGTCAGACTCGTCACCATCACGGTAAGGCGTGCCCCACGAGGAGCAGGACAGATGAGGATAGGGCCGGTGTGCCTGCCTGGACGACTGGGGAGGTCTGCGGCGTCTCCCGGAAAGCCCCGGATCATCGACCGTACACACAATCCCTCCCGACAGCCCGCGGCCCCTCTCCACCTCCAGCAGGGATTTAGATCCCGGCAGCTGGGACAATCCCGGCCTGGTAGTCCACAGGCCGGAGCGACACAGGCGGAGCACAACACGGGCCCCTCCCGCCGAGTAGCGACAAGTCCCAGGACTGGACACAAGGCGCCCCTGGGGGGCCCCGCGACAGAGCTGCACGAGAGGGCCAGCGCACAGGCGACCGGGGGCCCCGCGACAGAGGTGCACGGGGGTCCCCGCGAAACAAGCCCCGGGGAGTAGGTCTATGGGGGGTGCCCGGACAACAGCGCGCACCGGGGGCCCTGTAATAACGATGTACTCGGCCTTGTGATGATAATGTGTAATGGGCCCTGTAATAACACATACTGGCCAACGGAGCCGACACCAGATCCAGGTGCGACTGTGGCCTGGCACCAACACATGGGCCCAAACACACCAATATTTACCTGGATAATCAGCAGGAATGTATCCCGCAGTACAATATAGATATATACACAGTACAAACATGATAACCAAGTTGATGTCCACAGCAAAGGTAGGCAAGACAGCAAAGGGATGCAAGTGAAATAAAGTTCAGGGATAAGCACATAGATGTGTAAACACAGACTAACACTGAAGAATAAGAGGTTTGCACACAGTGAGTCCAGACACAGACTAACACTGAAATAAGAGGTTTGCATACAGTGATGTCAGGACACAGACAAACATGAAGAATAAGAGGTTTGCACACAGTGATGTCAGGACACAGACTAACACTGAAGAATAAGAGGATTTGCACACAGTGATGTCAGGACACAGACTAACACTGAAGAATAAGAGGTTTGCACACAGTGATGTCAGACACAGACTAACACTGAAGAATAAGAGGTTTGCACACAGTGATGTCAGGACACAGATAACACTGAAGAATAAGAGGTTTGCACACAGTGATGTCAGACACAGACTAAACACTGAAGAATAAGAGGTTTACACACAGTGATGTCTAGGACACAGATAAACACTGAAGAATAAGAGGTTTGCACACAGTGATGTCAGAACACAGACTAACACTGAAGAATAAGAGGTTTGCACACAGTGATGTCAGGACACAGAACTAACACTGAAGAATAAGAGGTTTGCACACAGTGATGTCAGAGACACAGATAAACACTGAAGAATAAGAGGTTTGCACAGTGATGTCAGGACACAGACTAAACACTGAAGAATAAGAGGTTTGCACACAGTGATGTCAGGAACACAGACTAACACTGAAGAATAAGAGGTTTGCACACAGTGATGTCAGGACACAGACTAACACTGAAGAATAAGAGGTTTGCACACAGTGATGTCAAGGACACAGGATAACACTGAAGAATAAGAGGTTTGCACACAGTGATGTCAGAACACAGAGTAAACACTGAAGAATAAGAGGTTTGCACACAGTGATGTCAGGACACAGACTAACACTGAAGAATAAGAGGTTTGCACACAGTGATGTCATAGGACACAGAGTAAACACTGAAGAATAAGAGGTTTACACACAGTGATGTCATAGGACACAGAGTAAACACTGAAGAATAAGAGGTTTGCACACAGTGATGTCATAGGACAAGAGTAAACACTGAAGAATAAGAGGTTTACACACAGTGATGTCATAGGACATAGAGTAAACACTGAAGAATAAGAGGTTTGCACACAGTGATGTCATAGGACACAGAGTAACACTGAAGAATAAGAGGTTTGCACACAGTGATGTCAGGACACAGACTAACACTGAAGAATAAGAGGTTTGCACACAGTGATGTCAGGACACAGACTAACACTGAAGAATAAGAGGTTTGCACACAGTGATGTCAGGACACAGACTAACACTGAAGAATAAGAGGTTTGCACACAGTGATGTCATAGGACACAGACTAACACTGAAGAATAAGAGGTTTGCACACAGTGATGTCATAGGACACAGACTAAACACTGAAGAATAAGAGGTTTGCACACAGTGATGTCAGGACACAGACTAACACTGAAGAATAAGAGGTTTGCACACAGTGATGTCAGAACACAGACTTAACACTGAAGAATAAGAGGTTTGCACACAGTGATGTCACAGTATAGAAAAAATGCAGTGATCGTCAGCTGCAAAACTCAGATATGTCACTGAACAAACTCAACAAAGTGCAGCATAGTCCAGGGATACATAATGGCCACCTAGAGGGCTCAGAGGCTGCACAGTGCTGCAATCCCATTCTGTGCTCCCATATGGTGCTGCTTTATGTACTGTAAGGTCAAACATATTTTTAGAAGCAATTCTGAGCTATATGCAAGAAACTGAAGACTATAAAAACCCATCTATGCAACTTCCATGAAGAATGTATGAAGTGTATGAGACGGTGGTAACGGGCTGCTGTGTGGTGTACCAGCCTGATGGCGAGAACCCAGCAAGACATCCCATGAAGCTGCGCAGCCTTTTACTTTCAGATTGTGTGCAGCTCGTCATCAGGAGGGCACAGAGCCAGGGCTGCCCTGGGCACAGGCTGATATTAAAGAGACAGCACTGCACAACCCTGCCTCCACAGCTCTCCGGCCATGCTCTACATGGCACAAAATAACTGAAAACCTCCCTCCATAAAGCAATGGCACATAAAGAAAACACAATGTAAATCATAGACAACCGGTGTGCCAGGAAAAGGAATGCACAACAGCCAAACCAAAGCAAGGACTAGTCCAGGGGGCCCTATGGCTCACAACACAGCACCGGTTATGGGGATTCACAAGACCCTCTGGCACGTTCCTCACACACTTCTGCCACACTTCCGATACGGCCACATACATCTTTTCACTATGGACTCCCATGTTCAGGCATAGATTTGCTAACTGGAAGCTCCTGTGACATTAGCAGAAGGGGCAGAAAATGCAACATTAGGGAATGTTCACACGTCACTGTTTAATTACATGTATTTTACATTTTCTACCCGTTTCTCCGGTTGGCTCTTCTATCTGTCTCAGTTATAGAGAAACGGTCGGCGGGTTTTTGCTACCTCATCTGAGAGCAGCATAATGTAGGCCAAAAAACCCTGAATCAAACCATGTATTACTTGAGATTACTGGGTGCAGAAGTTAAAGTTTTTATATTTAACCATGCAGCACAGCTGAGAAAGCTACCCCTGCCCACATCAGGCTGTGTATGTACAATGTCTATATAAAGTGAGAAGCTGCTATTCATGTGCATAATATGTGCTGGACTTGGGCTCACAGACTGTTGTGTCTCAGCAATGATAAGCTGCTGGTTCTAAAAAAAAATAAAACATTGCAGGTAAATAACAAAACACTTTGTGATAACAGACGCATTGCTGTTTTTTTATGTACACAAAGCAATTCTTTAAAGGGGTTCTCTGAGAATGAGAAAAATCCATCCCTGGTATAATTCAAACTGCAGCCCGTCCTAGCCGTGTCAGTATGAGCTGCAGACCAAAGACACACGGCTCTCAAGACCTGTGCGCCAACTGATGAGCTGTATCCCACATACCTCAGTCACTAGATTGGGAGCAGGGCTATTAGGCTGCCTTCACATTTGCGTATGGGAACGCAGCGTATGCTGCGTTCCCATAAGCATTCAAACGCATGTGCACTGCGGTTCCTATGTTTAACATAGGAACGCATAGTGCCTGCGTTTGCTGCGTTCGGGTGCGGATGCGGACGATATCTGCTCCTTCCAGTGTCCAGCATCCGCACCCGGGACGCAGCATGTTGCATTTTTTTGTGCGCTCGGGGACCTTGGAAGATCAGCAAGCGTCCCCAAGCGTACAAAAAATGCATTGCCGTCAATGGGTCCGCAGTGTTCAGCGCTTGACAGCGCGGGAGAACGCTGCGGACCCATTGAAAAATCTCCCGGTGGCCGCCGGTGATGTCACAGGAGCTCACCGACGGCCACCGGAGATCAGCTGACGCTCTGCTGTCCTCCTTCTCCCCGCCGCCTGTAATCTCCTAGCGATGTCGGCGGGGAGAAACAGCTGATGTGACAGCTGTTTGAATCTTCCCGCGCCGACATCTCCTCACAGTGTCGGCGCGGGAAGATTCAAACAGCTGTCAGATCAGCTGTTCTCCCCGCCGACAGTCCCGGAGCTTACCGGCGGCCGGGGGGCGGAGACCTCCGGCGCTGATCTCCGCCCCCGGCCAGCGCCGATTGGCTGCCGGGCTCCATAGTGATGTGTCCACAGGCGGACATTATCCGCTGCGGACACATCATAAGGACACTGCTTCTGACAGCGTTTGTGTCTGCATGCCATCAGCATGCAGACACAAACGCTAATGTGAAGCCAGCCTTATATGTGAAGAAATAGATCTCTCCCTGGCTGAACACAACAGGGTTTTCTCCAGCTTCAATCTCCAATGTTTGTTTTCCAGTTGGGCACAGTGAGTATCATTACATTGCAGTGAGTATTGTGCATTGTTAGATAACTGTCAGAATGAAGGCGGACGAATAGAAGGATGAAGCTGTATATTTCTTTGTGAAGCAAAAAAAAAATTGTTACACATCACAGTTGGCAGCTTACTGAGGTATGTGTGATACAGCTTTTTTGAGTTGAAAACACAGGTCTTAGGAACTATTTTTTCAGTCTGCAGCCCATACGGACACATAAGATGAGCTGCAGTTTGAATTACAGAAAAGCCATTTTATCGCATTTGCGGAGACACTTAACATAGAAAACTGTACATGACCTTATACAGTCATGGCCAAAAGTTTTGAGAATGATACAAATATTAATTTTAACAAAGTCTACTGCTTCAGTTTTTCTAATGGCAATTTGCATATACTCCAGAATGTCAAAGAGTGATCAGCTTAACAGCAATTACTTGCTGAGTCAATATTTGCCTAAAAAATGAACTTTAACCCCCAAAACACATTTCAACATCATTGCAGTCCTGCCTTAAAAGGAACAGCTAACATCGTTTTAGTGATTGTTCCATTAACACAGGTGTGGGTGTTGATGAGGACAGGGCTGGTGAACAATCAGTCATGATTAAGTAAGAATGACACCACTGGACACTTTAAAAGGAGGCTGGTGCTTGGTATCATTGTTTCTCTTCAGTTAACCATGGTTATCTCTAAAGAAACATGTGCAGCAATCATTGCACTGCACAAAAATGGCCTAACAGGGAAGAGTATCGCAGCTACAAAGATCGCACCTCAGTCAACAATCTATCGCATCATCAAGAACTTCAAGGAGAGAGCTTCCATTGTTGTCAAAAAGGCTCCAGGGCGCCCAAGAAAGACCAGCAAGCGCCAGGACCGTATCTTAAAACTGTTTCAGCTGCGGGATCGGACTACCAGCAGTGCAGAGCTTGCTCATGAATGGCAGCAGGCTGGTGTGAGTGCTTCTACACGCACTGTAAGGCGAAGACTCTTTGAGAAAGGCCTGGTTTCAAGGAGGGCAGCAAAGAAGCCACTTCTCTTCAGAAAAAACATCAGGGACCGACTGATATTCTGCAAAAGGTACAGGGAGTGGACTGCTGAGGACTGGGGTAAAGTCATTTTCTCTGATGAATCCCCTTTTCAATTGTTTGGGACACCTGGAAAACAGCTTATTCGGAGAAGAAGAGGTAAGCGCTACCACCAGTCTTGTCTCATGCCAACTGTAAAGCATCCTGAAACCATTCATGTGTGGGGTTGCTTCTCAGCCAAGGGAATCAGCTCACTCACAGTCTTGCCTAAAAACACAGCCATGAGTAAAGAATGGTACCAGAATGTCCTCCAAGAGCAACTTCTCCCAACCGTCCAAGAGCAGTTTGGCGCCCAACAATGCCTTTTCCAGCATGATGGAGCACCTTGCCATAAAGCAAAGGTGATAACTAAATGGCTCAGGGAACAAAACAGAGATTTTGGGTCCATGGCCTGGAAACTCCCCAGATCTTAATACCATTGAGAACTTGTGGTCAATCATCAAGAGACAGGTGGACAAACAAAAACCAACAAATTCTGCAAAATGCAAGCATTGATTATGCAAGAATGGACTGCTATCAGTCAGGATTTGGTCCAGAAGTTGATTGAGAGCATGCCAGGGAGAATTGCAGAGGTCCTGAAGAAGAAGGGTCAACACTGCAAATATTGACTTGCTGCATTAACTCATTCTGTCAATATAACCTTTTGGTACTCATAATAAGATTGCAATTATATTTCCGTATGTGATATAAACAGACAAACACAAATAAAAACCAGAGGGCAGCAGATCATGTGAAAATATCATGTTGGTGTCATTCTCAAAACTTTTGGCCATGACAGTAGATACTACTTGCCGCTGAAAATTAAAAAAAAAAAAAAAAAAAAAAAAAAAGGACTGCATGCAGTTGACTTGAGAAAAAAAATGTGAGTTTGAGATGAAACTTGTACGATTTGTTATACATTCGTGTGAACCTGGCCGTTACTCTGGTCTCAAAATTCATGCTGCCAGCATCATGGACAGCAGGGAAAGTCTATCAAGTGACCATAGCAGCTTTATGAATTAACGTAAACAGATCGGCGTCTCCGTGCTGTAACAATAGTAAACAGCAGTGTTCCATAAAACACAAAGCATAATTCTCGTTATTTTCAGAATTACCTATGTTATTAATATTTGCATTCATACAGACAAGAGTCACTCGGTTTCACTTGAATCCATATGCAATAAATTGGGTTCCATGACAATTGTGTACAAGATAATTGTGTACGGACAATTGTGTACAGACAATTGTGTACAGGCCAATTGTGTCCAAGGACAATTGTGTACAAGGACAATTGTGTACAGGGCAATTGTGTACAAGGCAATTGTGTACAAGGCAATTGTGTACGGACAATAGTGTACAAGGCAATTGTGTACGGACAATAGTGTACAAGGCAATTGTGTACGGACAATTGTGTACAAGGCAATTGTGTACGGACAATAGTGTACAAGGCAATTGTGTACGGACAATTGTGTACAAGGCAATTGTGTACGGACAATTGTGTACAAGGCAATTGTGTACGGACAATTGTGTACAAGGCAATTGTGTACGGACAATTGTGTACGGACAATTGTGTACAGACAATTGTGTACAAGTGTGTACAAGGCAATTGTGTACGGACAATTGTGTACAAGGCAATTGTGTACGGAAAATTGTGTACAAGGCAATTGTGTACGGACAATTGTGTACAAGGCAATTGTGTACGGACAATTGTGTACAAGGCAATTGTGTACGGACAATTGTGTACAAGGCAATTGTGTACGGACAATTGTGTACAAGGCAATTGTGTACGGACAATTGTGTACAAGGCAATTGTGTACGGACAATTGTGTACGGACAATTGTGTACAGACAATTGTGTACAAGTGTGTACAAGGCAATTGTGTACGGACAATTGTGTACGGACAATTGTGTACAGACAATTGTGTACAAGTGTGTACAAGGCAATTGTGTACGGACAATTGTGTACAAGGCAATTGTGTACGGAAAATTGTGTACAAGGCAATTGTGTACGGACAATTGTGTACAAGGCAATTGTGTACGGACAATTGTGTACAAGGCAATTGTGTACGGACAATGTGTGTACAAGGCAATTGTGTACGGACAATTGTGTACAAGGCAATTGTGTACGGACAATTGTGTACAAGGCAATTGTGTACGGACAATTGTGTACGGGACAATTGTGTACGACAATGGAACAATTGTGTACAAGTGTGTACAAGGCAATTGTGTACGGACAATTGTGTACAAGGCAATTGTGTACGGACAATTGTGTACAAGGCAATTGTGTACGACAATTGGTACAACATTGTGTACGGACAATTGTGTACGGACAATTGTGTACAGACAATGTGTACAAGTGTGTACAAGGCAATTGGTACGGACAATTGTGTACAAGGCAATTGTGTACAAGGCAATTGTGTACGGACAATTGTGTACAAGGCAATTATTTGTGTACAGGCCACTTGTACAGGCCACTTTCACAATGACGCTTACTTTCAGTTTCATTACTCACCCCTTGCAACTTTCACCATGACTTTTACTATGAGCAAGTCTGAAAAAGACAAAGATGTCCTTAGGCTTGGGGGACACGAGTATATCCTGCACAGGACACGTGATGACAGCATCAAAGAATGGCGGTGCAGGCAAGTCAACAAATTCAAGTGTCCCGCACGCATGCACACATCTGGAGCCGCGATTGTTAAACAGCCGACTGAGCACAGTCACTCTGCAGATCCAGTTCAAGCTGAAGCCAGAGCTACAATGGCTGCTCTGAGGCAAGAAGCAATCAGCTCTCAAGCATCTACTAGAAGCATTGTTGGACAGGTTCTTCGAGACAGGTCTGATGACGTGTTGTCTCGAATGCCCAAGCGAAGTGACGTTGAGCGAAATACACGTCGGGTCAGGCAGCGAGCAAACACCATGCTGACTCCTCCTCAAAGCATCAATTTTGCTATCCCCCAGGAATACAGCGACATCATTTTATATGACTCTGCAAGAGATGACCCCCACAGGATTCTTGCCATTGGTAGCAATGAACTGTTGCCTTATTTCGAAAGAGGAGAGACATGGTTTGGCGATGGAACGTTCAAGGTGGTGCCAACCATGTTCTTTCAGCTGTATTCTCTCCATGCAAAAGTCGGCAACTCCTATCCTCCCCTGATCTACTGCCTGCTGCCAAACAAGACTGGTCCAACCTATCGTCGAATGATCACGGCGCTCAAAGGGTTGATGCCAGGTGCAAATCCCCAGAAAATTCTTCTTGACTTTGAGATGGCAGCAATGTCAGCTTTCCAAGATGAGTTTCCAGCTGCAGCGATTTCTGGCTGCTTCTTTCATCTGAGCCAGTCCATTATTCGAAAGGTCAATGAGCTGGGCCTAAAGGCTGAATTTGAGGCTGAGGATGGAGAGTTCAATCTCAAGGTAAAATCTTTGGCCTCCTTGGCGTTTGTCCCACCAGCCGAAGTAAGTGCAAGGTATGACGAACTAGCCCAAATCTTCCCTGATGATGATGCTACCAATCAGCTCCTCTCCTACTTTGAGCATACCTACGTTAGGGGGCCAGGAGTAGGTGGACGCTTTCGAAACGCAAGGTTTACTCCAGAGGTCTGGAATCATTATGCTGACGCTTTGGCCTCTGCCCCCAAGACCACGAATTGCTGCGAGGGGTTTCATAACGCCTTACAAGCACTCTTTCTTTGTGCTCATCCTACCGTGTGGAAACTGTTCAACGGACTCATTAGTGACATGGCAATTCATAGACTTACAGCCCAGAATGCTGAGGTACTGAATGTTGAGCATCCACGAAGCAAGTATGTCCAGCTAGCTGAACGACTGCGTGTGAAAGTGGCTGATTATCACAATCAAGGAGACAAGCTGCGGTATCTACGAGCGATCAGCAACATGCAGGCACGATAGACAAGACCAGCAATATTTGTAGAATAAGAATAGAAGAAGCTTTGAAACTGTTATTCAATAAGCAATCTTACGTTAAAATCAATGATGAATAAAGTATTTCCTTTTTTTGGACGTTTAATTTTTTGTTTTCCCTATACTTGTCTGTAAATAATCGTCCGTACACAATTGTCCGTACACAATTGCGTTGTACACAATTGTCCGTACACAATTGCCTTGTACACAATTGTCCGTACACAATTGCCTTGTACACAATTGTCCGTACACAATTGCCTTGTACACAATTGCCTTGTACACAATTGTCCGTACACAATTGCCTTGTACACAATTGTCCGTACACAATTGCCTTGTACACAATTGTCCGTACACAATTGCCTTGTACACAATTGTCCGTACACAATTGCCTTGTACACTATTGTCCGTACACAATTGCCTTGTACACAATTGTCCGTACACAATTGCCTTGTACACACTTGTACACAATTGTCTGTACACAATTGTCCGTACACAATTGCCTTGTACACAATTGTCCGTACACAATTGCCTTGTACACAATTGCCTTGTACACAATTGTCCGTACACAATTGCCTTGTACACAATTGCCTTGTACACAATTGTCCGTACACAATTGCCTTGTACACAATTGTCCGTACACAATTGCCTTGTACACAATTGTCCGTACACAATTGCCTTGTACACAATTGTCCGTACACAATTGCCTTGTACACTATTGTCCGTACACAATTGCCTTGTACACAATTGTCCGTACACAATTGCCTTGTACACACTTGTACACAATTGTCTGTACACAATTGTCCGTACACAATTGTCCGTACACAATTGCCTTGTACACAATTGTCCGTACACAATTGCCTTGTACACAATTGTCCGTACACAATTGCCTTGTACACAATTGTCCGTACACAATTGTCCGTACACAATTGCCTTGTACACAATTGCCTTGTACACAATTGCCTTGTACACAATTGTCCGTACACAATTGCCTTGTACACAATTGCCTTGTACACAATTGTCCGTACACAATTGCCTTGTACACAATTGTCCGTACACAATTGCCTTGTACACAATTGCCTTGTACACAATTGCCCTGTACACAATTGTCCTTGTACACAATTGTCCTTGGACACAATTGCCCTGTACACAATTGTCCGTACACAATTATCTTGTACACAATTGTCCTGTCACCAATAAATTGATATATGCAAATAAGTATCCACAAATAATAAAGCGTTTAGGTGTACTGCTTTATTATTTATGGACATTATTTTCATACTTCTACTTACCACATATAGAAGCAAGCAGTCATGTAACTTGAAGCTCATGGGCCCCAATGCGAAAGCTTCAATGGGGCCCCCAGTTATTGCAAATCTTTAATAGCATTAGTCTTTTTCTATAGGCCAAAGGGAATTTTGGGGCCCCCTAGACTATTGCAACCCCTGCGTCTATTGTAGTTACACCCCTGAAAGCTTAAAGTGATCCTAAACCCACAAACTGACCCCCCCACATCTTTATACCTGTCTCTGCACCCCCTCATCATTTCTAGCCATCCCTTTTGCAGAAAAAAATCAATTTTGTAAAGTAGAGAAAAAGTTATATTTACTTCCTCCTGTGTGAGTTCTCTCTTTCTGAGGAAGCCGCAAATAGGCGTGCCTGCCTGCTGCTGCCTTGTAATTATGCACGCCCCTCTCTGCTTCTAAGAGCCTGGCCGCTTCATGAAAGGGGCAGGGCTAAATAGCGTCATCCCTGAGCCCCGCCCCCTTTCACTTTTACACTTTCAACAACTTTATACGTCGCCTGGCAAAGGCTACTTTCACACGCTGCATATTTCATTTTGCGGATGTGCTAATGCAGTGAAACGCATTGATGTTAGCGGTCCCAGCCAAGTCAATGCATTTCACTGTTTCCCATTCACATGCTGCGCTTTTTATGCACCTGCTTTTGGGCTGAAAAGCGGATGTGTAAAAACAAGGAACATGTTAATTCTTTTTGGGCTTTTTGCCTGCGCTTTTACTCACCTCGCCACACTCACCCGCGGATCTCACCTGATTGCCATGGCACAGGACCTTTGGAGGACCTGAGACTGTACCATATGACCAAGCGACGTCACCCGGTCACTTGGTGCTAAGGAGTCCTAAAGGCCACGCTCGCTGCGGCCCGGCGGGGATGACAGGAGATCACCGGCGGTCAGAGGGAGTGCGGCGAGGTGAGTAAAATCGCACGAGTAAAAGTGCAGTGACGTTCACACACAGAACGCTGCGTTCTGTGAAGATCAGGTCTCGGTGCAGTTTTGCACCAAAAAGGGATTCTCACAAAATGCAGCAATATGCTGTGTGTGAACCCAACCTAAGAACAACTTTTTCAGTTTGCTGCAACTACTTGTAGAAACCAAAAAATCTCATTTTTAAGATTTAGAAGTAGTTAAACTCTGCCTTCTACTCCCCCTAGGATGTGGAAATTTTGCCTATTTACAACTATTATCTAGAGTACAAATTAGTGAATTTTTTGGGCCACCCACCGATCAGATTGTAAAATATAAAAAGCGTTTACATAATGGCCTTGTAGTTTTCACACTGCACACAGAGCTTTGGTCTCCCGCTGCCCCGCATGCATCGGCATGTGTGACAGGGACAACGACCAGCGATCCCCATGCTGCGCCCGAGACACCCGACAGATCCCCGAGACCGTTGGGTGTCGGCGCATCGCTGGAGAATCGCTAGCGAGTCTGCCTATGTGGCATCTCACCAGCAATCACATACCGATGTTCCAGTGATCCCGGTCCGGTCGAATCGCTGATCGGGTCGCTGGAACATTGGTATGTGTAACTCGGCCTTTAGGCTGGTTTCACATAGCGATTTTTTCCTGTCCATGGGGATCCTGTTTTTTGCAGGACCCCACGGACAGGAAAGGACAGCATCGGATGTGTGCCAACAGATGCCAATTCAGTGTCCAGGTCCGTGACTTTCACGGATTCAGACACAGATGGGCACTTTCACAATGTATAACATACATTGAGGAAGTTAAGCAAGGGTTAAAATTAAAAAAAGACATCCTCACCTCTCCGGTGTGTGCCCCGGCAATGTTCGGTATCTACCGTAGCTCAAGGACCTTGGAATCAGCTGACTGGGTGGGGCAAGACGGTCAGCTGATTTAGTCACATGACCAAATCAGCTGATCGGTTTAAATCGCGCGCCTGCCAAATCCGATCGGCGGGCAGGAGATTTAAACCGCGCTGATGCAGTCATGTGATGAATTAGTTGACCAGGTTGCTCCGCCCCTTCCCGGTCAGCTGATTCCCAGGTCCTTAAGCTACGGTAGATGCTGCACATCTCAGGGACACACGTCAGAGAGGTGAGGATCTTTTTTTTTTATATATTTAACCCTTGCTTCACTTCCGCAAGGTATATTATACACTGCGGAAGTGAAATAACACAGGAAGAGAGCAGTTTTAGTGTAGTGAGCATGCTCAATACACTAAAATCAGGTCCAACAAATGATCCTGTGTTTTCTCGGACCCGTGCTCTATAGGCCCGCATGTAAATTGCCGCGGATCGTGTCGGATTCGATTGTGTCCGATTTCGTCTGCTGTGCCCAAAATCGGAGCAGTCTCCGATTTTCGGTACAGCAATAAAATCTGACAGAATCGGACCCGTCACAAATCCGTGCAGATGCATTGCCCATACTCATACATGGGGGCCAAATATAAGGCTGCTTCCACACTGCAATTTTTTCACTGATCAGTGTCCATCAGATTTGTGTGCCAAAATCAGGAGAGGAACTTGCAGAGAAAAACTATAATTGAAAGATTGACACCTGTTCTGAGTTTTGGAGACACTCCTGGTTTTGGCACACAAATCTGATGGACACTGATCAGTGAAAAAACTGCAGTGTGGAAGCAGCCTAATCCGTGGCTGTCCATGCATTGCAAAAAATCGCGATGTGAAAGCAGTCTTAGGTATGGCTTTTTCTGGAATTTTACCCTATACGTTCCCTATAGAGCATGCCCTTAATCTCACATAGACGTCACACACAGTTTTCAGGCTGAGGTTTGTTCTGCTCATGTGACTGCTGTAAAGCAAATCCTTGACATGATGATAGACAAGAAGGCTGCCCTAATATCCATGTATAGAAAACAATTTAAAAAAATGTATGATCAGAAAAATGTTTTAGGTGTTCAATTCTGTATAATATAATATGGTATAAAACAACGTGTCTATGCAAATAAAAGGCTGTAGCAATGTCCCCATCAGATCCGGCAAGTGGTTTATTCTATAAACATGGTCGATCATGCAACCTAACCCAGAGGTTAATCCGTGATGCCTGCTGCCGGCTACCTGTTCACCTAATGAACTGCATGCCTCAGCAATCAGAAATAATCCTCCATCAAACAGCTCAAGTCCCGCTGGTTCTGCTATGCCCCACTATGGAGGACGGCACTAATACCTCAGTGGCAGCTGTAAAAATGCAATTAAAGAGTATTTCCACCCACAACACAAGACTGCAATCACCATCCATGTATAAATCTAGCACCAGGAGACATTTACATCAATGTACTTCAGAAGAGTCCTCATGTTTGTAGAAGAACAGCACAATCACAATATGCCAGGACTCAGTAGGTGCCTCCGCTCACTGAAGGGCGTGCTGGGTGACGCCATCATGTCGCACTATAGTCTCTCTCAGGATGGCACATGCCTCGTTTTTTGGAATCCAAAACATGATCACCATAAAACCTCTGTACAACACAGAACTATGATCTATTAAAAACAACCGGTTTAAATTTGTACTTAATAAATCAATAGCACACATAAAAATAGGAAACTTTATTAAAGAATCAGACAAATATGCATCTTTCTCCCCCTGAACTGATCTTTCATTCTCAAATTTCTGAATTCCTGGGTAAAATCCTGTATTCAGCGTGGACAGATTGCTACATTCCTGAGATTGGAGATGGCAATTGGTGCTAATAAAGTTCTATGTAGAGGGGTGCCCCGGCCAGAGGGAGGGGGGGCGCCGGCCAGAGGGAGGGGGGGGGCCCCGGCCAGAGCTCCTCCCTTCTATTCCTCCCTTTCCTCTACAAATCTTAGCGCCAACAGCCATCTCTTATGTCAGTAATGTAATAATCTGTCCTACTTTAATACAGATTTTACTAGTAATTTCCTAAATGATATATGGGTCAATGCAAGCAACATGAAATATTTATCGATCACAAGCGCTGAAGAGATTCACATAACATAATAAGCCATTTGTTTAAATGCATCAATAATAAACTATGTTTGACACACCAAAAAAAAAAAAAAGAAGCAGAAAAACACACACACTTGAAGGAAAAGACCTGTCATCAGGTCAAATGTGGCTGGACTGTGCTCTCCTTTCATTCTTGCGGTCCCCCTTAATATTCTGTATTTTTTTTTATTTGAGAAATCCGCCAAATGATTCAGAGCTCCAGGCTTATTGATCTAGTGCTAATTTTTACACTCTTTGCAGAGGGCGTGCAGCCTGCAGCCCTCTCCGGGGTGAGGGGGGGAGCGCGCGGCCTGCAGCACTCTCCAGGGGTGGATGCAGCACTCTCCGTGGACCTGTCATTAGGCTGCTCTGTATAATTACCCTATTAGCACCGTTGCATTGGTACAGGCCAAAAGTACTGCCAAATAAACAGGTCCATAACTTTGGAGTCGTATGGCAAATTTAAAAAGTAAAATAACTGAATACTTCTGGGAGCAGCGAGAATAAAATAGAATGCACAAGTGTACACTTTTGAGACAATAACTGGTCCTCTTTCAAGGGAACCTGCCACAATAAATGCCAATACCAGGTTATACAACAAGGAGAGCCAATAGATCAATGTACAGTTTTAGGGAGATTAAGATCAGGGCTGTGGAGTCATGGAGTCAACGTCCATTTTGGTGGAGTTGGCTTCAGGGAAAATGAGGAGCCAGTCGGAGGTTTGGCTTATCGACTCCACAACCCTGGATAATACTTCAGTATAACTTGTAATTCATCAATTTTAAAAGGAACCGGTCACCAGATTTTTTTATACTGTATCTGAAATTAGCGTAATGTAGGGGCAGAGACTCGGATTCCAGTGATATGTCACTTATCAGGGTGTTTGCTTGTGTTTTGATAAAATCAGATACGGTATATCTGCTGCAAATATCGCAGTGCTTTGTATGCTGAGCTCTGTATAACACTGCCCACACCATTGACTGGTTTATTTCTATGTACATTGTGCATTGGCAGAAAGCTGCCAATCAGTGGAGGGGATGAGGTTATACAGAGATCATGAATATGGATGACTACCTTGAAGCAGGTTTACTAGTTCAAGTGATAAAAATCTGTTTCATCAGCATCAAATTATCAAAACTGCAGCAGGCAGCCCAGTAAGTGATACATTGCTGCCCCTACATTATGCTGCTCTCATGCATGCAGACGCAAACGCAGTGCAACGCAGCACATACTTATGTGAACGCAGCGGAGAATCTCTGCATGCGTTCACATAAGTATGGTGCCCGGGCAGCCAATCAGCTGTCTTTGGGGGCGGCCAAGAGGAGGAGATCAGAGGCAGAGATCTCCTCCTCCCGGCGCAGCTGATCTCCCGCCGGTGTCAGCGGGGAGAAACAGCTGATCTGACAGCTGTTTAAATCTCCCGCGCTGACACCGAATAGGGTGATATCAGTGCAGGAGATAACAAACAGCTGATCGTTGCTTCAAATCTCCCACGCCGACCTCACCTATTCGGTGTCAGCGCGGGAGATTTAAACAGCTGTCAGATCAGCTGTTTCTCCCCGCTGACACCGGTGGGAGATCAGCTGTGGCTCTGCATGATCTCCCGGTGGCCGCCGATGATCACCGGCAGCCACCGGGAGAGATTTCAATGCGTTCTTCTGCACTGTCATGCAGAGGACACAGTGGATCCATTGAGATCCATGCATTGTTTGTGCGCTTGCAGATAAAACAAGCGCCCGCGACTGCACAAAAAATGTTGCATGCTGCGTTCGGAGGGCGCACAAATTATGCGCATCCGAACGCAAACGAACACAGCAAAACGCAGGCACATGCGTTCCCATGTTAAATATAGGAACGCAGTGCGCAAGCGTTTGGCTGCGTTCGGTACGCTGCGCTTGCAAACGCAAGTGTGAAGGCAGCCTTAGGTGTGTATTGCGTGGCCCTGTCAGTCATTGACAGCTAAATATGTATGCATAGTTATACATAGAAGGCTATCAATCACTGACAGTTGTATATGTCAATTACTCATTGAGTCCTAAGTCAGACAGGGTCCAGCCCCCTGTTTTTCGCTTCCTCAGATCGTCCACAGCAGTGCAGAGACGCACCCTGAGAACGAGTTCTAGAGATTGGGGCAGATCCCAGAGGTTGGACCTGGATCGACCAGACATTTATGGCATCTCCTGTAGCCATAAATACCAAAAATAGAAAAACTTCTTTAAGAAACAGAATGTGAACTGACATAAAAGAGAAAAAATACTCACGTAATAGAAACATAGGAAAAAAAAAAACACAAAATAATTTAAAGTGCCTGTCGCGTTCCTGGTGCGGACGAGAATGTATGATTTGTACGCAAGCATCCGCATGCTTACAAATCATACATGGCGGGTAATGGCTGCGGACGGGGTGCGCACGGCAATCTGCACCCGAGTGCATACACCCGCGCCCCCATTTTAAACATAGGGACTTGAGGTGTATGCGCTCAGCTTGCGTTCCCCCTCCGCAAGACGCTGCGGAGGGGAACAGAAGTCTGAAGCCAGCCTAAGACTTTATGTCGATGTGCTGTGACAAATTCTACACGCATGCAAAAACCCCATAATACAGAATTGTAATCCAGTAATATTTTGCTGGTTGTGACGGAGGTGGATCTGGCCCCACCATGGCCTCCACCCTCCTCCTCCCCAACCTCTGGCACACACCGCACTTCCAGCCTCTTACTCCAATGTTTGCAGTACTAACACCATAAACACTGAGTGAAATACTACCAGCGTGAGCACATCCCATAGAGAACGTATACTATATGGAGCATCTAGACAAAATATTGATAAAAATATCAGCACAGAAAATAAAAAAATAAAAAAAGGATGGATAAATTGTGTAAAGATTTGTGGCGTTTACACAGATTTCGCTGTGCTGCAGTTGGAGGCAGATCTCGCTGCTGGAGAGAGAACATTTTGTTCAGTGTTTCTAAGGTCTAGTTACAAGGCTGCGGACTACAAATAAAGGCACACTACACCTTATTCTGGAGCTCCATGGAACAATGGATCCTAGCCCCCAAAATAAGAAACAAAACTTAAGGCAGGACAAACCAATTTTTGATTTTTGCCTCTTTGTTCATTATTTCCTCGTCTGCATCGAATCGAAGAGCCCAATAACTTCTCCTCCCCCCCCCCCCCCCCAAAAGACACATAAAGACTTGTTTTTTTACAGGACAAATTCTACTTTTGGCAATATTCATCTTATAACATAATGCGCTGGAAAGCAAAGAAAAATGGTGGGAATGGTAGAAAAATAATGCAATTGCTTTTGAGCTTAGGTTTTGCGATATTCATTTTATGGCAAAAATTAGCTTGTAAAAATTAATCTCCAGGAGATCAGTGTGAGGTCGGTTTCACACCACGGCAAGAGCAGGTCCGGGGCTGTCCGGTGTGAACCTGACAGCGCCGGACCAGATTTTGAAACAGAACCAAAGTGCAAAAAAGATTGGTCACATGACCGAATCAGCTGATCGGCGGGCAGGAGATTTAAACCACGCTGATGTGGTCATGTGCCGAATCAGATGACCGGGTTGCTCCGCCCCTTTCCGGTCAGCTGATTCCCAGGTCCTTGAGCTACGGTAGATGCCACACATCGTGGGGATACAAACAGGAAAGACGTGGTACATCAAGGGAGCAACACCACAATAAATTAATCAACATTAATCATCAATTTGTGAAAATTTAAATGACTTATTGATGTGCAAAGAAACGTTTAAAAACAATTAAAAAACAATTAAAACAATAGGACTATGCAAACAATAGGACAACTATGCATTTTGTGACCCCTTCATAACATGTTATGATTTATCCGGGTCTATACGGTTATCTGTTACCAGGATATATATAAGTCACATGACTTGTATGATTATTGATATTCACAGGTTGTATACATTACATACATTGTGTGATCACAGCGTTTAATATATTGGCCACCACCTAGTTGGTACTGTCTATATCATGCATATAAGATGTTGTGGGCTATCATCCACTGGCCGATTTCATGTTGGGATTCCTTCTGCCTGATACTTATAAGTCAGTTGTGTTTCACCGATCAGATTGCACTACTGCGACTCTTTGATTGTTATTAGTCATTCACTGTATCTTTATACTGGTTCTTATATCATACAACAGGACCCCATACTTATGATTGGATACTCGTTTATTCTGAACAACGGTGCTCTTACAGGCACCCCAGTTGTCATTTACTACTCCTTCGTAATAGCATATACTCTTGTTGCATAACCATACCTACCATTATTTAATTTTCTCAGTCACCCGGTGTGCGCTCTCTTACACCAGTCAGATTCATCCCGAGTATGCATACATAAATCTTCCATTGTCATTTAATACTGTTATAACTCTTGTAACAACCCCCCTGCGTGGAGTGTTCCACTACTACTGTGTATATGGTGTCTCTGTATTGCTTTTATATACTGGTTCCGTAATACCACCAGTCAAATGGGACCTGGGGACTCCCTATTGTTTTAATTACTTTTTAATGTTTGTTTGTACATCAACAAAAGTTAGTTACATTTTCACAAATTGATGATTAATGTTGATTAATTTATTGTGGTGTTGTTCCCTTGATGTACCATGTCTTTCCTGTTTGTATCCATAATGCCCAATTTGGTCCGGTGAGCACCCCCTGATTTAATAACAGATAGCGGGTGCACCCTGTTTTCTTCTTTATGTACACATCGCGGGGGACACACGCCGGAGGTGAGGATTTTTTTATTTTTTTTTTTAACCCTTGCTTTACTTCCGCAATGTATATTATACATTGCAGAAGTGAAATAACACAGGAAGAGAGCATGCTCAGTACACTAAAATCAGGTCCAAGACACAATCTTGTGTTTTCTCTGACCTGTGCTCCATAGGCGCCCATGTTATTTGCCGCAGATCGTGTTGGATTCGATTGTGTCCGATTTGGTCCACTGTGCCCCAAATCGGACCAGCTCCAATTTTTGGTACAACAATAAAATCGAACAGAATCGGATCTGACAAAATCGGATGCCCTTAAGGACAAATCCGTGCAGATCCATTGCCCATAGGCATACATCGGGCCAAATCTGACCCGTGGCTCTCCGTTTTACAACGGACAGCCACAGATTGCAAAAAAATCACGACGTGAAAGCAGCCTAATAAATTAAATACAGGTAAGCATCTAAAGTGTTTTTTTTTTTTTTTATTATAAATACATGGATTTACAAAACAAAAACAGGTTACTGATGCACAGTGCATGATCTCAGTAACATTGGGTCCAGTTTAAAAGCAAAAAAGGACATCACAGGTTCCTTTAAGGGAAAAATCTAAAATATGCGAATTTATTTTTTCACACACACCCCCATGAGAGTTTTCTAAAGCATTACATTTAGAGACTGTGATCAAGCTCTTATTCAAGAAATAAACATACCAGGCACATTAGCTCCGACAGTCAGTTACAATAGACAACCCAGAAACAATTGTGCACATGATCACATAGATCAATATCAACCGGTGGATTTCATCATCCTGAGAGTGCAGCACTGTACGTATGAGCAGCAGGACAGGCACTGCGTACACCGGTCTGCATCCCTATACGCTTTAGGACCCAGCAGACCTCTCCAGGAGGCAGAATGACCATTGTAGTCATCAGGAAAGTCATACACAGCAACAGAAAAGAAACCAAAAATGTCTCCAGCAGCAAAATCACCACAGTACAAAAGCAAAACACAAAGTCAGTGGCTTCTTAAGAAACAAAAAACAAGAACGGGCCTTTGGCATACATGCAGACCTATCCAGGGTCTGCTCACAGGTCAGTATGTTTCCCCCACAATCTGGCCATGGACATTAGACCTGTTTGGTTGTCAGCTTCTGATCTTTCGACTGAGCAGGAATGTCGTCTTCTGCTCATCCATCCCAAAAAACAAGGAGATTGGGCACCTGAACCCTTAAAAGCCCGATCCTCAGACATCAGTCATCCCTCACACTTAGACAGCCAGGCTCATTGAAATAGGCAGTGGGGCGGGTCAGCCAGCATTATTTTAAAGCTTTTTACAAACTATACAATAACCAAAATAGTACATATTCATCCTAAAGAAAAAAAACTATAAAGCCCATCAGAGGAGTGTATCCCAACCGGCTGTCCTCTGCTCATCCTCATTGGATTTTATCATTATGCAAGTTGCATTGCTGGGTTAAGTCGTCAGTATACAGAAAACCGTATATACTCGCGTATAAGCAGAGTTTTTCAGCCCAAAAATTGGGCTGAAAAATTCCCCCCTCGGCTTATACGCGAGTCATTACACAGGGGCGTTCCCTTCCCCCCCAGAGGTATACAGGCCCCCCCCCCTTCCCCATCAGTATCCAGGGCCCCCCCATGCTCTGCAAACCTGTAAAGGAATAGATCATTATACTTATCACTGCCGCTGCCATCGCGCTCCTCCGGCTTCATCCGTCTTCTTCCGGCTTCCTCTGGTCGGCGCAGGCAATGACGTCATTGTCTGCGCCAGAGGAGGAGGCCGGAAGACGCTGGATGAAGACGGAGGAGCGCAATGGCAGCGGCGGGGACAGGACAGTGATAAGTATAATGATCTATTCCTTTACAGGTTTGCGGAGCATGGGGGGCCCTGGATACTGATGGGGGGGGGCCTGTATACCACTGGGGCTGCTGCTATATATACCACTGGGGCTGCTGCTATATATACCACTGGGGCTGCTGCTATATATACCACTGGGGCTGCTGCTATATATACCACTGGGGCTGCTGCTATATATACCACTGGGGCTGCTGTATACATACCACTGGGGCTGCTGTATACTACCACTGGGGCTGCTGTATACTACCACTGGGGCTGCTGTATACTACCACTGGGGCTGCTGTATACTACCACTGGGGCTGCTGTATACTACCACTGGGGCTGCTGTATACTACCACTGGGGCTGCTGTATACTACCACTGGGGCTGCTGTATACTACCACTGGGGCTGCTGTATACTACCACTGGGGGCTGCTGTATACTACCACTGGGGGCTGCTGTATACTACCACTGGGGCTGCTGTATATTACCTCTGGGGCTGCTGTATACTACCTCTGGAGCTGCTGTATACACCTCTGGGGCTGCTGTATACACCTCTGGGGCTGCTGCTGTATATACCACTGGGGCTGCTGCTGTATATACCACTGGGGAGGCTGCTGTAACACTGCTGGGGCCTGTATATACCACTGGGGAGGCTGCTGTATATCACACTGCTGGGGCTGTATACCTGTGCTGGGGTCCACCCTCGGCTTATACACGAGTCAATAGGTTTTCCCAGATTTTGGGGGCAAAAGTAGGGGGGGGGGTCGGCTTATACACGAGTATATACGGTGATTAAAACCAAGATTTCAGCATTTATCCTACTATATACGGTAAGTTCTGCTAATGGGAGAAGCAATAAGTGCCAAAATATATATATGAAAGTCTAATATCAGAATGATCAATCCTCAATGCAAGGTGGCGGATGACCTTGTCAATGTAGATCAGACAGTATGTATTGATGTATGTAAAAGCGCTATGAAATTAATACCACTATATAAATGAATAAATATTGTATAATACGTCTCATGCAACCAATAATGAGGGTCTTTCCGACCCAAAATGGCTAAAGGCGCAAAGGCCTCAGTCAGTTTTTTCAAGAATTCTGACATGTTTTTACCCCAGTCCTTGCCAACTCGCCCATCTTTTTGAAAAAATGGGTGAAGTTTAGCCCAGAAGGAGGCATGGCTGACACATTTGTTATAATTTACACCTCAAAACTTGCATTAACAACGACAAAAATGTAGTCCTGAATTATCTTGCGGTGACGTATGGCAGCTGAAAGATCCAACACATTCATGAAGAGTCACACGCCACTTGATGAAACTGGTGAACCTTACTCCAATGCACTTATCAAAACTGGCATGCAAAATCTAATATGGGTTCAATGGAGTCTTCAACGTAACCGATGACTCTGGATAATAGCAGGGGTCGATGTAAACTTTGATTTCAATGGATGAATATGGAGGTACCAAAAACAATCAGTAAAGTGGCCCTCAAAGGAGCTCCTCCTGCCAGTGATGGCGCCACAATCATAAGGAGAGTCTGGAGCAGGAATTACATAAACTATTGGTTATTGAGGAGGGGGGAAATGGGGGCTGTATTGTTTATTCACAAGGATGTGCTGCTGATACCCATACAGACTACGCAGAGGTCATCAATGAGAAAAATCAGACACTACATGTGACGCTTCACCACCGATCTCACAGAGCTTCAATAGGACTATAAATTGTCTTATTGGAGGAGTCGGGTCTACAAGTTTAACAATGGCGGTGAGTTCACATACAAGATCGATCCCAACTGCAAATACAACCACCTAATGGTAAATTATGTTCCATACAATCTAAAGACACCTACACAGCCATTCTGTTAGCCAAAGTCTGACCACAAAAGGTCTTTTCCCTAGTATCAACCCCTTGCCTCCACAGCCAATTTCCACTTTTACATTTGCTTCCCCCCTCTTCCAGGTGCTATCTTTAAACTGTTGATACGGAATGACCCATCCATTCTATGAATGCGGTGATACCAAAATGTATTCCTTTGACATGTCTGATAGGGCCACGTCTCACACACAGATAATTGTGCAGATATTGTTCGCAGATCTCTGGTTGCAGTGAAATCATGTACACATTGTACCATTTGTACACAGCCACAAAATGGAACATTGTGTCCATGATTTCACTGCAACCAGAGATCTGCAAACAATCCCTGCACAATTATCTGTGTGTGTGACGTGGCCCTTATACAGATGACATACAATACAACATTATACAACTGCAGTGTGAAACTAGCCTTATCTGTGGTATTAGGTGAGAACTTACTTTTTGTAGGATCCCACGGACAGGAAAGGAAAGCATCAGAGGTGCCCTACAGATGCTTTTTCTGTGTCCGTGATTATCACGGATCCGGACACAGTGGGGCACTTTCACTTCTGCAATGTATAATATACATTGCAGAAGAGAAATATAAGAAAGAGTTAAAAATATAAAATCATTATGCTCCCCTATCCTCGATCCAACTCTGCCTCCCACAGCAAGGTCCTTGTGCTTACAGGACCTGTGCTGATATCACAGAGCATCATCGGGTCACATGTATATTATACATTGCAGAAGTGTAATTAAAAGGGTTGGAGCAATTTTAGTGTACTGAGCATGCTCAGTACACTAAAATCGGGTCAGAGGAGACATCAGATGTTTCCTCGGACCCTGCACCATAGGGCTCCATGTTAATGGACTCGGATCGGATTTGGCATAATTGCCATTCGATCTGTCAGATCCAATTCTATCTGGTTTTTGATTCGGATGCAAAAATCGGAGAGGTCTCCGATTTGTGCACCGGAGAGAAATCAGACAAAATCGGATCGGACACGATTCGGATGGCAATTAGTACACATCCGAATTGGTCAGATCCCCATAGGGTTACATGGGGGCAAATTCAGATCCGATGCTGTCCGATTTCTATCGGACAGCATTGGATTTCACAAAATCGTAGTGTGAAACCAGCCTAAGGTGTCGGTTGAGCTAAGGCTGGTTTCACACTGCAGGATTTTCACTGATCAGGGTTCATCAGGTTTTGTGTGCCAAAACCAGGAGTGTCTCCAAAACTCAGAACAGGTGTCAATCTTTCAATTATAGCTTTTCTCTGCAGGTTCCTCTCCTGGTTTTGGTGCACAAACCAGATGGAACCTGATAAGGGAAAAAACTGCAGTGTGAAACCAGCCTTACCAGGAGAGGTTGTCAGACAACCACTGGAAAAAGCCTTGAGTAAGCAGCTGCAACCCCAGTATCAGAATGAGGGTGACGGCACACTAGCATGTGTGTAAATTGGAGTGTTTTTTTGATGCACGACAGTCATGCGAGTGCTTTCCGTATGGTCGTGAGAGTGTGGTGAGAGAGCAAGGAGTGTGGTGCGACTGTAGCGCAAGTGTGGTCAGTGTGCAATACGTTTTTAACATGGTCTTTCTCATGGTGTATAAAGTGAGAAAAGAGTAGCTAGATAGACTAGGTGGACCGGCCTTACCAGACTCCCGCTGCTACTTGCAGGGCCGCCTATTAACCCCTTAATGACCCATGACGTTGAATAATGTCATGGTCGGTCACCGGTGTTTGATGTGAGCTCCGATGTGGAGCTCACATGAAATACCCGACATCTCAGCTGATCTCATCAGCCCATAGTCCTTTGGATCTAGCTGTCAATTACTGACAGCGGGATCCAAAGCTGCTGCAGCTGGGAATGTGCTGTTCCCCACCAGCACTGGAGATCCTGCGATAATATCACGAGATCTCCGGCGCTTACGTGACAGCCCGAGGTCCTGGCTTGACCTCGGAGGCTGTCACGGAGCAGTTCCAAGCGCTGCCAACCACTCACAGTGCACAATTCTGACAGATCCTGATGTGCTGCAGCTCACTGGGATCTGTCAGTAGCAATTGGACTGTGCAGCAGGGTGCCTCTCTACGGGGCAGTGTAAAAAGTAAGAATGAGTTATAAAATAAAGTTTTTACAAACGTAAAAAAAAAAACTACACACCAAGCAAAAGAAAACACAAATGTTCCAATCACCCTCCTTTTCCCCCATTCAAAATAACTGTGTTAAAAAAATATATACATATTTTGTATCGCTGCGCTCAGAAATTCCCAACCTATATATAAAATCAATAAATGTGAGCCGTACTGCATAATGGTAAAAAAGATCCAAACGCCAAAATTACGTTTGTTTGGTCACTGCAACATTGCTATAAAATGCAATAAGGGGCGCATCCACCCAAAAATGGTATCATTAGAAACGTCAGCTCAAGACGCAAAAAATAAGTGATCACACAGCCCCAGATGCCAAAAAGCAAGGACACTACGGGTTGCAGAACATGGCACAAAGTGTGTGATTCTTTTTTTTTCTTTTTCACACTTCTGAATTTTTTTTACCACTTGGATACCAGTAAAAGTATACATGTTTGGTATCTATGAACTCGTAGATACACGATATGGTAAAATAAATTATTCATCTGACAGTACAACTTGTCCCACAAAAAAACAAGCCATCATATGACTATATTGACGGAAAAATAAAAAAAATGTGTTGCTCTTGGAAACAGTGGAGCAAAAAACGAAAAATTCCTGGGCCTTGAAGGGGTTAAGATAATTGCATATTCACTGCACTGTCAAAGAAACAGCCAATCACAGATGCAGACACTCTTTGAGAGCCTCTGTGATTGGCTGCTGGAGTCAGACTGGATTTACTCAATCTGGACAGTGATCCTGCTTGGTTGCCATACACATTAGTGTATGGCAACCAATCTGCTGTTATAGGGTAATAAATAACTAAAATAAAACACGCGTGGGGCTTTGCAGCATTTTTAAGTCCAGCTCAATAAAAGCATACAGATGCGAGCTGCCACCCTCAGCTGCCTAATTTTACCTTGGCTGGCAAAATAAAATGTGTGGACTCTGCCCCATTTTTAATTGCCAGCCAAGGTATAACAGGCAAATGCACCATTTTCAGGGGCGGCTGCGGGTTGTCATTCTTTAGTATGGGGGGGCCCTAAAACAATAGGCCCTCACCCTGCTGAGAATATCAGCCCTCAGCTGCCTTGGCTGGCAATTAAAAATAGGGCAGAGTCCAACACATTTTTTTTTCCTGCCAAAAGAAAAATTGGCAGCTGAGGGTGGCAGCTCACAACTGTCTGCTTTCATCGAGCTGGACTTAAAAAAGCTGCGATGCCCCACGCCTTTTTTGTTTATTATTTATTTAACACACTAGATAAGCAGGTTGGTTGCCATACACTAATGAAAATTTGCAGACCTTTGTGAGAACAAAGCCTCAGCCAAAACCAGTACTATAAAGCAAAGTCTGTAAAGGATATGGACACCTTGGGGAAAAGTAATTTACTTAAATGGATGCATTTTTGGCTAATAAAAAAATATTTCCACTGTGTGCCTTTTATAGCCTCTGTGTTGTGTTGTCTATTTCCAGGCTGCAGAAAGAGTTGACTGAGGGTCTGTCAGTGAGATCCTTCTGAAGACTGGAAAATTCATATCTTTCTTTTTCGGAGCACTTTTCATGGGTTTTATAGCCACAAAGTTCAGCTCAACTTTCTTGTGGTCATAAACCAGCAGAGAGGAACGCAGAAGGGGAAAAAAAAAAAAAGATAGGCATTATAAATGGCTCCTCAGAATGAGTCCACCGACAACGTGTCAGTTAATGCATTCATAGACTGTAGAAGGCATATGGTGGCAACATTTATTTTTAAAAGAAACTCAGTAGAAAAAAAAATTTTTTTTAGATAAACATACATGCATTTAAAAAATAAAACCTGCCCCCGAAGTGGTCCACCTCCTATAATACAGATGACCAAGAGAAGCAGATGATGCAGAAACACTGAGAACCTCAGAGGATGCACATAACTGTACAGAGTCACGCGCCTGTAATCTTCACATCACAAGGACAAACGATTCAAACACTACATGTAACAAGCACAAAACGTGTGGCAGGCTGAGCGTTTTCAGAAAACCATAACTTTCAGTTATACAATAAATGTTTTGGAGTGTATCAAACAGATCTATCGTTTGTTGCCGTGTATTATTTATATGTTCTTAGTTTATAGCAATGTTTAGGAAGCCCTTTGCAATGTAACCAAGGTAATAAATACAAGAATTGCAACATTTATATCACATTATGAATGATCTCTCAGTCATGGCATTGTGCCAAGTATCAAAAAAAATATTCAGCTCTGGAAAAGTTAACCAGATAGTAATAGCACAGGTACATCCCCCCCCCCCCCACTTCCCTGGCATGACACAGGACGATGCCCCCCCCCCCCCTCCCGCGGCACGAGACAGGACGGTGCCCCCCCTCCCGAGGCACGACACAGGACGGTGCCCCCCCCTCCCGCGGCACGACACAGGACGATGCCCCCCCCCCGCGGTACGACACAGGATGATGCTTCACCCCCCTCCCGCGGCACGACAGGACGATGCTCCACCCCCCCCCCTCCTGCGGCACGCCACAGGACGGTGCCCCCCCCCTCCCGCGGCACGCCACAGGACGGTGCCCCCCCTCCCGAGGCACGACACAGGACGGTTCCCCCCCTCCCGTGGCACGACGCAGGACTGTGCCCCCCCTCCCGCGGCACGAGGCAGGACTGTGCTCCCCCTCCCGCGGCACGACGCAGGACTGTGCTCCCCCTCCCGCGGCACGACGCAGGACTGTGCTCCCCCTCCCGGGGCACGACGCAGGACTGTGCTCCCCCTCCCGGGGCACGACGCAGGACTGTGCTCCCCCTCCCGGGGCACGACGCAGGACTGTGCTCCCCCTCCCGGGGCACGACGCAGGACTGTGCTCCCCCTCCCGGGGCACGACGCAGGACGATGCTCCCCCTCCCGGGGCACGACGCAGGACGATGCTCCCCCCTCCCGGGGCACGACGCAGGACGATGCTCCCCCTCCCGGGGCACGACGCAGGACGATGCTCCCCCCACCACGGCACGACGCAGGACGATGCTCCCCCCACCACGGCACGACGCAGGACGATGCTCCCCCTCCCACGGCACGACGCAGGACGATGCTCCCCCTCCCACGGCACGGCGCAGGACGATGCTTCCCCCTCCCACGGCACGGCGCAGGACGATGCTTCCCCCTCCCACGGCACGGCGCAGGACGATGCTTCCCCCTCCCACGGCACGGCACAGGACGATGCTTCCCCCTCCCACGGCACGGCACAGGACGATGCTTCCCCCTCCCACGGCACGGCACAGGACGATGCTTCCCCCTCCCACGGCACGGCACAGGACGATGCTTCCCCCTCCCACGGCACAGGACGATGCTTCCCCCTCCCACGGCACAGGACGATGCTTCCCCCTCCCACGGCACAGGACGATGCTTCCCCCTCCCACGGCACAGGACGATGCTTCCCCCTCCCACGGCACAGGACGATGCTTCCCCCTCCCACGGCACGGCACAGGACGATGCTTCTCCCTCCCACGGCACGGCACAGCACGATGCTTCCCCCTCCCACGATCATCGCGTCATCGCGATGAGCCCCGGTCACAAAGCAGGAAGACAGCGAGGAAGATGGAGCCCGGAGCCGGGATCCGCCACCGGAGGGTGACAGCTGCTAGACAGGTAATGTATATGTGCAGCGCTGCATGCGGGGGGGCCCAGAAAGTGAGGTGGGGGCGCCAAATTATGAGGGGGGCCCTGCATACTACCACTGGGGCTGTATACTACCACTACTGGGGCTGTCTGTATACTACCACTGGGGCTGTCTGTATACTACCACTGGGGCTGTATGTATACTACCACTGGGGCTGTATGTATACTACCACTGGGGCTGTATGTATACTACCACTGGGGCTGTATGTATACTACCACTGGGGCTGTATGTATACTACCACTGGGCTGTATGTATACTACCACTGGGGCTGTATGTATACTACCACTGGGGCTGTATGTATACTACCACTGGGGCTGTATGTATACTACCACTGGGGCTGTATGTATACTACCACTGGGGCTGTATGTATACTACCACTGGGGCTGCGTGTATACTACCACTGGGGCTGCTGCTGTATATACCACTGGGGCTGCTGCTGTAACACTGCTGGGGCCTGTATATACCACTGGGGAGGCTGCTGTATACCACACTGCTGGGGGCTGTATACCTGTGCTGGAGTCCACCCTCGGCTTATACGCGAGTCAATAAGTTTTCCCAGTTTTTGGGGCAAAAGTAGGGGGGTCGGCTTATACACGAGTATATACGGTAATAATAATTCATAATAATAATATTCAGCACATTCTGCATTGAACTACTAGACCCAATTCATTATATATTTTAGGAGTCGGAGTTGGAACATTTTCTACCGACTCCAACTACGACTCCACCAAAATGGGCAGTGACTCCGACTCCACAGCCCTGACCAGCACAGCACAAGTTGGTGCCCCGACCTCCCACAGCATAGGATGGCGCCCCAAGACAGTGCACAACTTCTCAAAAAGACCATTCAAGCGAGCACAGATCCAATACACAGTGCAGCCGGTCATGTGATGCACGTACAGCCGACAGCATGGCTTCATTATAACGGTCTATCCACAGGCTTCAATAGCAGTGCAGTGGAGGATGACTGCAGCACAAGGAAGGCTTACAGAACCAGGGGGGTCTCAGCGGCCTGATCTTAGCACAAGGAGATCAGTGTTAAAAGCAAACAGAATAGTCTGTTCTAGTACAATGGGGGGACTGTTAAGTGGGTTCGAGGCGGTCTGCATAAGTGCAGGGGTCAGACGACCTGTGTTAACAAATGACCAAGGTGTTTAGTCAAAGAATGGGGTGTTATATAAGCCGGAAGCTTGAGTGTCAGTTATCTGTAAGCTGGTCCGGATGTGACAAGTACAACAAGCCCCCCCTGATAAAGCCCGATCACAGCGAGACATGTGGGCTCCCTCACCTGCAATATATGATGCTCATCTATTATACTGAAATCTGTGATGATATCATAGGATTATCTAACACTTTTAATACCTTTTATTGTATATCTACTGTATCCACTACATATTCTATATTGTATATTTATTGGATGCATTATCATCCAATATTTATATATTTATATCTGACAATTTTATATATTGTTTTTCATTTTCGCCACAGAACCCAGACGTCTTTGTGGTTTTCATGATGCTTTGATAGTGTTTTTATGGACAGATATCATGGAAAACAGATGGGCTCACTCACCAACCAGGGGTCAGGGCAGAGGTTATGTACCCATTTTACATAATTTTCTATATTTTTGTGTTATGTGGAACTCCAATAAACATACCAGTTTGTTATATAACAGAAGTTCAGTCAATAATTATTTCTTTTTTTTCCTTAAGGGTATGTCAGACGCGTCGATATCGCTGTCAATGTCGCTCGTACGTCACGGATCTTCAGTCGCTCAAGCGACGTAAAAGTGACGCAGGAGCGACATTGAAGCGTGTGACCAAGCGATGCAACCAGCAATATGTCGCTGATCGCAGGTTTCACTGCCAGACGTAAAACCTGTCGCTCATCGCTCAGTAGACCTTGTGCATCGCTGCGTGTGACACTAAACTCAGCGACATATTTTCTATTTTGACATCGTACAAGCGACTAAATAAAATCGCTCGCAAGATGGCGACATCACCGCATCGCTGGGTCATATTGACGCGTGTGACATCTTACCTGCGATAATTCCACATCGCTCAGGAGATTAATAATTTGTGGCGTATGAGCGATATCGCGGGCGACATTGACACGTGTGACAGGCCCTTTAGATTTTAGGCTCCATTCACACGTTTTTGATCTGTTTTTGCTTATCATTACTTGTGGCCAAACCCAGGAGTGGAACAATCAGAGGAAAAGTATAATAGAAACACGTCACCACCTCTGTATATATCACCCACTCCTGGTTTTGGCTACAAAAATTAATGAGCAAATACAGACCAAAACGCACAGTGTGAATGGAGCCTTAAAGGGAACCAACCACCTAAAAATCGCTATCTAAGCTATAAATATCTAACCCTGGAGCCTAAAATTACTATTCTAACCATTCCTGACTGACTAAATCTAACTAACTAGAGGCACACTAAATCACTTTTTATACTTACCAAATTCTTGTCGGATGGGCGTTCCTCCAGACTCTGTCAGCGAGGGGGGTCTCGTCGCTGCTGCCCATCTTCTTTCCAGGGCGGCATCTTCTTCCCAGGATTCAAATTACCCACCCATCGCATCCTCGCAATGAGCGGGTCATGTGCTGCAGGTCCCGCGTCACTTCCGCCCGCCGCGAAACTGGTACACCCAGTCCGGCTTCTGAGCATGCGTAGATGGCATGCTGAAGCCGGCCTGGGCGCGACATAGACACAGCGACAATGCGGGCGGAAGTGACGCGGGGCCTGCAGCACATGACCCGCTCATTGCGAGGACGCAATGGGTGGGTAATCTGAATCCTGGAAGAAAATGGACAGCGGCGAGGAGACCCGCCTCACTGACAAAGAGCCTTGAGGAACGCTCATCCGACAAGAATTTAAGTATAAAAAGTGATTTAGTGTGCCTCTAGTTAGTTAGATTTAGTCAGTCAGGGATGGTTAGAATAGAAATTTTAGGCTCCAGGAACAGATATTTATAGCTTAGATAGCGATTTTTAGGTGGTTGGTTCCCTTTAATCTAAACTGCCCACTGTGGTTGGATGCTTGCATTATGGAAAACAGACCTGTCACTATGGCTTAAAGACTACCACTGTAGTTTTTTCCCTGATCAGGTTCCATCCGGTTTGCGTGCCAAAACCTGGAGAGGAACTTGCAGAGGAAAACTATAATTGAAACACTGACACCTGTTCTGAGTTTTGGAGACTCCTGGTTTTAGCACACAAACCGGATGGAACCTGATCAGGAAAAAAACTACAGTGGTAGTCTTGAAACCATAGTGACAGGTCAGTTTTCCATAGTGAAGGCATCCAAAAACAGTGGTCAGTTTACTTTAGATTAAAGGGAACCTGTCAGGTGGTTTATGCCTCCCCAGCCATCACTGTCTGCACCTGCAGCTTTATAATACCAGTCTAATCATCCCTGTCTGAGCTCAGAGTGTAATGTTATAGGTGAAAAAAAGCATTTATACACTTACATTTCAGTCTCCACCTTGGAGGAGGGAGACTGTCTGGAAGGATAATAGTTAACTCACTATTAACTTCCATAGCTAAAGGACCTATGTGATGTAACGATCATGTGACCATAGAGGGCGGAGCTAAGCAAGCAAACTTGTGTTCTATGGGGACTTAGTTCCGCCTATTGTAGTCACGTGTTTATGACATCACATCAGGTCTCCCAACATAAGGCTGAAATGTTAACTATTAACCTGCCACATAGTCTCCGTCCTCCAGGCTGGAGACTGACTGCCTCATTACTTAAGGAAATGTAAGTTTAGAAATGCTTTTGTTTCACATTACACCATGACCTCAGACAGGGATGATTACACCGGTATTATAAAGCTATAGCTGCAGACAGTGATAGCTAGGGAGACAAACAAACAATCTGACAGGTTCCCTTTAAGGCTTCATTCACACTGTGCATTTTTGGCCTGTTTCTGTTCATCAGTTTTTGTACAAAACGAGGAGTGGAACAATCAGAGGAAAAGTATAATAGAAACACGTCACCACTTCTGTATTTATCACCCACTTCTGGTTCTAGCTACAAAACTGATAAGCAAAAACAGACCACAAACAAACAGTGTGAATGTGGCCTTAGGGTGCTTTCAGACTACGATTTTTAGGGAGCCGATGCTGTCCGATATAAATCGGACAGCATCGGCTCCCTTCTGATGCCTGGAATCGGGTGCCAAATAGGCACCCGATTCCGGCATAAAATCGTAGCCGGAGGCTGAAAAAAAGTAAAAAAAAAAAAAAAGTTCATGCTCACCTGCCCCCGAGCCCCCGCCGTCTCCAGCTATCTTCCTTAAGGCTTCCTGTGGCTCCCGCAGGCTGCCGCTGTCTGCAGAGGTCTTCTACTGCAGTACACAGGACCTGCGGTGATGTCACAGTCATGTGACCGCGGGTTACCATGGTGAACCCGCGGTCACGTGACTGTGACATCACCGCAGGTCCTGAACTACAGAACACCTCTGCAGACACCGGCAGCCTGCGGGAGCCACCGGAAGCCTTAAGGAAGATGGCTGGAGACGGCGGGGTCTCGGGGGCAGGTGAGCATGAACTTTTTTTTTTTTATTTAACCCCTGTGCTCCTAGTTGAGCAGTTTTACTGTACTGAGCATGCTCAGTACAGTAAAATAGGGTCCGAGGAGACATCAGATGTTTCCTCGGACCCTTCTCCATAGGGCCCCATGTTAGGGATCGGGTCAGATCGGATGTGCACTAAATGCCATCCGATTTGGTCCGATCCGAGTCTGTCAGATTTTGTAATCGGATGAAAAAATCGTTGCAGGCAACGATTTTTTTCACCGGAAAAAAATCGGACAGTATCGGATCGGACCAAATCGGATGGCATTTAGTGCACATCCGATCTGACCCGATCCCCATAGGGATGCATGGGGTCCCAAAATCGGTCCGATGCTGTCCGATTTTTATCGGACAGCATCGGAAATGAATAAATTGTAGTGTGAAAGCACCCTTAAGGATGTTTTCCTACACTGACGAGCAAAATACTACGAAGATGTGGCAAGTGTCTGCAAATGTGCAACTTAAGTGAGGATGTCGGCATCGATTCATGGCAGAGCCCGCGGAGGAGAGCGGGCCCTGCGCGGCAGAGCCCGCGGAGGAGAGCGGGCTCTATACTAAGAGCCAACAAGATCTAACAAGTGTGTAAATGTGCAGTGATCAGGAAAATTTCGTTTGTGTGGCAACTGTAGAAAAGTTAATGATTTACAGAGCTATTGCAATGGGGGAACCCCAGAAAATGTTTCCTCTACTGGGGAACCCCCTTCTTTCTACAGGTGCTTGATGTGGGGGAGGGTAAAGCTTTCTGTAATTCTTTCTCAGCAGCCAAAGAAGACTATACCAAATCATGTGATAGATGTGGTGTGCAAGCACAAGGAAGGGCATGTATGTAATGGGACGTTGAAGAAATATGATGAGACATCACGCCAAAATATGCATTACCAAAACAGAATATGTTAAAAAAATAAATAAATAAAGCATGTGGCCAGTGTAGGGGACACACACACACTGCATTGCATCAGGTACATACATAGATTGCACAGGTCATATATAGCATGACAATGAGGTGGAAGAAGCTCTTTGTGTGATAAAACCTTAGTGAATTCACACAGCAAGTGATGCACTACAACACATGTCAGAACTCACCGGGGAGTCTCCCCATAACTATCACATGGGTGAAGTAACTGGCCCTAACAGCCTCCCCCTTCCTGGTGCCCGGCCCCTCTGACTGCAGGTAGATAAGGCAGAACTATGGATATGGCGGTATTTGTACACTGTGTGTAAACTTAAGGAGTTGCCTGAAAGTTTTAAAAATTAAACTGCAGTAAGTAATAAAACGTGAATAAATAAAAAAGCGAAATCTCTAACTACAGCATTGACGCTATTGGTGGCACACAATAATACCTCATACGCAAGACAGGAGACGGCTGCGGGTAACTTACACAACATCAACAGAACAGAGCAACAGAAGAAAACAAATACTGATGAACACCCCAGGGGCACTGGACCAACCAGGACGACAGGATTGTGTTTCCTCATTTTATAGCATTTCCTGCACTCGGTCCGATGTTACATTGTGTTTAAACATCCCATTGAGCAATATTAAAGGATACGGCACACTGGTCAGGGCCCAAATAAGAAAACACAGAAGTTCAGCAGGATCGGTGGTGCAAACCAATAGGTGATGGATGCTGAGTGTGCCCTGAACATAGCATGGGAGCAATAGAACATACAAAACATGTATGACAGCTGCTGCTTTGTCACATGACTCTGATAGACAGTAGCAATCAGCCAGTACACAGGCAGCAGGGCAGGCAGAGTGCAGAGAGGGGGGGGCAGTCAGGGTGCAGCCACTACGAGAGGGTGCAGATAGGGGGGCAGTCAGAGTGCAGGTAGAAGAACAGGTCAGGGTGCAGATAGGGGGGCAGTCAGAGTGCAGGTAGAAGAACAGGTCAGGGTGCAGATAGGGGGGCAGTCAGAGTGCAGGCACTAGGACAGGGCATGCAGTAAGATATGCAGGGTCGCACAGGTATGACAACATGCCGGGTGCAGGTAGGAAGGAACACTGGGTACTGGGAGGAGGGCAGGCAAGAGGACAGGTAGGAAATGCAGGCGGCCAGGCAGGCAGGGCGTAGGCAGTTGGACAGGGGGCTGCAGGCAGTTGGACAGGAGGGTGCAGGCAGTTGGACAGGCGGCTGCAGGCAGTTGGACAGGGTGCTGCAGGCAGTTGGACAGGGTGCTGCAGGCAGTTGGACAGGGTGCTGCAGGCAGTTGGACAGGGTGCTGCAGGCAGTTGGACAGGGTGCTGCAGGCAGTTGGACAGGGTGGCTGCAGGCAGTTGGACAGGGTGCTGCAGGCAGTTGGACAGGGTGCTGCAGGCAGTTGGACAGGGTGCTGCAGGCAGTTGGACAGGGTGCTGCAGGCAGTTGGACAGGCGGCTGCAGGCAGTTGGACAGGAGGGTGCAGGCAGTTGGACAGGAGGCTGCAGGCAGTTGGACAGGGTGCTGCAGGCAGTTGGACAGGGTGCTGCAGGCAGTTGGACAGGGTGCTGCAGGCAGTTGGACAGGGTGCAGGCAGCAGCCCCTCTCTCCGCTCGGTATCACAGTGTGGCACTTACTTCTTGCGGACTCTCTGTAGTGGGGAGGCTCCATCTTTCCGGGGGCGGCCCCGGGGTCTTTTGTCCGTGGCTGCGGGGCTGGCAGGGGCCGGGGGCCCGGGCTGCTCACAGGCGGACTCTAGGCTCTTGTCCTCGGATGACATCCTAGGGACGGGGGCCGCATTGATCCTCCCCGGGCTCAGGCCGTCGCATCGTCGGGTAGATGTTGCGGGTGACACTGGGGGGCGGACTCGGGGAGGGACGGAGGAGGTGGAGGCCCCGGCTCACCCCTTGGGATAACAACAAAGGCGGAGGAGGGGGTCAGTACGGGAGAGGTGACCCCTCCGGAGCCGCTCCTCACTCTGAACGCCACGGCCTCACCCCGCTGTGTCTGAGGCAATAATCCGGTCAGCACGAATCCCGAGCGAGTCACTGTGTGCGACAGGCTGAGTGCGTGTGACTCACTTCCCCCTCCCTGCGGGCTCACAAACTGCAAACACGCATGCGCGCCAGCGGGAGGGGGAGGGTGGGCGCGCTGCTAGTGACGTCACTCGGCTCAGTCCCCGCCCCTCTCACTCTGACAGCAGAGGGCGGCTGAGGTCGCAGGGGAAACGTGGAGCTCCGGAGTGCTGACGTCACTGGATCCGGAGTGCTGACGTCACTGGATCCGGAGTGCCGGCTCTGGGCTGCAGCAATAGAGGAAGTGCTGGGTGCGGGGAGTGCTGGGTGCGGAGGGTGCTGGGTGCGGGGAGTGCTGGGTGCGGAGGGTGCTGGGTGCGGGGAGTGCTGGGTGCGGAGGGTGCTGGGTGCAGTACTACATGTGGGAACTTATAATAAGTTACAATGTACAGCGGAATTACATAGTTTGCTCTTTGTTTGTGCTGATGCAGAATTACAGCCCATTGCTGCACTCACTATTCATCTGTCAGTGGGAATACACTACAGGCCAAGCCGGTCTAATGGTGCAGGACTGTCTAGAGACCCTGCAAGGTATGCTGGGAGAGTTCAGCTCTGAAGCATGTAATGGGTAAAAGCAGCTCTGGACAGTGATACATGTGAATGGTTGTTGCAGTTGAGTATCGCTCCTTTTCCTCCCTGGGGCAGACAAGCAATGGTCATCATTAGCGTCTGCTCCTCCATGCTGCAATGGCCCAGTGGCGCACCCAGAAATTTCCCAAGGTAGGGGTCCAAGAAACACACACCGGCCCTGAAAGGGGAGTGTCACCCCCCAGCGGGGTTCCGAGGGGCAAAGCCCCTGGTGGGGGTTTTGGGGGAGCGAAGCCCCCCTAAAAGCCAAGCGATTTTTGTAAATTTGAATACCTAATTAATGTTTAATACTGCACGAAAACGGTCTTATTTGTTGTGCCTCTATGGTAGGAATTACATTGCGTAGTAATTAATTTTTTTCTAAAACACTAGTTACTTGCAGAAAAAAGGTCTGTCACAGCAGTGTTACTTGGCATTTACGCGAGGTGCAATCCGCGCGTTGGCCATTTCCTTCGCTAACACGTGTGTCACACGAAAATTGCAGGAAGTCGGGATTCGGAGAGTCCTGAAGCCTGATTCAGAACAGGAAGCAAACAGTGGAGGCGGAGAGTGGGTAGTCACCGGGTACCAGTAACGTGCCAAAAAGAAAGACATTCGCGTCACAAAATCAGTGAAACTGCGGGCCGCATTCCTAAACGGATTACGCTAAGACTAGAGAGTAGACTGGGTTTCCAACTTCCGGCCGCAAAAGCGTGCATCCCGGAAGAGAAGGGGGTCACTGACAGGAATGAGTCCCTCTTCTGTGTGTGCGTTTCACACTGCCGCAGGAAGAGGATGTGAGGGGGCGGAGTAGCGAGGACCCTCTCTGCTATGCATTCCTAGTGTGTGGAACGCACACAGGGCGGCGGAAGTGGCGGCAGAGTCAGGGACTGAAAGTAATAACGAATAAGCACCGTACAGGCCTAGACATAATAATACCGGGGCGGGCGGCGGTGGGCCCCCCAGCTTCTCAGGGCCATCCAAAGGGGGTGTCCAGACACGTAGGTCTTCCCCTTGGGTGCGCCACTGCAAAGGCCACTTTGGAGGCTTAGGGTATGTGCCCACAGGACGTTGTTGCTGTGTTTTTGGTGCGTTTTCTGCCTGTAGTTTACCATTGGTTTTATGGTAATTTATGCCAATTTGTTCCTGCGGTTTTGATTCTCAGCAAAACAAATGTGTTTCACAGAAAGCTGTGCCCACACATTGGTTTTGCAAGTGTCAAGAACTGTCAAATACCTGCGTTTTTGGTAGAAAAGAATTGACATGTTCTATTTTTCCTGCGTTTTTGATGCAGTCAATGGGAAAAATGCAGTAAAACCGCGCAAAAAACGTAGGACCTGAAATCAGCAGATCTCCTGGCGAGGACTCTAGGATCCTTCAAAGCAGTTCAGGTTTTGCTGCGTTCAGGACTGCTCAAAAAAGGTCCTGGGTACAGAAACGGGCTGGATTATACCTTCTTGTGTCATCCCATATTTTTATAAACCCAAAGAACGTGGGGTCATAGGTATTAAACTGATAGGAAAAGCTTCCCAAAACACGTAACTGACTAGCACCTAGGAAAAAGGTGTAACGCTGTCGTATGAACATAAGCGTAAGTCTTATGGCATCACCCTATTCAAACCTGGGTGAAGATCTTAATAAAACATAGTCTGTGTTTTACATGTATAAATATTCTCTCTGACCCCAAGGGAATCTACGAATCCCATAGAGTCACAGTAAAGAGAGAAGAAAAGAAGAAGAAAAGAGAAAAAAACTATATAAAAAAAAGAGTGAAGACAATCAACGGGAAGGAAAAAAATGGGGAAGGTCTAGGTATATACAAATGGAAAGGAAGGACGGGCTGGGGGGAAAGAAAGCACAAATGAGGGTAGGCAAAAAAGGTGTTCCTGCAGATCTTCACCACCTCTCCCCCTACCCCATCCCACCCACTAGCAACACTACCTCAGCTAAATAACAGCTGGAAGTCAGGGGAATCATGGAATAAAATCCATTCCATCCATGTCGCATTGACTGAGACATTCCATCAGACTGTCCCGCTGCAAGTTCCTCCATTCTAAATATGTTTTTCATTTCAGGGTACCAATCCAAAATGGAGGGCGGCGTAGGAGTCCTCCAAAGACGGTGAATAACAGCTCTAGCAGCTGAGACACAAAATCTAAGAACGTCTTTTTTAATGAGCCTAGTGGGACCCGGCAAGATTGACAACAAGGCTATTTCAGGGGTGCCCTCACTTTGTTTCCCCGTAATCATATTCTAATTGCGGAAGACCTTTTTCCAGAAAATCTGTACTTTGTGGCAGGACCACCAAATGTGGATCGTGTTCCCAACTGCAAGTCCACATCTCCAGCACATGTCAGAGATATTGGGTGAGAATCTATGTAATCTGGACAAAGGTACCAGCGGGGAAGGACTTTGTAATTCCTTTCTTGCGATGCGCATGGTAAAGCCAGCAAGCGTGTGCATAGAAAACTCCTTTTCCATTCCCCGTCAGTCAATTTTCTCCCCAGGTCTCTCCCAATTCACTTGGAATTTGTGCTTTGTCCCCTCTTCCGCCTCTTCTAGAATTATACGATATAGCTCTGATATGGGATGGGCAGGGGAAGAATCTTGTCTGAACAGTGTCTCGATAGGGAAAAAATAAGATCGGACTCTGCAAGGTTGAGTCGCTGAAGACAAGAAAGAACAGAGTTGTGCGTATTCCAACCATTGTATATCTGCTGGCTGCGACCCCTGACGTAGAACCCCCAGGGAGGGCACACCCCCGTTGTGTAATATCTGCACAACTCGAACATCCTCCACTCTCGTCCACCTCTGGTAGAAAAAAAGGGTTGGAAAACAGCGGAGTCAACGGGCTCAGCTGTTGTTCGCTAGATAAGGTACCAAAAGCCAGAGACCAAGCATGTAAAGTAGTCTTTGATATATCAGTGAGAGTGGTTGTCACAGTGTCTGGTATCGAAGGTATTCACTGGATATAATGCAACGGTACCGGGACCCCGTCTTGTTCTATACCTATCCATCTCTTCAAGTCGGCCCTAAAGTGCCAATCCAAAGTTCTGGCCAAGGATGCTGCCTGGAAGTAGGCCTTAAAGTTCGGTAAGCCTGCTCCTCCCCTCATCACTGAAGTTGTTAAGGTCCTGAAACTAAGTCTAGCTCTCCGTCCACCCCAAAGGAATCATGTCAAACTAGAGCAAAGTCTAGAGAAGAAACTGCCAGGGGGGGTAGTCGGGACAGTTTGGAAAATATATAGAAAGCGAGGTAGAATATCCATACGATCTCGTTAATCCGACCCCACCATGACAGCTTCAAGATATTATAGGAGGATAATTGCGACTCAACATCAGTTAGAAGAGTCAGGTAATTACAAGAAAAGAGGCTGGACAGATCAGACGGAATCCGAACTCCAAGGTATTTAACAGTTTCAGACCGCCATTTAAACGGAAAATTAGATTTCAATAAAGAGAGCTCAACCACGGGAAGGGAAATATTTAGCGCCTCTGACTTAGAGTAATTGACTTTGAAATTGCTCAAAGAGCTGAATGGGTCTACCAGCAGGACAATGATTCAAAAAGCACTAGAAAATGGTTTGAGAGAAAGCACTGGAGACTTCTAAGGTGGCCAGCAATGAGTCCAGACCTGAATCCCATAGAACACCTGTGGAGAGATCTAAAAATGGCAGTTTGGAGAAGGCACCTTTCAAATATCAGGGACCTGGAGCATTTTGCCAAAGAAGAATGGTGTAAAATTCCAGCAGAGCATTGTAAGAAACTCATTGATGGTTACCGGAAGCCGTTGATCGCAGTTATTTTGGCTAAAGGTTGTGCAATCAAGTATTAGGCTGAGGGTGCCAATACTTTTGTCTGGCCCATTTTTTGAAGTTTTGTGTGAAATGATCAATGTTTTGCTTTTTGCTTCATTCTCTTTTGTGTTTTTTCATTTAAGACAAATTAAATGAAGATAGTAATACCAAAGAATTTGTGATTGCAATCATTTTCAGGAAGAAACTGAGTATTATCTGACAGAATTGCAGGGGTGTCAATACTTTTGGCCACAACTGTATAATATCTGTATTTATATATATATACACACACACACTCTTGAGGATGCTTTGGGTTGAATACACAATAGCTGTAGACACAATAGAGAATACACAATAGAGACTGCTGTTGGCTGTATACACAATAGAGACAGCTACGGGCCATATAGACAATGGAGACAGCTGCGGGCCGTATACTCAATGGAGACTGCTTTTGGGTACACACACAATATAGAATACACAATAGATGCTGCTGCTGGCCATATACACAATGTAGATGGCTGTACGACGTATGCACATTAGAGACTGCTGCAGGACATATGCACAGAGATTGCTGGCCGTATGCACAATAGAGACTGGCAGCTGTATATCTTGTATACACAACACTATACTGTATATACAGGTCCACACTATATACATACAGTATATAGACACACTAATGCAGCATGTAGTGTGGACTTGTATATACAGTATGTACAGACAGACATACATCATATTCAACAACACCAGCAGCTCCCTTCTTCAAATCCTGCTGGTGCCCATGCTCTGTGGTGGCTTCTGGTTTGTATTGCACATCTCAGGTGAATGCGCAGTACAAACTTGGCTGAGACTGACGTCACTGAAGATACCAGTCTCAGCTAGGCCAGCCCGCTCTCTACCTTGGCGGCTGCAAGCCATGGTGGTGATGGACAGGAGAGGGGCCCCACTAAAGAGGTGAGGGGGTGGTGCCCAGAGGAGATTGGGGCCTGCCCCCTTACCTCTCCTCTCTTGTCAATCACCCCTCAGGCCCCTCACAGTAGTCACACTAGTCATGCCCTGTCGGTGTCCCTGGGGGATGGGGGAGTATAAGTAAAAGAAATATATGAAGAGAAAGAGCTTCACCAGAGGAATTAGAAAATGATATCAGTTACATATGGATTTTTGACCTAACAGATTCCCTTTAAACCCCTTCATGACCTTGCCATTTTTTGCAATTCTGACCAGTGTCCATTTATGAGGTTATAACTCGGGAACGCTTCAATGGATCCTAGCGATTCTGAGATTGTTTTTTCGTGACATATTGGACTTCATGTTAGTAGTAAATTTAGGTCGATAATTTTTGCGTTTATTTGTGAAAAAATCAAAAATATGGCAAAAATGTTGAGAATTTTGCAATTTTCAAATTTTTAATTTTTCTTCTGGTAAACCAGAGAGTTATGTGACACAAAATAGTTATGAAATAATATTTCCCACATGTCTACTTTACATCAGCACAATTTTGGAAAAAAAAAAATTTGTTAGGAAGTTATAAGGGTTCAAAGTTCATGAGCAATTTTTCATTTTTCCACCAAAATTTACAAAACCATTTTTTTTAGTGACCACATCCCATTTGAAGTCCCTTTGAGGGGTTTACATGACAGAAAACACCCAAAAGTGACACCATTCCAAAAACTGCACCCCTCAAGCTACTCAAAACTACATTCAAGAAGATTATTAACCCTTCAGGTGCTTCACAGGAACTAAGCAAATTGGAAACCAAAAAATGGATATTTTAATTTTTCTAACAAAAATGTTCTTGTATCCTCAATTTTTTCATTTTCACATGGGCAACAAGATAAAATGGATCCTAAAATTTGTTGGGCAATTTCTCCTGAGTATATCGATACCACATATGTGATCATAAACCACCGTTTGGGCGCACGGCAGGGCTCTGAAGGGAAAGAGAGCAATTTGACTTTTGGAGCTAATTTTCCATTCAAAAAGTGAAATGGCGCTCCTTCACTTCTGAGCCCTGCCGCGCGTCAAAACAGTGGTTTATGACCACATATGAGGTATCGGTGTACTCAGGAGAAATTGCCCAACAAATTTTAGGATGAATTTTATCCTGTTACCCATGTGAAAATGAAAGAATTGAGGCTAAAAGAACATTTTTGTGAAAAAAAAGTACTTTTTCCATATTCACAGATCAATTTGTAAAGCATGTGGGGGTTCAATATGCTCACCACCCATCTAGATAAGTTCCCTGGGGGGTCTAGTTTCCAAAATGGGGTCACTTGTGGGGGAGCTCCAAAGTTTAGGCACACAGGGGCTCTCCAAACGCGACATGGTGTCCGCTAACAATTTGAATGGAAAATCACCTCAAATTGTTAGCGGACACCATATCGCATTTGGAGAGCCCCTGTGTGCCTAAACATTGGGGCTCCATCACAAGTGACCCCATTTTGGAAACTAGACCCCCCAGGGAACATATCTAGATGCATTGTGAGCACTTTGAACCCGCAGGTGCTTCACAAATTGATCCGTAAAAATTAAAAAGTAATCTTTTTTCCACAAAAAAGTTTTTTTTCATTTTCATGAATTAATTTGTGAAGTACCTGGGGGTTCAATATGCTCACCACCCATCTAGATAAGTTCCCTGGGGGTCTAGTTTTCAAAATGGGGTCACTTGTGGGGGAGCTCCAAAGTTTAGGCACACAGGGGCTCACCAAACGCGACATGGTGTCCGCTAACAATTTGAATGGAAAATCAGCTCAAATTGTTAGCAGACACCATATCGCATTTGGAGAGCCCCTGTGTGCCTAAACATTGGGGCTCCCCCACAAGTGACACCATTTTGGAAACTAGACCCCCCAGGGAACATATCTAGATGCATAGTGAGCCCTTTGAACCCCCAGGTGCTTCACAAATTGATCCGTACAAATTAAAAAAGAAAATTTGTGTGAAAAAAAAGTATTTTTACCTTATTACGGATCAGTTTGTGAAGCACCTGGGGATTCAAAGTGCTCACTATGCATCTAGATAGGTTCCTTGGGGGATCTAGTTTCCAAAATGGGGTCACTGGTGGGGGAGCTCCAAAGTTTAGGCACACAGGGGCTCACCAAATGCGACATGGTGTCCGCTAACAATTTGAATGGAAAATCAGCTCAAATTGTTAGCACACACCATGTCGCATTTGGAGAGCTCCTGTGTGCCTAAACATTGGGGCTCCCCCACAAGTGACCCCATTTTGGAAACTAGACCCCCCAGCGAACATATCTAGATGCATAGTGAGCCCTTTGAACCCCCAGGTGCTTCACAAATTGATCCGTACAAATTAAAAAAGAAAATTTGTGTGAAAAAAAAGTATTTTTACCTTATTGGCTCAGTTTGTGAAGCACCTGGGGATTCAAAGTGCTCACTATGCATCTAGATAGGTTCCTTGGGGGGTCTAGTTTCCAAAATGGGGTCACTTGTGGGGAAGTTCTAATGTTTAGGCACACAGGGGCTCTCCATACACAACCTGGTGTTTGCCAACAATTGGAATTGTTAGCGGACACCAGGTCGCGTATGGAGAGCCCCTGTGTGCCTAAACATTTGAGCTCCCCCACAAGTGACCCCATTTTGGAAACTAGACCCCCCAGGGAACATATCTAGATGTATAGTTAGCACTTTGAACCCCCAGGTGCTTCATAAATTGATCCGTACAAATTAAAAAAGAAAATTTGTGTGAAAAAAAAGTATTTTTACCTTATTATGGCTCAGTTTGTGAAGCACCTGGGGATTCAATGTGCTCACTATGCATTTAGATAGGTTCCTTGGGGGGTCTAGTTTCCAAAATGGGGTCACTTGTGGGGGAGCTCCAATGTTTAGGCACACAGGGGCTCTCCATACGCAACCTGGTGTTTGCCAACAATTGGAATTGTTAGCGGACACCAGGTCGCGTATGGAGAGCCCCTGTGTGCCTAAACATTTGAGATCCCCCACAAGTGACCCCATTTTGGAAACTAGACCCCCCAGGGAACATATCTAGATGCACAGTGAGCACTTTGAACCCCCATGTGCTTCACAAATTGAGACATATAAATGAATAAAGAAACTTTTTGTGAAAAAACATACAAGTCTAGTAGTTACAATTCGCAGCATAGGGGACCCAATACATTTGGGTCTCTCCATGCTGAGGATTCCAGCCCCCTAGCTGCCAAGTTGTACCTGGCTGGCAACCAAAAATACAGCAAAGCTACATGTCATTTTATTTGTAGAATTTAAAAAAAAAAAAAATGACATGGGGCTCTGCCATATTTTTGGTCCAGCCAGGTACAACTTGGCAGCTACGGACTGCCACCAGCCCCCAGCTGCCTCGTCATACCTGGCTGGAACCAAAAATACAGCGAAGCCCTTTTTTTTTTTTTAATTTCTAGAACTAATTCTAGAAAAAAAATTACGTGGGGCTCTGCCATATTTTTGGTCCAGCCAGGTACAACTAGGCAGCTGGGGGATAGAATCCTCAGCATAGAGAGGCCCAAGCGTTCTGGGCCCCCCCTGGTGCGAATTGCAGCCCGCAGCCACCCCAGAAAATGGCGCATTCATTGAAGCACCATTTTCTGGCGCTGTACCCACGCTCTTCCAGTTGCCCTGGTGCCAGTGGCTAACTGGGTAATAAAGGGGTTAATGCCAGCTTTTTATTGGCAGCTGGCACTAAGCCCGAGATTCATAATATAGGGCCAATGTTAGACCCGCCATTAGGAATCTCTAGTACGGTAAATAGTCAATAAATACACACAGAGAAAAATCTTTTTATTTGAAAAAAAAACAGACACAATTCGGACTCCATCTTTATTATAAAAAGATCCGACGTAGTCCACAACGAAGGTCCCACGACGCCCGATCGCTCCGACGTAGTCCATAATGAAGGTCCCACGACGTTTGATTGTCTCCGACGTAGTCCACAACGAAGGTCCCATGCCGCTCGATCGCCTTTGCTTTCAGATTGCTACTCTGGAGCCCAATCCGCCAGCATGGTGATCGAGCTGCAGAAAGTGATCTGACACCCCGGGCGCAGTGACCCACTATGTGCATCACTGCACCTGGGCTGCCAGATCGCTTTCCGCAGCTCGATCCCCATGCATGGGGATCGAGCTGCGGAAAGCGATCTGGCAGCACAGGCGCATTGACCCACTATGTGCATCACTGCGTCCGGGCTGTCAGATCGCTTTCTGCAGCTCGATGCCCATGCAGGGAGATCGGGCTGTAGAGCAGCGATCAAAGAGCCCGGGCGCAGAGACCCACTATGTGCATCAGTGCGCCCGGGCTGTCAGATTGCTTTCTGCAGCTCGATCCCCAGGATCCAGCTGCAGAAAGTGATCTGACAGCTGCAGCACAGTGATCACATAATGGTCACTGTGGATCACTGTGCTGGAGCTGTCAGATCATTTCCTGCAGCTAGATCCTCAGGATCCAGCTGTAGAAAGTGATCTGACAGATCCAGCACAGTGATCCACAGTGATCACATAATGGTCACTGTGGATCACTGTGCTGGATCTGTCAGATCACTTCCTGCAGCTAGATCCTCAGGATCCAGCTGTAGAAAGTGATCTGACAGATCCAGCACAGTGATCCACAGTGATCACATAATGGTCACTGTGGATCACTGTGCTGGAGCTGTCAGATCACTTCCTGCAGCTAGATCCTCAGGATCTAGCTGTAGAAAGTGATCTGGCAGCTCCAGCACAGAGCTGTCAGATCCGGAGGCGGTGAAGAGGAGGAGGAGGAGAGGGACGCAGTGGAGACAGAGCGGCCGCCGGAGGGGTGAGGGGAAGAGGCGATCGCCGCTCCGGTGATCGGGGGGGCAGGAAGGGGGAAGAGGGGGGGTGACAGGAGAAGTAGGGGGGCACTTAGGAGGAAGCGGGGGCAGGCAGGAGGAGGCGGGCGGCAGGAAGAGGAAGCGGGCGGCAGGGACAGGAAGCAGGCGGCAGGAAAAGGAAGCGGGGGGGTAAGAAAGATGAAGAGGGGGCAGGAAAGAGAGGTGGGGGGCAGGAGGACAGTTAGAGGATGACAGGGGAGAAGATTGGAGGGTAGGGATAGCAGCGGCAGACAGGGAAGCATTACAGGCGCGGTGATTTTCACTTTCACTTTTGAGTGCCAATCACCGCGCCTGTAGCCGGGGGGTGGGGGTGGGGGCAAATCGACCCCCCCTGGGGTGTTGTACAACTCCCCATGTACCTGCAGGCCGAGTTACAGGTCAGTGACACCCTCACTCGACCTGCAGGAGCCCGATCATTCCATGGCCCAGGGGGTGGGCCAAGGGTCTGGAAGGGGTTAAATACATTTTATTGGGATTTTATGTGATATACCAACACTAAATAGCAAATATTTGAGATGTGTAAAGGAAATCATGCATAGTTTTCTAAATATTTTAAAATTGTGATATGCATTTGTATGCAATACTTTGTTGGATCACCTTTCACTGCAGTTACTGTTGCAAGTCTTTTGGGGTATGTCTCTACCAGCTTTGTACATTCAGAGGTTAACATTTTTGCCCATTCTGCTTTGCAAAATAGCTCTAGCTCAGCGAGATTAGATGGAGACATCTGTGAACAGCAATTTTCAATATTTTCACAGATTTTCAATTAGATTTAGGTCTGGACTGTGACTGGGACATTCACACAAAAAAATGTGCCTTGATCTAAATCAGTGGTTTCTAAACTCCAGTCAGTCTTTACGGCCCCATAACAGGTCATGTTTTCCTTAATATTACATATGTGATGCTTTGATAATGATTCTAGCACCTATTAAAAGCTTAAAGAAATCCTAAAAATGTGATCTGATGGGGGCCATGAGGACTGGAGTTTGGGAACCACGGATTTACACCATCCATTGTACAGTTGTGTCCAAAAGTATTGACACCCCTGCAATTTTGTCAGATAATACTCAATTTCTTCCTGAAAATGATTGAAATCACAAATTCTTTGGTATTATTATCTTCATTTAATTTGTCTTCAATGAAAAAACACAAAAAGAATTGTCCTAAAGCCAAATTGGATCTAATTCCACACCAAACATAAAAAAGGGGGTGGACAAAAGTATTGGCACTGTTAGTAAAATCATGTGATGCTTCTCTAATTTGTGTAATTTGGCAATAACTAAATCACACTTGCAGCCAGTTGACATGGATTAAAGTTGACTCAACCTGTCCTGTGTCCACATTGAGCATGGAGAAAAGAAAGAAGACCAAAGAACTGTCTGAGGACTTGAGAAACCAAATTGTGAGGAAGCATGAGCAATCTCAAGGCTACAAGTCCATCTCCAAAGACCTGAATGTTCCTGTGTCTACCGTGCGCAGTGTCATCAAGAAGTTTAAAGCCCATGGCACTGTGGCTAACCTCCCTAGATGTGGACGGAAAAGAAAAATTGACGAGAGATTTCCATGCAAGATTGTGCGGATGGTGGATAAAGAACCTCGACTAACATCCAAACAAGTTCAAGCTGCCCTGCAGTCCGAGGGTACAGCAGTGTCAACCCGTACTATCCATCAGCGTCTGAATGAAAAGGGACTGTATGGTAGGATACCCAGGAAGACCCCACTTACCCTGAGACATAAAAAAGCCAGGCTGGAGTTTGTCAAAACTTACCTGAGAAAGCCTAAAACGTTTTGGAAGAATGTTCTCTGGTCAGATGAGACAAAAGTAGAGCTTTTTGGGCAAAGGCATCAACATAGAGTTTACAGGAGATAAAAAGGCATTCAAAGAAAAGAACACGGTCCCTACAGTCAAACATGGCGGAGGTTCCCTGATGTTTTGGGGTTGCTTTGCTGTCTCTGGCACTGGACTGCTTGACCGTGTGCATGGCATTATGAAGTCTGAAGGCTACCAACAAATTTTGCAGCATAATGTAGGGCCCAGTGTTAGAAAGCTGGGTCTCCCTCAGAGGTCATGGGTCTTCCAGCAGGACAATGACCCAAAACACACTTCAAAAAGCACTAGAAAATGGTTTGAGAGAAAGCACTGGAGACTTCTAAGGTGGCCAGCAATGAGTCCAGACCTGAATCCCATAGAACACCTGTGGAGAGATCTAAAAATGGCAGTTTGGAGAAGGCACCCTTCAAATATCAGGGATCTGGAGCAGTTTGCCAAAGAAGAATGGTCTACAATTCCAGTAGAGCATTGTAAGAAACTCATTGATGGTTACCGGAAGTGGTTGATCGCAGTTATTTTGGCTAAAGGTTGTGCAACCAAGTATTAGGCTGAGGGTGCCAATACTTTTGTCTGACCCATTTTTGGAGTTTTGTGTGAAATGATCAATGTTTTGCTTTTTGCTTCATTCTCTTTTGTGTTTTTTCATTGAAGACAAATTAAATGAAGATAATAATACCAAAGAATTTGTGATTGCAATCATTTTCAGGAAGAAACTGAGTATTATCTGACAGGATTGCAGGGGTGTCAATACTTTTGGCCACAACTGTAGCTCTGACAGTATGTTAGGATCGATGTCCTGGAAGGTGAACCTATGCCCCATTCTTAAAGGGAACCTGTCACCTGGATCTAAGCCCCTACACTATCATTACCTGTCCCTTCACCTTCCTAGCTGCTCCCTATCTATCCCTCTCTGAGCTAAATCCGCCCTATAAAACTGCAGAAAAATAACTTATAACTTACAGAAGTCCCTGAGGCTGGGGACTGAGAAGGCGGCGCCAGGCTCCATTCAGCCCCTCCTCCATGCAGCAGCACACGCCCCGCTGGGCGGCGTTATTCTTTCCTCATCGCCGCCTCCTCCATTTGGAATCTGTGATTTACACCTATCATGTTGTGGTGATGCAACCTCGATGTGTCCCCTGACTGAGACACAGCATATGGGAGATTGTATCTTCTGCTTGGTAGCAGCACACACAGGGTGAGCTGCTACTGGAGCTAAGTGCTGATTGAAATCACTGACCCCCAGGTGTGCGGGTGAATAGGAGATGATATGAGCTGCCCTGGGCTGTGGGAGGGGGTGGAGTGTGTCAGGACAGCAGCAGGAGCTGCTGGGATTGTATGAGGTTCTACTCGGCTGTGCCCCGGTGTAACAGGCCAGACTAAACCCCCCGACCAGAATATACTCGGGGTTAAAGTGGCCTAGGCCAGATTATACCCCTCCGTATACCACAGCAGCTTTAGATCAGGGCTCCAAGCAACACATGGGGGCCCGAGGCAGCACAAAGTGGCCCCAGGCAGCAGAAAGTGGCCCTACGCAACATACAGGGGCCCCAGGCAGTGCTAGGGCCCCAGGCAGTGCTAGGGGCCCCAGGCAGTGCACGGGGCCCCAGGCAGTGCACAGGGCCCCAGGCAGCACAAAGTGGCCCCGGGTGGCCCACTGCCTGGGGCCCCTGTATATTGCCTGTGGTCACTTTGTGCTGCCTGGGGCCCCTGTGTGCTGCCTGGGGCCCTTGTATGCTGCATGGAGCCCTTGTGTGTAGCCTGGGTTCCTGTGTGTAGCCTGGGATCCTGTGTGTAGCCTGGGGCCCCTGGTACTGCCTGGGGCCCCTGTATGTTGCCTGGGGCCACTTTGTGCTGCCTGGGGCCCCGTGCACTGCCTGGGGCCCCGTGCACTGCCTGGGGCCCCGTGCACTGCCGTGGGGCCCCGTGCACTGCCTGGGGCCCCATGCACTGCCTGGGGCCCCGTGCACTGCCTGGGGCCCCGTGCACTGCCTGGGGCCCCGTGCACTGCCTGGGGTCCTTGTATGCTGCATGGGGCCCCTGTGTGTAGCCTGGGATCCTGTGTGTAGCTTGTGGCCCCTAGTACTGCCTGGGGCCCCTGTATGTTGCCTGGGGCCTCTTTGTGCTGCTTGGGGCCACTTTGTGCTGCCTGGGGCCCTGTGCACTGCCTGGGGCCCCTAGCACTGCCTGGGGCCCTAGCACTGCCTGGGGCCCTAGCACTGCCTGGGGCCCCTGTATGTTGCGTAGGGCCACTTTCTGCTGCCTGGGGCCACTTTGTGCTGCCTCGGGCCCCCATGTGTTGCTTGGAGCCCTGATCTACAGCTGCTGTGGTATACGGAGGGGTATAATCTGGCCTAGGCCACTTTAACCCCGGGTATATTCTGGTCGGGGGGGTTAGTCTGGCCTGTTACACCGGGGCACAGCCGAGTAGAACCTCATACAATCCCAGCAGCTCCTGCTGCTGTCCTGACACCCTCCACCCCCTCCCCACAGCCCAGGGCAGCACATATCATCTCCTATTCACCCGCACACCTGGGGGTCAGTGATTTCAATCAGCACTTAGCTCCAGTAGCAGCTCACCCTGTGTGTGCTGCTACCAAGCAGAAGATACAATCTCCCATATGCTGTGTCTCAGTCAGGGGACACATCGAGGTCGCATCACCACAACATGATAGGTGTAAAGCAGGTGGGAGATTCCAAATGGAGGAGGCGGCGATGAAGAAAGAATAATGCCGCCCAGTGGGGCGTGTGCTGCTGCATGGAGGAGGGGCTGAATGGAGCCTGGCGCCGCCTTCTCAGTCCACAGCCTCAGGGACTTATGTAAGTTATAAGTTATTTTTCTGCAGTTTTATAGGGCGGATTTAGCTCAGAGAGGGATAGATAGGGAGCAGCTAGGAAGGTGCAGGGACAGGTAGTGATAGAGTAGGGGCTTAGATCCAGGTGACAGGTTCCCTTTAAGTCTTTTGCAGCCTCTAAAAGGTTTTCCTCTAGAATTGCTTTTTATTTAGCTTAGTTAATCTTCTCATCAACTCTGAGAAGTTTTTCTGATCCTGTTGAAGAAGAATATCCCCACAGCATGATGCTGTCACCACCATGTGTGACCGTGGGGATGGTGTTTATCGTGTGATATGCAATGTTAGTTTTCTGCCACACATAGCGTTTTGCATGTAGCCCCAAAAGTTCACTATTGGTCTCATCTGACCAGAGAAACTTCTTTTCTTCCACATGCCATAAGTTATTATGCGTAACATGAAAAAAATATGAACACGTTTGCGGGGTACTTTTTCAGGGCACTGTAGGTGGCAACCCTTTCATCCTAAATGTACAAATAGAGTAATTTTGAAGATCAGGTGTCTTAACAGCCCCCAAAAAGTCACTGTCTTCATACATGTCCTGCAGATCAGTGGGGATCTAGATCCTGATCGCTCAAAAACTGTACAGAAGCACGTTGCTCAGTAGGAAGAAGCACCATCTTCCTGCATTAACTCAGGCACACTGGGGTTTACTTGTTCAGTAAAATGTCTATTACCGCGTTACCCTCAAGACTGAAATTTAGCCATCACAGTGGCTCAGTGGTTAGCACAGTCTTGCAGCAAAGGAATCCTGGGTTCAAATCCCACCAACGACAACATCTGAAAGGAGTTTGTATGTTCTCCTTGTGATTGTGTACTTTTCTTTCATACAAAGACATTCTGATAGTTCATTTGGATCATGAGCCCTAATGGGGACAGTGATGATAATGTCTGTAATGGTTTTTTTTGCGCGGCCGCAAGTGCCGGATCTGCCGGATTCGGCAATACTACACTTTTCTGCACCCGACCGCTAGCCCCATAGAGAATGAATGGGATTTGCCGGAAATCGTTGTCGCAAGTCGGCCGTTACATGGTAGATCCGGCAGATGCGGCAACATCTGCCAGATCTACTGCAAAATTGCAACACGCTGATGTGAAAGGAGCATAAGAGTGCTTTGACATCTGCAGTAAAGTGTAATTCCCTGCAGATGTCGCTGGATCTGCTGCGTAACTACCGACTTGCGACACCAATCCGGCAAGCCCCATTCATTCTCTATGGGGCTTGCAGTCGGGTGCGGCAAGTGTGGTATTTCTGAATCTGGCACTTGCGGCACCGTTTTTAGCAGCGTTTTTTTTTTTTTCCCGTCCGCAAGTGCCAGATCTGCTGGATTCGGCAATCCCTCACTTGCTGTACCCAACCGCAAGTCCCATAGAGAATGAATGGGGCATGCTGGAACGGTGGCCGCAAGATCCAGAAGATGTGGCGACATCTGCCGGGAATTACACTTTACCGCACATGTGAAAGGGGCCTTATTTGACATGCGACTTCTTTTCCTAATAAGGTTCTTGCAGCAAAACCTGATCACGAAAAATGCAGCCGTCGGCACAGCATTTCAGAAGTCTCATAGACTTTTCTGGCCTGACAAAAATTGATCCTTTTTTTGTGCAAAAACGAAGCAAAAAATAAGGATCAAAAACGCACAGTGTGCACACAGCCTAATGGCGCTATATAAGGGAATGAAAATATAAATATGTGCACTTAACATTTTCATTCTGCCACCTAAATAACTTTGTAATTTTTTTATATGTATATTGTTTTTTATTATTAAGAGAAAACTATGCAAATTGCATAAAAAAAGTCATTTTTTTTAGTTTATACTTTATTTTTGCAAAGTACCTAAAATTAATTAAAGGGATTGCTCCAGATTGACTTTGAAATTGATACTGATACTGAGCTGCAGTTGACTAGAACTACCATTAGGCTGGAGTCAGATGGCCATATAACATGGACGAGGCTGAATTCTAAAGCACGGAGTGGCAACAGGTTCCCCTTACTCCTAACAGACAGTTTCATGAATTACTGTGCAGTTGTCATGCTCGAGTCAGGGGAACCTCCAGCCACTCCGTGTTTTTGCACTGCGAGTGTCGACCATGTTAAACGGCTGTCTGACCCCACATTACACAGTGTATAGAGTTTTGATGTCCCAACTCTGTACACCAATTACATCCAGACAGTGTCGAGCCCAGGCTTTGGGGTACTCGGGTATCAGGCTTCAGGGGTAGCATCCGCTGTGTCACGGGGAGTGGTGGCCGCGCCTGATCCCGTGTCCTGGGTGACACTTCAAAAAGGGGAATTATTTACAGGGGAAATATATATACAGTTCTCGTGACGCCACCTGTAGTTTCTGGTGAAGGGTCACCAGCCCCGCCATAGTGCGGCTTAGTTGGTAAAGTCCTCTACAGGTAGGGCTGGACCTCCGGGGCAGCGTTCCTGCAAAAGAAACAAGTTCATTCAGAAGAAACACAGGCAGAAGCAAAGTCACTTTCTCCCGGGTACTTTACTGTTAACTTGTAGCAGCATCAGTTACAGTTCACAGTTCAGCACTTTAGATGTTACAAGGACAGGTAGCTTAACGGGTGGCTGCAAGTGAATCCCAGGTGGTATGGTGGAACCCTTGGTGTACCTTCGTTAACTAACCCGTGTCCGTTCTTCCCCGCTTTGGATTGATCTATACCCAGTAGCTCCATGTAGGTAGTACCGGGAGTACCCTCCCTCGTTGGTGAGGAAGCAGGCAGACCTTTCTGATGGCAGGGTGCTGCGGCTGATGAACATACCACAGCAGCCGGTTGCCGACTGCAAAGCTGGACGGATCCCAGGGCCCGGAGTTCCCCTGGTGGACTGGAGTATCCCCTGGAGTATGGGCGCTCCACTCTGAGGATCTCCCTTTCTTGTAAGGGCCTGGACTCCCGCATCAGGCACCCCCTTTCAGGACCTCCTCAAGGTCCCTTCTTCTTTCCTCCAGTTCGGCTTGTAACCGACCCGGTGTGACCTTCCGCCTCGTTCCACTTAGCTGTTCTCTCTCTAAAACCTTTCATCTTCCTCCATCTCCTCCTGGTCCCTCAGCCAAGGGACCTCAAGCAAAAGAGCTCGGAGCAAAGATCTCCTTGCTCCTTCAGGCTCACTGCCTGACTGACTCTAGTTCCCCCTAAAGATGAATATATCCCCTCCCGGGTAAGCTCCCACCCTAAACTAATGTGGGAGTGCTGGGAATGGGTCCCACCCACCATCATAGGGTCCACCTGCAGTTGGAGCATTTACACCTCTTTAACGGGTGTAATACCCCTCTGTGACACCTGCATTTGCGGGGCACCACACCAGCGCGTGACCTGTAATCAGGGGGTAAGTGTGGGGGCTGGATATCGAATCCACACCGATCTTAGGCCGGCTTCACACCACGGTTTAGTGGTGTCAGGTTGTGTCCAGTGTTTTGCTGGATGCACCGGGCACAGCCTGTCAGCAAATATGCCCTCTGATCCTGTTTTGTGCCCGAATCGGCAGTCTGTGGCTGCTGGAGCTGTCCCTTGCTGAAATATCAGGATCGCAGCTTGCGGGGAGCTAGCCGTAGTTCTGACATCTAAGCCAGGAGCTTCCACAGAGCTGAAGTTCAGCGCTGGCCGATTTTCTGTCGGATCCAACGTGATCTGGGGCCCATAGACTCTCATGTTAGGGGGCGCCGGATCGCTCCGAATCCGGGAGGATGCAATTTTGTCAGATTTTTGCCGCGGACACAAAACCGCTGCAAGCTGCAATTTTGTGTCCAGGAAAAAAAAATAATTCTGCCGGATCCTCCATGACAGCAGGAAACCGGATGGCAAATCACTGCCATTTGGCCCCATAGGAATACTATGGGGCCAAAATCGGATCCGGGGCTGTTAGAATGCCATTGTATTACTATGTGGATTGTTGATTCTATGTAAATGGCCTCAGCCACCATTGTTTAATGTCATGGATTGCAGACTAAATGTATCCTGCTAGGTGCTATGTCAATCACTATGTGGCTCTCCCTTAACAGGACTGCAATACTGCTAGAAATGTTTTAGGCTTGAGATCCAGCCAATGAGAAGACAGTTTTATTCCACCAATTGCGAAGTCCCCAATATCCTGCAATGAGGGCTGAGGGTATATAAGGAGACCTATTGATTAACCAGGGTGATTTTGAGATTCTGTCTGGTGACCTCAGTCTTGAGATTTCGGTTCCAGCTAGAGGTGCACTGGACTTGATACAGGGAGCTAATCTAGGATCTACGGACTCGATTAGCTGGCCATAACCCCAGGCCTAGGCATTACGGTGCCAACCGAGGGGATCAGAACCTGGATTATAATTCTACAAGGACTTCAGCATCTAATGTTTGGATTCGGCTGGGATAACAAAGACTGCATAAGGACGCAACCCAGGTTGGGACGATCCAGTCTCCTAGATACAGACTTCGCTGTGCTATATTCTAATCTCTGGTGAGCCAGCGGAAAGGTGAGACTCTGTTGCCTGTTACATTGTGTATTTTGCTGGTTATGTGTTATATTCTGTTAACTGTTTGGGAATCCAATAAAGCCTTAATATTGTAATTCCCTCACCCTTTGTTGTCTGAGCAGTGTCCGCTCACGGGTAAGGAGCTCGGGCGTTCAGTTTGGGGATGAACCCTGGTCCAGGCTGTCTTGTTAAAGGCGGCAGGGCCAGCGGACGAGAGCACCCACTGACCCCTGTGTCTCTACAACCCCTTTAAATTTTTCACTCTTTTGTTTCATTGCAGCCATTTGGTAAATTCAAAAAAGTAAATTTTTTTCTCATTAATGTACACTCTGCACCCCATCTTGACTGAAAAGAAGAACAGAAATGTACACTGTGTGCAGAATTATTAGGCAAGTTGTATTTTAGCTGATTATTTTTATTATTGATCAACAACTATGTTCTCAGTCAACTGAAAGACCTCATAAATATCAAAGCTTAATATTTTTGGTAGTTGGAGTGTTTTTTTTAGATTTGGCTATTTTAGGAGGATATCTGTTTGTGCAGGTAACTATTACTGTGCAGAATTATTAGGCAACTTAATAAAAACCAAATATATTCCCATCTCACTTGTTTATTTTAACGAGGTAAACTAATATAACTGCACAAAATTTAGAAAAAAACATTTCTGACGTGCAAGAACAAAACCCCCAAAAAATAGTGCCCAATATAGCCATCTTTCTTTATGATGACACTCAACAGCCTTCCATCCGTAGATTCTGTCAGTTGCTTGATCTGTTTACGATCAACATTGCGTGCAGCAGCCACCACAGCCTCCCAGACACTGTTCCGAGAGGTGTACTGTTCATTATTTTTTCTTCTTTTAGATCTTTACTGGCCAGCCACGCTGTGGAGTAGTTGGATGCATGTGATGGAGCATTGTCCTGCATGAAAATCATGATTTTCTTGAACGATGCCGACTTCTCCCTGTACCACTACTTGAAGAAGTTTTCTTCCAGAAACTGGCAGTAGGTCCGGGAGATGAGCTTCACTCCATCCTCAACTCAAAAATGTCCCACAAGTTCATCTTTGATGATACCAGCCCATACCAGTACCCCACCTCCACCCTGCTGGCGTCTGAGTCAGAGTGGAGCTCTCTGCCTTTTACTGATCCAGCCTCTGGCCCATCCATCTGGCCCATCAAGAGTCACTTTCATTTCATCAGTCCATAAAACCTTTGAAAAATCAATCTTAAGATATTTCTTGGCCCAGTCTTGACGTTTTATCTCATGCTTCTTGTTCCTTGAATATAGCACACCTTGTGCTTTTTGACACTCCCGTAATGTTGCCGCTCTGAAATATTGCAAAACTGGTGGCAAATGGCACCTTGGCAGCTTCACGCTTAATTTTTCTCAATTCATGGGCAGTTATTTTGCGCCTTTTTTGCCCAATGCGCTTCTTGAGACCCTGTTGGCTATTTGCCATGAAACGCTTAATTGTTCGGTGATCACGCTTCAAAAGTTTAGCAATTTCAAGACTGCTGCATCCCTCTGCAACACATCTCACAATTTTGGACTTTTCAGAGCCTGTCAAATCTGTCTTCTGACCCATTTTGCCTTAAGAAAGGCATTTGCCTAATAATTAAGCACACCTTATTTAGGGTATTAATGTCATTACACCACACCACTCCTCATTACAGAGATGCGCATCACCTGATTTACTTAATTGGTAGTTGACTCTCAAGCCTATACAGCTTGGCGTAGGACAATATGTATAAAAAGTATCGTGATCAAAATACTCATTTGCCTAATAATTCTGCACACAGTGTAGAAATGTTTGAAAATGTATTAAAAATGAAAAACTGAAATATCACATGGTCATAAGTATTCAGGCCCTTTGCTCAGTATTGAGTAGAAGCACCCTTTTGAGCTAGTACAGCCATGAGTTTTCTTGGGAATGATGTAACAATTTTTTGACATGCCCACTAAAGGACAGGGAAGATTCAGGAACTGGGCGGTTACTCAATGTTCTACTTCACCTCTCTTCGGTTCTTTTCATGGGGATAGATGGGGGCCGAGAACCGGTCCTGTAACCCTGGCGGGGGATGATGACAGGGAAAGTCTGAGGGGATAAAGGGGTATTTGTGACGCCACCTGCGGTATGAGGCCAGGCAGCTGAGATGGTGTTGCTCCCCACAGGTGGAGCGTAGTCCCCAGGGCAGTGGAGTGGTTCCCCCGGCAGAGGTTCATTTAGTCAACAGTACTCTCTATGTTACGGGCGACCTCTGCGGCCGATGTTCGGCGCAAATAAAAGTCTCTCACACCACAGCTGCAGTCAGGTGTTAAACATGGCCACTTGGTACGACTCCTGCCAGTCTCCAGTTCGCTCTTTCTCCAGACCCGGGTCAGTGAAGTCAAGCCACAGTTGGTGCCCTTTCTGTCCTCTCTAGGTGTCTCAGTCTCTGATGGTCTGTCTCTCGGTGCTATAAGGAGTAGTTCTCTTCTTCTCTTCTAAAGCGAGCGTAGTATCATTCTGCCCTCTAGGCTCTCAATGCTCTCCGCAGCACAGAGCTCAAGTACCGGTGGCCACGGGTGCTTATTTGTGTCCCGGTTGCCATTAGGTTCCTCTCCTGGGCACTTCTCGCTAGTTCGGCCACCTTCCTCAAGATGTGTCTGGTGTTCAGCCACAGCTCCCGTTAGAAGTCAGGGGCCTCCGGATTTATGGCTCGGCATAAAGTATCCGCACCGTGTTCAGGGCTGGGTCCCTGTGTTGTCCACAAACCCCTCTGTCTCGTCAGATTCGGGTGTACGGGGAATCGATGTCTCTTCTGCACCCCTAGGACTCTTCTCTCTCCATCAGTCAGTCTTTACCGCAGGGTGGCATTGCTCCAAACCACGGGAGTCGACACCACACCGCTTCTACGCTCCCGACTACCACTCCTCGACAGTCGATGTTAGTCCTCCAACCTCCTTCTACTGTATCCCTTCTAAGACTGCCCTGTCCCCCTTTTCTGGCCTGGGTCCTCCCTCAGGGTCCACCCACCATCCCGGGGGGCCTGTTACTGCGCGTGTGTGTTTTCCAGGCTCAACTGCACCATCCCGACACCTGGAGAACAGGGGCACTACACTTTGCCATTCTTCCTTGCAGAGCCTCTCTAGTTCCGTCAAGTTGGATGGTGAATGTTGGTGGACAGCAATTTTCAGGTCTCTCTAGAGATGCTCAATTGGGTTTAGGTAAGGGCTCTGGCTGGGAAGGTCAAGAATGGTCACAGAGCTGTTCTGAAGCCTCTCCTTTGTTATTTTAGCTGTGTGCTTGGGGTCATTGTCTTGTTGGAAGGTCAAGTCTGATGTCCAGAGCACTCTGGAAGAGCTATTCATCCAGGATATCTCTGTACTTGGCCGCATTCATGTTTCCTTCAATTGAAACCAGTTGTTCTGTCCCTGCAGCTGAAAAACACCCCCGTAGCATCACCATGTTTCACTGTTGTGATTGTATTGGGCAGGTGATGAGCAGAGCAGTGCCTGGTTTTCTCCACACATCATACCACTTAGAATTATTACCAAAAAGTTCTATCCTCATCTTATCAGACCAGAGAATCTTATTTCTCATAGTCTGGGAGTCCTTCATGTGTTTTTTGCAACTCTATGCGGGCTATCATACGTCTTTATCTGGGGAGATGCTTCCGTCGAGCCACTCTGCCATAAAGGCCCAACTGGTGAGGGGCTACAGTTACAGTCGACTTTATGGAACTTTCTCCCATCTTCCTACTGCATCTCCGTGCCACCGTAATCTTGGGGTTCTTCTTTACCTCTCTCCCCAAGGCTCTTCTCCCACGATTGCTCAGTTTGGCTGGACAGCCAGGTCTAGGAAGACTTCGGGTGGTCTCAAACTTCTTACATTTAAGGAAGGCCACCGTGCTCTTAGGAACCTTGAGTACTGTAGCCATTCTTTTGTAACTTGACCAAATCTGTGCCTTGCCAGTTCTGTCTGTGAGCTCCTTGGACAGTTCCTTTGGCCTCAAGATTTTCATTTGGTCTGCCGTGCACTGTGAGCTGTGAGGTCTTATATAGACAGGTGTGTGCCTTTCCAAATCTGGTCCTATCAGGTTAATTAAACACAGATTGACTCCAATGAAGGAGTAGAACCATCTTAAGGAGGATCACAAGGAAATGAACAGCTTGTGACTTAGGCTGCTTTCACATTGTATACTTTTCCTGTCCATGGGGATCCTACTTTTTCCAGGACCCCACGGACAGGAAAGGACCGGATCGGATGTGGCGTCCAGATGCCATTTGTGATTTTCACGGATCTGGACACAGAAAGCCCAAGCCTACACAGTGCAGGCAAGCGGGGCACTTTCACTACCGCAATGTATATACATACATTGCGAGAGTGAACTAAGGGTTAAAAAAAGCAAACAAAAAAAAAAAACACCCTAACCTCTCCGGCGTGTGTCCCGCGCCATCTAGCTCCCAGGGCTTAAGGACCTGGCTGGGCGGGGCTATCCAATCAGCTGATGCGGTCACATGACCACATCAGCTGAGCAGTTTAAATCGCCCGCCAAAACCGATCTGCAGGCGGGAGATTTAAACCGTGCTGATGCGGTCATGTGACAACCCGATCAGCTGATCGGTCATATGACCACATCAGCTGATCGGGTAGCCCCGACCCGCCAGGTCCTTAAGCTGTCGGGAGCTACATGGAGGCATCGCGGGGCACGCTGGATAGGTGGGGAGATTTTTATTTTTATTTTTAACCCTTGCTTTACTTCATTTCACTTCCACAATGTATGTATATACATTGCGGAAGTGAAATTAAAGGGGAACAGAGCAGTTTTAGTGTACTGAGCATGCTCAGTACACTAAAATAATCGGGTCCGGGAAACAATCCGATGTTTTCCCGGACCTGTGCTCCATAGGCCCCCATGTTATTTTCCGCGGATCGTGTCGGATCCGATTCGGTCCACTGTGCCCAAAATCGGAGCAGTCTCCGATTTTGGGCACAGCAAAAAATTGGACAGAATCGGATCCGACACACATCGGATGGCAATAAGGCCAAATCCGATCAGATCTGTTGGCCATAGGGATACATGGGGGCCAAATCGGATCCGTGGCTGTCTGTTTTAGAACGGACAGCCACAGATCCCCAAAAAACGCAGTGTGAAAGCAGCCTTAAATATGAGTCTCAGAGCAAAGGGTCTGAATACTTACAGTATGACCATATGATATTTAAGTTTTTCTTTTTAATAAATTTGCAAAAATTTCTATATTCCTGCATTTTTTAAACTAAGATGGGGTGCAGAATGTATATTAATGATAAAAAAATGAACTTTTATTAATTTAGCGAATGGCTGGAATGAAACAAAGAGTGAAAAATTTAAAGGGGTCTGAATACTTTCCGTACCCACTGTATAAACAACTTCAACAACCCCATTCATTTGCAGATACATGATTGTCTCAGATCGCCTGCCTGGGGTGGAGCAATGTACTCAAAATGTATTGATCTCCCATTAGAGCTGTTTTTAGAAGGATTTTTTTTCTTTGTTTGCTTTGTATACATTGTGTGTTATCCTGTATACCAGGCAAATAAGGGTCTGCACAGACAAGGACTTTCCACTTACAGAGTCAATACAGGGGGTGTCACACGCGTCAATATCGCCTGCACGATATCGGCTGCACGTGACGTTGCAGCGATATTGACGCGTGTGACATACTGCATCAACCAGCGATAAATCGCTGGTTGATGATCGCCAGGTTTCAGAACCAGCTCAGAAACCTGGCGATTGTCGCCCGGTGGACACGCAGCATCGCTGCGTGTGACACCGGGACTAGCGATATTCCAGCTCCCAGCGCCTGTCACAAGCGCTGGGAGCTGGTATCCAAGGTACACTGCGGGTATCTAGGCAGCGCGCGCTGCCTAGATACCCGACGTGTACCTTAGTTACCAGCCTCCTCCGCTCACCCGGTGTAGCACAGTACCGCCATGTAGTGCCCCATACAGTAAGTAGCACAGTACCATGTAGTGCCCCACACACAGTCCACCCATGTAGTGCCCCATACAGACAGTACCAGCATGTATTGCCCCACACACAGTCCTCCCTTGTGTGTCTCTCACCGTCACGGGCTGCTCGTGCAGACTGCCACAGAGAAGCAGTGATCTCCCGGGTTGACGGCTCCTGTCAGCACCTGGTGCAGATTCATGGTCCAGCGGCCGCATAGAGCCCGGCACACAGCGGCTCAGCAGCACATCACACTGCCCGGAGAGTCCGCTCACTGTCACTGCCGGCAGTGCAGTGAGCGGAGGAGGCTGGTAACTAAGGTACACGTCGGGTATCTAGGCAGCGCGCGCTGCCTAGTTACCCGCAGTGTACCTTGGAGACCAGGCTGCTCCCGCTTCCAGCAGGCTGGCAGCGGGAGCAGGACATCGTGGAAACGATATTTAAATCGTTTCCATGATGTCACTGGTCAATTGATCGCTGGTGAGTCTGCCTGTGTGACAGCTCACCAGCAATCAGCAGTCAATGTCGTCAGCGATCATCTCGCTGACGACATTGACGCGTGTGACACCCCCTTACAACCTCTTTACTATCTTAGATCATTCATTGAAACCATTTAAATATGAAAACGTGATAAGGCAGTGTTCACAAGTGGCGTTTTTTGCAGCGTTTTTTTCTACGGAAATAAAATTGCATTTCACAATACCAGCAAAAATAATAAATTTCAGACATGTCATGCACACGCTTGTTTTTTTCCTGAATGAGTCTCAGATCTGAAGCATTTTTAAATCTGCAGCTTGTCTATTCTTTCTGCGTTTTTGCAATTTTTCATCCATAGAAAGCAATGAGGAGGTTTAAAAGTGCTAAAAAAACAACAGGTTTTTCAGTGATTTTGCACATTTATGGTGATGAAACTAACTTAGGCCTGTTTCACACATCGTGCAAACCACAGACGTGTGAGTCAAGGCCGTTGTTGGGTGGGGTGTGTATCCATGTGTTACGGATTGTCTGACATGTGTGCTACGTGTGGATCCATAGATAGCACATGGACAGGCTGTCAGTGCATACTCGCCTGCCTCCAGCGCCGCTGCTCCCCTCACTTCCGGTCCATTGTTGGGCTCAGTGAAGTGAATATTACATGAGCCCCGGAAGTGAAAGGAGCAGGCAGCTCTCGAGGCAGGTGAGTATAAATTTCTTTATTTTTACACTTTAAACTTTTGGCCGTGGTCTGTGCACAGTGAACATCCATGCGCAGCATGTTTTGGGTCAAAAGTGGTACTTGGTGCCGGCAAAAAACACACGTCGCCATGTGGAGGACACGGGTCTGCTCCACACGGCGACACGGTCCAACCATGCTGAATAACGGATGTTTGAAGGGGACCATTGGGGATCATGTGTCCCTGTATATCTGTGCCTCTGACATGTATCGGCACGGACCGCATACGTGCTGGAGGCACGGATGTGTGCAACAGACCCTGCGTTTATTTTGCTACGTTTTCTGCACTAAAAACACATGTCAATTGTTGGTGCTTTTTTTTTCTTCCTAACTGAAGGGTAAATTGACTATATCAATGGATGTTTGACAGGTTATAGTTTCACTCAGCAACTATTTGTCTGGAATAATCTATTTCAGGTATATAATGACCCCTGTCACATGACCCCCGTCACATGACAAGGGGCCCACAGAGTCTGGACAGCCCCGGGCACCTGCTACCCTTAATCCACCCCTGTGTCTACGTGGTTAACATTTCGCAATAATTCACCAGGCCCATTGCTTGTACATGCAGATGGCACCCCTACATCGATTTTTCAATTCCGTGCCGTTTTGCACAAATGTTTGGATAAATTAAATTTAAATAATATGAGGAGTACATCACACTCATTCAGGATTGGGGCGGCTACTTTGGCCGCTCAACATGGTGTCCATAGTGCAGTCATTAAAAAAAATAGGGAAATGGAAGTCTGATGCATATTAATTGTACATATGCCCCGCTTCTCATATTTAAATTCTTTTGCATTCTCTTGTAGGGCCTAAAGTAGTCTGGATTATAGGCCACTCTTTTGTTTTCTGGGCCCAGCAAAGAGCGATGAAGCAGAGGTATACAGAGAATTTATCTTTTGACAAGAGGGAAGTTCAGGTTTTTTGGCATGGGGTTAGGGGTCTCTGATGGAGTAAATTAAATTCAGTGGTAGTGGATCTCATAGATCGTTTCCCGCGGCCTGACTTGATTGTATTGCATGTCGCGGGAAACGACTTAGGAAAGGGTGCTACACTGGACCTGCTGTGGCATATGAAGTCCGACCTTTGTTGGTTGTCTCAGCGGTTTCAGGGTGTCACTTTAGTCTTTTCAGAAATTATTTCACGTTTGTCTTGGAAAGTTAATGGTTCTATGTTTCTAAATAAGATCAAGAAAAAGATTAATAGGGAGATGGCGAAATTCTTGCCATCAATAGGAGGTTTCTCGTATCGTCATCGCGAGTTAGGCTGCGTTCACACATTTGCGTATTTTGCTGCGCTTTTTTACGCGCGCTTTTTGCCGCGTTTTTCGGCCGCGTAAAAAAGCGCAGCAAAATACGCAGGGGCTTTCACACACTGCGCTTTCTTTCCCCCAGAAAGCGCAGTGATGTCACAGAGGGGAGGAAAAATCCTGCTTCCTCCTCCCCTCTGTGACAGCTGTGGCCGCCCCATTAGACTTCACATTGTGTTAATACACACTGTGAAGTCTAATTAAACTAAAGCAAGTGTCTGAAAAATAAAAAACAATGAATACATCACCTTCCGACGCCTTTTCCCGGTTTGCGATCCCCGGTTGTAAGTCAGATCTCTTCTGCAAGACCTGTGATGACGTCAGAGGGGGGGCGTTACCGGGCGGTCCCATCGCTGATTGGCTGCTCGCGGTCACATGACCGCGAGTGCCCAGGAACGCCCCCCCTCTGACATCACCACAGGTCTTGCAGAAGAAATCTGACTTACAACCGGGGATCGCAAACCGGGAAAAGGCGTCGGAAGGTGATGTATTCATTGTTTTTTATTTTTCAGACACTTGCTTTAGTTTAATTAGACTTCACAGTGTGTATTAACACAATGTGAAGTCTAATGGGGCGGCCACAGCTGTCACAGAGGGGAGGAGGAAGCAGGATTCTTCCTCCCCTCTGGGAAAATACGCAGTAGTAGCTCCGTAAAGAATTGACATATCAATTCTTTACGGAGCTGCGTTTTCTCCCGGAAAACGCACTGCGTTATTTTTACGCAATGTCTGCACTGCAAAGTGAATTTCCCATTCACTTTACAGGCAGACAAAAAGCACATTGCGTATTTTGAAAAGCGCGCGTAAAAAAACGCGGCAAAATACGCAATGTGTGAACGCAGCCTAAGAAGGCTTTGTCGAGGGCTTATATAGGTCAGATTTAGTTAATTTGTCTGATAATGGCCTCGACATTTTTAATGTCGGGGCCCAGAGCATTGTGGAGGTTTTGGTTAGTGGAAGGCCGCTGCGTTTTAAGTATCGGCCTGTTGGGTCGCCCAGCTTTTGGATCTGATTAATTATTTGACGATAAACAGTTCAATATATTTATTTAATTTATGAATATTTATTATTTATTCGATCAATTTTAAAATTAATTTATTTAATGTTTTTAATGGTAAGCCTTAATAAAGCACCATTTATTTTTTACCCACAATGCTCTAAAGTGTCAATTTATTTATACATTTATTAATTGTTTTTAATTTAGGGTTAGGTTTGGTAATTTTATAGTATAAATTATTGGGCCCTGTTGCCTCATGAGCGTTTGGTGAGTTTTTTAATCTCAAGATTTGTAAGGTCACGTGCACACATTAAGTATTTGTAGCCAAAACCAGGAGTGGAACAATCAGAGGAAAAGTATAATAGAAACACGTCACCACTTCTGTATTTATCACACACTCCTGGTTTTGGCTACAAATACTGAGGTACAGGTACCTGTTGATCACTTGGGTTAAGATTCAACCAGGGTTGGCCCTCACTGTGTTTTGTTGCACCTGTTTTTACTAGGTTGATAAGCCTTTTTAAGTCAGTACTGAGTAAAAGTTACGTTTTATGTCTATTTTATTCACTACTATTACCATTATCTGCTATATTGTATTTTGGACTGTTGGTAATTTGCTACCCCAAGTGGAGATTTTATTTTAAAGGACCTTGGATAAATTCAGTGTTTTTATGGCAAATGGTGAGTGCGGCTTATTGATTTTTTCTTCTATCTTTGATGGACTATGCATTTGATTTTTAAGCTAGCACCCATATTTGCCTTAATCGCTAAGCCTATAACATTCCATGTTTAATGCCAAGCACATGGGTGTCCAGTTATGAAGTGGTGTGGAAATTTCCTATGTTTTTTCTTACGGCCAGGACCTGTGGGTTTGAACACTATATGTACCATTCATTCATTTATGAATAAATTGTGATTTACAAAGCAGTTTCTAGTTTGGAAGAATATACTTAGAGGATGTAGGGCGGTTGAAAGTAGCGCACCTCAATATACTATTTTTAGTAGTAAAATATCCATCAAGAATCCTTTTTTTTGGCTAGAGAGGCTGAAAGCCAGGGTGAGGTGTGGCAACTTGTAGGATTAAAGCGTTAATCAGCTATAAAGTGGTGCGGAACTTTTCTATGTTTTTTCTTACAATGTCCTCGGTGCGAGAACACATTGAAAATCTGTTGTGCTTAGCAGCCTGATCGTGGGCACAGACAGCGCATTCTCCCACTAAGGACACTCAAGTCTCTGCAAGAGAAAACACACTGCATCCAGAACATAGGCAATCCTGATTGTGGGCACTCACCCTTAGTTTTTATGTTCTATTAATCATTGTTTTATTGTAACTTATAATACCCCAGGCAAAAAAAAGTTATACATTTAGTAATATGGTATATCTATCCATGGACATAAAACATGCAATATTGATGACTGCCAAAAAAAGTTAATGCATCTTTTGTCTTGTCTTCCCAGTTAATGACAGTTGAGTCCTAATATGCATCCCGTATATTAACACATCATTCAAATTAAAGCACCACTTTAGTGATTTTTGTCTTTTGTTTCAATGCTAGAGTGGCACTTTATATGTAAGCTCCCTGTCATATACTTATCTCTTTGTTGCTTCACCTTTTATCTGCATCGCTCCATTCCCACAGCGCCATCTTGTAACTGTAACTTTTGACTGGTCGGAAGTCAGAGGTTACGTCACAAGGTCTCAATACAAGTCTATAAGGGCTGAAACGAGGCTCCCATAGAGATGCATTAAGTTGTTACCTCCGACGCATTTTATGAAACACTGGAGCCACCGTCAGGTCACATATCACAGGAGACCAACCTGAGTGACACTGGAAACAGATGAAGACACCAGAAGGTGAGTATGAACAGGGTCAGAAGAATTACAATAGGGGGTATAATGAAAAAAAACGCTGGAGTGGTTCTTTAAATCGCTAATTACCTATATACCCATATTCAACTGGATGTACCATAGGCCATTTTTCACTTATGCCCGCTAGCTTTCTTTGATTTTACTACATGCATGTTATTCGGCTTTATTCACATTGGTCTCCTTGTCCTGTCAGATTGCTAAGTCAATGTTATCTGTTTGGTTTCATTGGTATTATTGTACTGTACATGAAACCTATGATCTCAGAGTAGGCAGCCTGTTAAATTGGAATTATACATACACTATGTGGTCTATATACAGACATATACATACATGGTGCAGCAACACACTGTGATGAATGAATATATGAACTCCAGTATTGCTGTAAATGTTAAAAATATAGTACTGAGCGTTTTTTTTGATGAAAGAGCGCAAAAGCCATCCAGCCGCATCAAGGTGTACCTAAATATGGTTGGTTCCTAAACATTATTGTTCTACCTCCCCATGTGTGAAACCAGCCTTATCTGAATGGGAAAATGAAATAAAACCAGGTGTAGTTACAACTAAGAGTTCATGTGTTCATTAATCGCATTATGCCGCCGCATCATGTATGTCCAGTTGAAACCAGAAGTTTTCATACACTATATAAAAAGACATATGCATGTTTTTCTCACTATCGGACATGAAATCAGAATAAACCTTTCCCGTTTTAGGTCAATTAGGATTATCATAATTATTCCTTTTTGTCAAATGGCAGAAAAATGTTTTAAGGCATTTTTATTACTTTCTGCAAAGTCAAATGTTTTTGTCCATTTGGAAAACCCACTTCCGCCCAACGTCCTGGCAGATGTTTTGAGATGTTGCTTCCGCAGTGCCATATAAACTTCTTTCCTCATGATGCCACCTATTTTGTGTGCACCAGTCCCTCCTGCAGCAAAACAACCCCACAACATTATTATGCCACCCTCGTCTTTCACAGTTGGGCTGGTGTTCTTAAAGAACCGTTACACGCGGCAACGTTGCTGCAATGTTAGTGGCAACTTCACGGGAGCGCGCACGTTTTTGGCACTTTTCCAAGATTGCCTTGTAGATGTCACATGGGAGATATCATAGGCAACGCAATTACGATGTTAAAAGCAACTTTCATTCGCTGGGTATGAGCAACCCACGAGCGATCCTTAACAATGTAGTGAATAGGGGAAGATACTTTCAACATCGCTATTGCGGTGTTACACACATTATTGCTAGCAGCTCGCCTGAGCAACATTGACAGGTTTCAGAACATGTTCATAAACCTGGCAACTCCGCTCAAGCAACTTATTGCCGTTGAATTGCCCTGTCACACGTGTCAATGTCGCCCGCGATATCGCTCATGCGTCACAAATTATTAATCGCCTGAGCGATGTGGAATTATCGCAGGTAAGATGTCACACGCGTCAATATGACCCAGCGATGCGGTGATGTCGCCATCTTGCGAGCGATTTTATTTAGTCACTTGTACGATGTCAAAATAGAAAATCCGTCGCTGAGTTTAGTGTCACACGCAGCGATGCACAAGGTCTACTAAGCGATGAGCGACAGGTTTTACATCTGGCAGTGAAACCTGCGATCGGCGATCAGCGACATGTCGCTGGTTGCATCGCTTGGTCACACGCTTCAATGTCGCTCCTGCGTCACTTTTTCGTCGCTCGAGCGACTGAAAATCCGTGACGTACGAGCGACATTGACAGCGATATCGACGCGTGTGACATCCCACGTTACACACACCAACTTCTGTGACCAACATCTGAACAGATCTCTGGTTGCAGTAAAATCATGGACACATTGTTCCATTTTGTGGCTGTGTACAAATGGAGCAATGTGTCCATGATTTCACTGCAACCAGAGATCTGTTCAGATGTTGGTCACAGATATCTGTGTGTGTAACGTGGCCTTTACACATTGCAACGCACTAGTGATGTTGATTCAACTTCGTCATGCCCCTGAGTTGCCGGCGATGTTGCCGGCAATGTTGCCACATGTAACGGTACCTTTAGACTTCCAAGATTCTCCCTTTTTCCTCCAAATGTATCGACTGTCATTATGGTCAAACAGTTCAATTTTAGTTTCGTCAAACCACAAGATATGTCTCCAAAAATGTAGGTCTGTGTTCCCCTGTGTGCATTTGCAAAAATTAATCTGGCTTTCTTTATGCTTCTTTTGGAGTAATGGCTTCTTCCTGGCAGAGTGGCCTTTCAGCCCATGTGGAGACAGTACTTGTTTCCCTGTGGATAATGAGACAATCTTACCAGCTTCCACCATCATCTTCACAAGGTCTTTTGCTTTTGGGTTGATATGTACATGTAGGACCAAAGCACATTCATCTCTGGGACAAACAACCCATCTTCTTCCTGTACATTATGATGGCTGGACATTCCAATATACCGTATATACTCGTGTATAAGCCGAGTTTTTCAGCCCAAAAATTGGGCTGAAAAGTCTTCCCCTCGGCTTATACACGGGTCAATACGGTAGGCTGCTGTGGTGGGGGCTGTGTCCGGGGCTGGGGAGGCTGGAGGAGGCGGGGGGAGGCTGCTGTATGAGCGGCCCCGTCACGTGGGGCCGCTCATTATATATGCACTGCTTCCCCCTGTCAATCAGCGGCAGGGGAAAGTTGTGCATATCTGCCCCCCAAATGCTGGCACTCACCCCCCCCTTTTTGTAAGGGCTCCCCCCCCCGCTGCTTATCTTACCATCCCCGATCTTCTGCACAGCGCCGGTCCTCGGTGCTCCGTCCGGCTACATCCGGGATCCCCGGCCGTCACAGGCATATGACGTCATCGTGCGACGGCCAGGGATCCCGGATGCAGCAAGGACGGGAGCATGGAGGACGGAGCACAGAAGACCGGCGCTGTGCAGAAGACCGGGGATGGTAACGTAAGCAGCAGGGGGGGTGAGTGCCAGCATTTGGGGGCTGCTGTGTACCCCTGGGGGCTGCTGTGTACCCCTGGGGGCTGCTGTGTACCCCTGGGGGATGCTGTGTACCCCTGGGGGCTTCTGTGTACCCCTGGGGGCTTCTGTGTACCCCTGGGGGCTTCTGTGTACCCCTGGGGGATGCTGTGTACCCCTGGGGGCTGCTGTGTACCCCTGGGGGCTGCTGTGTACCCCTGGGGGCTGCTGTATACCACTGGGGCTGCTGTATATACTGGTGGGGCCTGTATACCACTGGGGCTGCTGTATATACTGGTAGGGTCTGTATATACCACTGGGGAGGCTGCAGTATACCTATGGGGCTGCTGTATACCCCTGGGGCTGCTGTATACCCCTGGGGCTGCTGTATACCGCTGGGGCTGCTGTATACCCCCGGAGGCTGCTGTATACCCCCGGGGCTGCTGTATATACTGCTGGGGCCTGTATATACCACTGGGGCTGCTGTATATACTGGTGGGGTCTGTATATACCACTGGGGCTGCTGTATATACTGGAGGGGTCTGTATATACCACTGGGGAGACTGCTGTATACCACTGGGGCTGCTGTATATACTGCTGGGGCCTGTATATGCCACTGGGGAGGCTGCTGTAATACTGCTGGGGCCTGTATATACCACTGGGGAGGCTGCTGTATACTACCACTGGGGAGGCTTCTGTATACTACCACTGGGGGGGCCTGTATACCACACTGCTGGGGGCTGTATACCTGTGCTGGGGTCCACCCTCGGCTTATACACAAGTCAATAGGTTTTCCCAGGTTTTGGGGGCAAAAGTAGGGGGGTCGGCTTATAAACGGGTCGGCTTATACACGAGTATATACGGTAGTTTGTTTTTGCGGGGCATCTATCCAGTGGCTTCAAGCTACTGACTTGGGCTTTGGACCAGGGTCTTGTGCATAGATTCACTCATCTCTAGCTGTACAACAAAGTATAGTGTAATTATGAATGCTCTGGTAAAGTTAGGCCCCTTTCACATAGGCGTTTTTATGAAAATACAGCAGATGCGGCAGAATTACCGCAACTGCCGAATCTTCCGCCAGCGGCCGCACTTGCGGCACATCTGCAGCAAGCCCCATGCATTGTCCATGGGGCTTGCGGTCAGGTGCGGCAAGTGTGGTTCCGGCACTTGCAGCAGTTGTGGCCGCGAAAAAAACGCGGTAAAACACGGGTTTTTTTTTCGCGACCGCAAGTGCCGGATCTGCCGCACGCTCCATAGACAATGCATGGGGCTTGCTGCAGGAGTGCAGAAAGTGCGGCCGTTAGGCCGTAATTCTGCCGCATTTTCACAAAAACGCCTATGTGAAAGGAGCCTTAGTACAATCACAGTAAAGACTAAAAAAAGGGGTAATGGTTGTTACAATTTTAAATGTATTCACCCTTTCAATCTTATAGAATATTCTGCATTTAAGAGAAATTCTATTTCTAATGTTTGTGAAAACCTTCTATATAATAATAATGTTTCCTCGGCAGTAGTGCTGCCACATCTGGAAGAGAACTTTCTGTTATTTGATCTTTGCTCACAACAATTCTGATAGCTGCTCCTTTGCAACAAGCTTATAAAATCTATAGTGCTGTTCACATGTCTGGGGTTCTTTTGCAGACTGAAGGGCCGATTCATCAAAGCTTTAATAGTAAAAAAGTGGCATATAAGTGTTTATAAATAACAACATTTTTGTGCAAGGTGAAGTTGTGCAAGATTTTTGCAACTTTTGGCATTTTTATGTGAGTCTGAATCAGCTCCACCAAAAAGGCAGAACAGGGTTGGGCTGTGGGTGTGGCTTTGCCCACCTGTCCAATTCATTGAAACTACTATTTTGCAGGAGTAGAATTTTTGGCCCTATATATTGAGGCCCATGCCACACTCAAAAAAAATGCCAAATTCATTGAGTGATGTGCACCTCTTAATGAATTCAGTGCCTCTTGTACTCCATATAAGTTCAAATACCTTCAGCATGCGATAAGCCAGTTTTCATGATTTAGCCCCTGAGTGTTCACTTCAAATACAAAATAGAGATGGTTCTTTATCAGAATCATGTATCAAACTCTCATGCAAGTCATTGGCTCCATGAAAGAATGCACAGCACATGGATGCAATAACTGTGTCATCAACATGCTGTATGTACACTCTAGGGTACTGAAGGAGATGGCAGAGGACATTTTTGAACCACTCTCCATAATCTTTGAAAATTCTTGGGGAACAGGACAAGTCCCAGATGAGTGGAGAAGAGTAAATGTTGTCCCTATATTCAAAAAGGCGAAGAAGGTGAACCCAGGGAACTATAGGCCTGTGAGCCTAACTTCTGTACCAGGAAAGATCTTTGAACAAATTATTAAACAATATGTATGCGAGTAACTGGATAAGAATGAAGTGATTAACC